>VWZO01008647.1:1341300-1386455 GCA_013396975.1 Bucco capensis | reverse complement strand
GGGCGGACGCGCGGGGGGAGGGGGGCGGGGGGCGTGTCCCGGGCGGAGGGGCGGGGCTGGAGGCGAGGGCGTGCCCCCGGGCTGGGCTGAACTCGGCGCCGCTCCGTGCCACCGGAGCACCATGAACCGCTTCAAGGCTTCCAAGTTCCGGCACACCGAGGCCCGGCTGCCCCGCAGGGAGGTGAGCGCCGCAGGACGCTCCCGCCGGCCGGCACTGGGGTGGGAGTGCGGTACGGGGACGGTGGGGGCCGGGGCGGAGCGGGCCGGCCCCGGCAGGGCGCGGCGCTGGGTCCTGCTGCTGCCGCACCGCCGGTGCCCGGGTTTCCCCGCACGGTGCACGGCCCTTCCTCGGCACCCGCCCCTTCCCGGCGGGGTCGGCGGAGGCTCCGTGTCACGGGGCCACGCGGGGAACCCCAGCCCTCCCCCGGGGCCGGGAGCTGCGCCGGTGCGGCCGGTGCCGCCTGCTTGGGGTACCCATCCCCGTGTCGGCAGGGAGCCGGCAGCTCCTGCCGTAAGAGCGTGGGGCCGAGCAGGGCTGGCACAGGAGGTTGCCCCCCGGTTTGTGCTGCTTGCCATCCCAGCCGGGCTTGGGCACGCTGGCTCAGCCTGTGCCCGCCGAGGAAGCACAGGCTGCAGGCGTGAAACGCTGGGCCCCGCTCCTGGCACCCCGCTTCCGCAGGCAAAGAGGAAGCTCTGGGCCCCACGGGTCTGTGCTGAGCTCTGTCACCATCCCTGCTGGCTCTGGAGCTTGGCACTGCCGAGGCCATGCAGATCTGGTGGGTCTTGCTGGGCAGCATGGAGCCAGGTGATGCCCAGTTCCAGCCTCTGCCCCCACGAGTAACTAGCCTCAACCATGCCAAACATCATGATCCTTCTGTGCACATGGTGTCAACAGTGGGTAGGGCTGCCCTGCTCTCCCCTAGGCTGTGGAGCTTTGCCATTGCACTCCAGTTGCATGGCACAGGCTGCTGCCAGTTACCAGTTGTGCCAAGGAGACATGCAGCGGCAGGAAGCTGGTGCCCTTTAGTGTAGGCCATAAGGCCAGAATTGGAGGGTTCAGGCTAGGTGGGCGATGCTGCTAATCATTGTGTCTTGCTGCCTTTGTAAAGAATTTAAGGGCCTCCAGGGCCACCAAAATGTTTTGTCTCCCAGCACTCCCCTTCCCCATAACTTCCTAACCAAGTTGTCCTTGTGCCATGGTGGCTCACCTGTGTGCCAGGCACATCCTGCACTCACACACCTCTACAGACCTGGCAAGCACTCAAAACATCCTCCCTCAGCTGTAAGGAGGGGACATGGTGCCATTGTGCCCAGCCTCGAGCATCCCACCATCCCCACAGCCTGCCAGCCTCAATGCATCAGCAGAGCAGGTGGCAGGTCCCCAAAATCTCAGGCAGTCAAGTGTTTGGCTGCAAGCCCAAGGGTGCAGATGAGCTGCTGCCAACGGCCAGCCTGGGGAGCATGCATGTTTGTGTGGTGTGGGTGCTGGGACACCTGGCCTTGGTAGGGGGGTTTATGGCATCCTCCAGGCAGGGACATCCCTGTCACCACTGCCCTGGGGTTGGTTCTCATGGTGTGGGAGCTTTGCAGCACACCTTGTGCTCTTGTGCCAGTGTGTGAGGAAGCATCTGCTCTGCCTCCGGCAGCCTGCGCCAGGCTCAGCACGTGGGAGGTGACCCTTCCAAAAGGCATTTCCCATCCAGGTGTGAAACGTGTCCCTGGGAAGTAAGGCCACATCAGCCAGCTCTGCAGGGCAGGAGATGGACATCTCCTCTCCCAGCCCATCTCGGGTGTCAGAGTGGGAGTTGCTGTTCCTGTCCCCAGCTGAGCAGAGCAGCTTGTTTACAGAAGCGAAGGCAGGCACCTGACCTCATTCAGGAAATGAAGGATCACATCGGGGTTGCTTCTCCCCTTCAGGCAGTGTCTGCAGGGCTCTGCTGGCAGAGGCACCCTGAAAGCTTGCAGTTAGCTTTAGGGCTGCAGCCAGGATGGTACCATATGCTTCACTGGCTGCCCTGGCACGCTGTGGGCAGGATCGCTTCCCTGACGGCTCCTGCCTGCCTGCAGAGCCAGGATGGAGCAGCTCAGCAGTCCCTCTGGGAAGCCTTGCTGCAGGGGAACTGCATGGTACCCCCTGGATGCTGGGGGCCAGGTGTGCCTGGTGTCCCCTTCTGACTGAGGGACCAGTGCAGGGTGATGGGGGATTGTGGGACCCTTCCTTCTGGATCTTAGAAAGAAGTTCCTCCCTATGAGGGTGGTGGAACACTTGCACAGGTTGCCCAGGGAGGTGGTTGAGTTCCCATCCCTGGAGGCATTCCAGGTGAGGCTTGCCAGGGCTCTGGGCAAGATGCTCTAGTTGGGGATGTCCCTGCCCAGTGCAGGGGGGTTGGACTAGATGAGCTCCAGAGGTCCCTTCCAACCCAAACCATTCTAGGATTCTATGATCTTGCTCATACTCCAGGCCTCTTCCCCATCCCCACTTGAGCCCTGCAGCCCACACTCTGGGTACGGAGAGGAACCTCCCTTTGGAAAGAGAAGAGTTAACAGGCCTGTCACTGAGCAGGCTGCTGTGGCAAGGACCAGAGGAAGTGCTGCAGGAACCACTGCTCTCTGAGAGGCCTCAAAAGGAAGCTGTGCAAGGAGAGGAACCCAAGGCTTGGTCCTTTCAGGGCTGCATACGCAACTCTCTTCCCTGCAGAGGTCTCTGCCTTGTTTGTGGGGTATCCACTGGTCTGGACAGCCAGTGCAGCTCTCTCTGTGTGCTCAGTGGGCACACAGGCATGGTGGCAGCCCTTCAAACACCTACCCTCACCTTTGTTCCAGGGTTGGACTTGGTCCTGGGCATGCCGGGATGCTCCTGGTCCTGGTGGCCACTTGAGGTCAAGTGTCTGTGTCACCCAGAGCAGGTCTGGCTGACACAGGGTGTCCCAGTGCTTCATAGGCACTGTGCTCAGCCATGAAGTAGTAGTGGAAATGCTGCAAA
This sequence comes from Bucco capensis, assembly GCA_013396975.1. Taxonomy (NCBI): domain Eukaryota; kingdom Metazoa; phylum Chordata; class Aves; order Piciformes; family Bucconidae; genus Bucco; species Bucco capensis. The sequence continues at coordinate 1,383,472 of VWZO01008647.1, read as the reverse complement.
GCATTTTGGAGCTGTAGTGAAGCTCTTTGGCTGTGTGTCTGTGCAGGAAGCATGCTGCCAGAGGTGGTCATCTGCCTCACTCAGCCATAGCTTACCTTGTGGTGCTTTGCAGCCCAAGAGCCTTTGACCCATCCCAAATTCCCTGACATCAGTTTATCACAGAGTCCTCTGAGCCCTTCCTGCTGTGGGAGTACCCAGGCTGGGACAGTTTCAGGGAGAGACCATGCTGGGAGCCAGAGTGCTCCTGTCTCCTGTTCCTGGCAAAGCTGGCCTCAAAGCCCCCAGCCCCAGTGGGGGCTGTGCCTTTATGCAGGGAGCATGAGCAGCCACATTGCCCCAGCCCTCCCAGAGGACAGAGTCCTGTAAAGTGCCTCCAGCATGATCCTCTTGGTGTTGGCAATCTCCAGGTAGTGCCAGGTCCATGAGTGTGGGAGCTGAGGGTCTCTAGGGATGCTGTGCCCATGCTTTGTTGTCTCCTCTCTGGCCATGCTCTGGCCATGGTGTCAGGCCCCTCCAAAAGAGACATCTCCTGACGTGGCTTTTCCCTTTTCATGCCAGGCCTGGATTGGGGGGATCCGAGCAGGCTCTGTCACCTCCTGTGGGAACCAGGTGAAGGCCAGCTGCCACTGGATCGCCTTCAACGCTGAGGGGGCAGGTGAGGCACAAGGGCATCACAGAATCACAGACTGCTTTGGGTGGGAAGGGACCTCTCAAGGTCACCTAGTCCACCCCCCCTGCAGGCAGCAGGGACATCTACAACTAGAGCAGGTTGCTTACAGCCCCAACCAACCTGACCTGGGATGGTTCAGGGATGGGACATCTCCCACCTCTCTGGGTAACGTGGGACAGTGTCTCACCACCCTCAATGGAAGGAATGCCTAGCACTCCTGGGGGATGGGATGGATTTGCCCCTGTGGTCCCTGCAGGGCTGGGTGGTGAGTCAGCCCCGCAGGTACCAGGAGGGATGAGGAGGCTTTCCCCAATGTCCCACAAAGGTACTGACAGTCCTACACCTCTTGGCTTGCACTGCAAAGCTGGGTGCTCCTCCCACTGCATCCCAGACTGAGGGCTTCCTGGGAGCATCATCCAGGGTGGTGACCTGCTCCTGTGCCCTCTCCTGCAGGTGTGCTGGGTATTGTGCCACTGGAGTGTGAGGATGGAGGCAAGAGGACCGTGTCTCAGCTCTGCTGTCACTCAGGTGAGCTGGGTGTCTGCCAGCCCCAGTCCAGCTTGCTCTGTGCCTCACTGTGCTCTGCACCAGGGTACCACAGGCTCAGCTACCACCTCCCACCTCTGCAGGAGGAGTTGGGCCCTGCATGGGCTGTGCTGAAGGGTTCAGATGTTGAGTCCCAGCCCAGGAAGCCTTATTGGGCTGTCTCCCAGGTGAGGGACTGGGAATGCTGCTGGAGTTCCCAGGGACCACCCCACCACAGGCAGGGTGATCCTGGCAAGTGTCACTTGTGCTTGAGGCACAGCCAACTGCAGCCATGCTGACCATGCTCTGGCTCTGGTCCCTCACCTCTCGAGCTGCAGTGAGGTCTGGTCACATAGCTCTTGCTCATGTTCTTCCTCTAGCACACCCTTCCCACCTTACTCATGGCACACCCTGAAGTTCCCAGTACACCCAGTGCTGGGCTGGCAGAGGAGCTGGGGATGGCATCACTGTGGGTGTAAGGCAGCTGCTGGGATGGGAGGAGCAGGCTGGACTGCTGGCCATGGCATGCTGAGCAGCTCTGGTGTGGGTGGAGTGAGGGAGCTGGCAGCACTGCTGCTGGCACAGGAGTACATGCTGTGGGGACAAGGGCCCTGGGTACCCCTCTCCTGGTGTTGGAGCAGTAGTGCCAGCCCAGGGGGGCACTGATCACCCATGTCCCCCCAAAAATTCCACCAGAGCAGCAGGATGGGAGCCAGTCCCAGTGCACAGTGCCTTGGCATGGCTGCAGGATGGCACAAGCATGCCCAGCCTGTGCTGCCTCTGCCTGGATTGCTCCCTGTCCCAGTGGGATGGAGCTGGGCACAGGGAGCTGCTCCATGCTGACAGGTGCATCAGCGAGCTCTGCTGCTCCAGGGAAGCACTGGAGGGGTGCACAGGGAGCCAGCTCAACATCTGTGGCTCCTAATGAGATTTAGCAGGAGCCCTTTGAAGTCGGTCATGCCAGGGCAATGCCTCCAGAGCAGGGAAGGGATTTTCTGTCCTCCCAGGGCAAATGCAGCACAGCAAGCTGCTCTCTTCTCCTGCCTCCCGGGCCTGTCTCTCCTCCACAGCCTCCTGGAAGCGGAAAAGTACACAGTGACCTACTTTTCTGAGTGTGCCAAAGGCATCCAAGGGGCTGCTGCTGCCAGTGCCAGCCTTCCACCCGCAGAGCACTGCCACCAGAGCCACAGGCAGTGTCCCTGCCGCTGGCACACTGAGCCAGGGCCTTACAAAGGGACCCTTGTTCCCAGCACAGCCCCAGCTGGCCACGGCCTTGCTCACCAGTGTCCAGCTCAGCACAGACACCCTTCACAGCATCCCAGAGTGTTAGAGGCTGGCAGGGACCTCTGGAGATCATCTAGTGCAACCCCCCTGCCAGAGCAGGAGAACCTAGAGCAGCTTGCACAGGATGTGTCCAGCTGGGTTTGGAATCTCTGCAGAGATGGAGACTCCAGCACCTCCCTGGGCAGCCTGGGCCAGTGCTCCAGCACCCTCCAAGGGAAAAAGTTGCTGCTGCTGTTCAGCTGGAACTTGCTGGGGGCTAGTTTGTGCCCATTGCCTCTAGTGCTGTCCCTGGGCACCCAGAACAAAGCCTGGCCCCAGCCTCCTGCCCCCCACCCTGTAAGGATTGCTAAGCATTGCTAAGCTCTCCCCTCAGGCTGCTCTGCTCCAGGCTAAGCAGCCCCAGCTCTCTCAGCCTCTCTGCACCAGAGAGGTGCCCAAGTCCCCTCAACATGTTAGTAGCCCTTCTCTGTTCCCTCTCCAGCAGTTCCCTATGTCTCTTAAGCAGGGGAGCCCAGAACTGAACCCAATCCTCCAGCTGTGTCCTCCCCAGGGCAGAGGAGAGGGGCAGGAGAAGCTCCCTGACCTGCTGGCCACACTCTTCTTGCTGCACCCAGGATGCCATTAGCCTTCTTGGCCCCAAGGGCACATTGCTGGCTCTTGGTCATCCTGTTGTCTACCCAGGGCTTTTTCCACTGAGTTGCTTTCCAGCAGATCAGCTCCTAACCTGTCGTGGTCCATGGGGTTATTCCTCCCCAGATGCATTACCCTACACATACTGCCTTTATTGCTGTCTATGCTTATCCCAGTGCCTCCTGGGGATGTCTGTCCTGAAATTAGAGTGAAACCTGTGTGGTGGTGGGTTAGGCAGGGATGCAGTTGTGGGGTGCTGCCCTTTCAGGGCTCCTGTCCACCACCCAGGGGCTGTGAGAACCTGATGGCTGGTGTGGAGGGGCTCAGGCTCTCACAGCAGAGCTGAGCTGCTCCAGAATGCCTCGATGGGGCTGGACCTGACCCTGGCTGCCTGCACCCACCTGCCTGCACACGCATGTGTATGACATGAGTCCAAGGCTGGCGATGAGCAAAGGCTCAGGGGCAAGGTGAGGACAAACCTCTGCCCTTCTCCTTCCAGATGTGGTGACAGACTTTGACTTCTCGCCCTTTGATCAGCTCCTGCTGGCTACAGGCTCTGCTGATGAGATGGTGAGTGCTGGGTGCTGAGGGTCCCATGGGGACACCCTGTGTCCCTCCAGCGTGTCGCTGGGATTCGTTATAGAGCCTGAGGGAGATGGAGCCAGAGGGATGGGAATAAGAAGAGCCTGGGGAGGAGGGTGCCAGGCTTGGGGGGAGTCGTGTGGGACATTCCCCACTTGTGAGGGACAGGGCAGATGGTGTCAGCCTCTTCCCACCTGGGATGCCTGCAGCTCTGATCCCACTGAGCTGTGATGCGTGGTCCCCTAGTGTCCTCAGGGAGCAGCAAGCCCAAGCAGCACGTGGCTGAGTCCGGTTCACCTGCCATGGGACTGAGCCACCTCTCCCTGGGGCTGCAGGTGAAGGTGTGGCGCCTGCCCGAGAGCAGCCAGGACATGCCCAGCAGTGCAGGGCTGACCCTGGGGCCTGGAGGGGGCCCTGTGGACCTGCTGCACTTCCACCCCACCGCGGATGGTGTCCTGGCCAGCGGCACAGGGAAGAGAGTCACCGTCTGGGACTTGGGGCAGCAGCAGCCACTGACAGGTAGGTATGGCTGTGCCCACCAACTCCTGCCCACAACATGTGTTAACGTGCCTGAGGGATGGGATCCATCCAGAGAGACCTGGACAAGCTGGAGAAGTGGGCTGCTATGAACATCAGGAGGTTCAACAAGGCCAAGTGCAAGGTCCTGCTCCTGGGTGGAGGCAACCCCTGGTATCAGGCTGCTGGAGAGCAGCCCTGGGGAAAAGGACTTAGAGGGACTGGGGGATGAAAATCTGGAGATGAGGTGGCAATGTGAGCTCCCAGCCCAGAAGCTAAATGTGTCCTGGGCTGCATCCCCAGCAGTGTGGGCAGCAGGGCAGGGAGGGGATTGTGCCTCTGCTCTGCTCTGCTCTGGGCAGAGCTCAGCTGCAGTGCTGGGGCAGCTCTGGAGTGCTCAGTACAGCAGAGACATGGAGCTGGTGGAGCAGGGCCAGAAGAGACCACAAAGATGATCTGAGGGTGGAACCCCTCTGCTGTGAGGACAAGCTGAGAGAGTTGGGATTGTTCATCCTGGAGAAGAGAAGGCTCCAGGGAGACCTTACTGCAGCCTTGGCCCATTGATCCAGTCTGTCCAGATCCCTCTGCAAAGCTTCCCTACTCTCAAGCATATCAACACTCCCACACAACTGGGTGTCATCTGCAAACTTATTGAAGATGTCCTTTGACCCCCTTGATCCCCTTATCTTTATCTAAAGATAAACAGGCCCCAAGACTGAGCCCTGGGGAACACCACTGCTGACTGGTTACCAACTGCAGTTAACTCCATTCCCCACCACTCTCTGGGCTTGTCCATCCAGCCAGTTTTGTATCCAGCTAAGGGTACCCCAGTCCCAGCCAGGAGCTGCAGCTTCTCCACGAGAATGCTGGTGGGAAATGGTGTCAAAAGCTTTACTAAAGTCCACCTAGCCAAATCCCCAGCCCTTCCCTCACCCAATAAGCAGGACACATTGTCACAGAGCCTTCTTTCCTCCCGCAGCCCTGGACTGCCATGGGGACCAGCTGCAGAGCCTGACCTGGAAGCGAGATGGCCACCTCCTGGGCACCTCCTGCAAGGTGAGCAGCTCACTTGGCTCACCTCCCTGCCACACACCACAGCCAGGCCCTGGGCTTTTTTGGGGGGGGGCCCACCGTGACCCTGTTTTGGGGAGAAAAGGGCAGGAATGGGGTCAGGGAGCGACGCTGGAGCTGAGGATGCTGGGAGCACTAGATGGCGCCTGCCGCTCGCTGCCAGCCCTGCACAAGCCTGCCGCTGTGTGCAGGCCCTGCATGGCTGCCCAGCCCGCAGGCCCTGCATGGCTGCCCAGCCCGCAGGCCACGCGGGCAGGCAGCCTCCCAGGCTGAGCATGGGGCTAGCCAGCCGGGCAGGCAGAGTGTGCAGGCTGAGAAAGCAGCCTGGCCTCCCTGCCAAGCGTGCAGGCAGAGCATGCAGGCAGAGCGAGCGTGCAGGCTGAGTGAGCAACCTCCCCTCCCTGCTAAGCATGCAGGCTGAGTGAGCAACCTCCCCTCCCTGCTAAGCATGCAGGCTGAGTGAGCAACCTCCCCTCCCTGCTAAGCATGCAGGCTGAGTGAGCAACCTCCCCTCTGCACCAAGCCTGTGGGCCCAGCACAGAGGCTAAGCTCACTGGCCAAGGCCCCCAGGCTGTACATGGAGGCTGAGCATGCAAGCCCAACTGAGGAAGCAGTTAGCCCCCTCCCAGTGCTGAGGGTGGAGGCTAAGTGGGCAGGTGGGCCCAAGATGGAGCCTGGAGACTTGGCCAAGCATGCAATTGGAGCCCCAGACCAAGTGAGCAGGCTGGGCACAAAGGATAGGACCCCAAGCTCTGTTGTGGGGAGTGGGTCAGCCCCCACACCATGCTGTGTGCTATGTGGCTCTGGCCAGCATGGTGTGCCCTCCCCAAACAGCACCCTGGCAGCAAGACTGGCACCAGGGCACCTCCCTGCTGCCTCCATGCCCCAGGCAGCCCTTTCCAAGGGGCATCCTGTGACCTGTTGGGCTGTGGAGTGCTGAGCAGGATGCTGGGCAGTGTTGGCAGGATGGCATCTGAGGGATGGGCTCCAGCCTTGGCTCTGCTTTGGAGGCTCTTCCCTTCTCTGGGAGCAGTTTTGGGGGTGTGGTGAGGCTGTGTGGGTTCTGGGAAGTGCGTGATGTGGAGCAGAACCTGGAGGGCCATGGTTTAGTGGTATGCTAGTGATAGGTATGGTTGGGCTTGATGATCTTAGAGGTCTCTTCCAACCTGAATGATTCTGTGATTCTGTGCTGTGTGACCATCCATGGGCAGAGGCACTGCAGGCAGGAGAGTGATGGGCAGGAGGGAGAGGACTGCTGGCTCCAGCCTTCTGCCTAAGGCAGCCTGACATCCCACTGGCCCCAGGGTCCTTAACCCTCCTCTGGTTTCTTCTTATCTCCACAGGACAAGAAACTGCGGATCTTTGACCCCCGGGCCAGCCCAGCTGCCTCCCAGGTACTGTCCCTCCCAGCTGTGCTGGGCAGTGGTGCCAGCAGCCCTGCCCCACAGGGCTACCCACTGCCTGCTCTTTGGGGTGACCTTGGGCCTCCAAACTGTGCTAGCTCTGGCATGGTTTGGGAGCAGCAACGTGACAGCATGGGCTGAGGGAAGAGGAGCAGGCAGCCTCCTCCTTGGCACCAGTGGGGCTTGGTGCAGAGGACCTCTGCCCTCTCACCAGAGCAGGTATGTGTGCCTCCAGGTGCACCGGGATGCTGCCAGGCACTGATCCCAAATCCTCTGGGCACGATCCTGAGCCCCTTGGGTGCAAGGGCTGTGATGGGGCTGGGGGCTCCTGGGCTCTATGCCACCACGCAGGAGCTGGGCAGAAGGCTCTCAGGGCCAAGGGCTGAGCAGCTGGATCCACACAGCTCAGCACATAGCAGTGATTAGGAAATAAGTCGAGGACTTAAGGCTTGACGTCGAGTTTAAAGAGCCTCTTATTAGAGGTTTCCTGTGGCTTGAGGGCTCCCTCCCTCACTGTGGAAGGGGCTGGAAGCCTTTGGGAGGGGAGGGATGCAGCGGAGAGCAGGGTGAGAGGCTGCAGTGGGCTCTGCTGCTCCTTGCACCTCTCCTGCCAGTGTGTGCATGCCTGTGGGCTCAGGAAGCTGATGGCCTGCTGTGCCTGGGCACGGTGGTGACCCTGGGCACTGACTCTGGCAGGGTGCCACAAAAGGACCCTCCTGCCACCGTGGGGCCTGGGTGCTGCACTCCTGTAAGGCCCCTGGGGGCTTTCTGTGGCTACGAGTGTGCCTTGACCCTTTGGGCAGCCTTGTAAACACACCAGCACAGTGTATAAATATAACCCTAGCAGTTACATGTGCAGGTGAGCCAGAGCAGAGCGCTCCCAGCCCTCAAGTGGTTCCAGGGATGCTTCCCTGCTCCAGGTGCCTCTCAGCATGGCTGGGAGGTACCAGTGTCTGCTCCCATATCCATCCTGTACCTATCCCCTGCTGGCCCCAGGCACTGCTCCCCTCCCAGCCTCTCCCCCTGCCAGACCTGTCGGCTTTCACCGCAGCATTTCGGCAGAGCCATGAGCGTGATGGGCTCAAGCCAAGTCTCCTGGGGAGGGTGGACTCTGTCTCGCTGAGCTATTAAAAATAACGTGTGAATGATGGTGGCTGTTCCAAAGCAGGCAGCTCACTTCCCTCTGCTGCTGTCTGATCCAGCCCAGGGCCCGTGCACTGGCTCTGCCAAGAGAAATACGCACCTTCACTGCTGCGCCGCAGCCCTCGGCCCAGCCAGCCGAGGATGGATGAAGATGTTTAGTCTTGGAGAAGTACTGTGCTGAAGGGGAAAACTTTAAAATGCCATAAATCCTCTGGAAGTTTGCACTGGGCTCGCTCAGCCAAGAGGGAGAATGTTAGCTCCTGGGTTTTGTGTTCTCGTTTTCCCCCAGTTGCTGGCCAGGATCTTTGGAAAGGCTCCTTCTCCCCGGGCCAGCACCATTATGAAACTGGGTGATGCTGGGGCTGCCAGCACCTCTCCAGCTCCTGGCTTTGAAGTGCCCTGGTTTTTTGCAGGGTGAGCGAGGTGTGATGGGTTTTCCAGCTGGGCTGGCCCCTCCAGAGCCAAGGGCTGGGTTTCCTCCTTCGCAGCAGGCGAAGGGCTCGGGCTCGGCCCTGCCTCCAGCTCACCTCACTCCCTTTGCAGCACACAGTGCCAAAGCCAAGCTCGGCAGAGGGCTGCTCCTCTTCGTTTGCCAAACCTGCCTCCTTTAAAGCCCTCCTTGTTTTAGAGCAGGGAGAAAAGAATGAGAAGGAGCTAAACTAAGAGCCTCAGGGAGGAAGAGGCACAGCTTTCATGCCTGATGCTGCTCTGGGGTCTTGCGGATGCCCCACACAAAGTAGGTGTCTGGCAGGCTGTCCACACCCCGTGGCCGTGCTCCCCCAGGGGTCTGACCCCCTCCATTCCTGGCTACGTCTGTGGCAGCTATTTTGAGCATGTCCCAGCAGCAGGCAGGAACGTGTGACGCAGCGAGAGCAGCGTGGCTGGGGTCTGCCTGACCCCACAGGGTGCCCAGTACGTATCCAAGGTCATGCTCTCCCTTGGGAGAGCAGTGGCCTCATCCTGCTGGTCCCCACCCCCCTCATCACTGCATCCTGGCTGGAGCAGGGAGCTGCAATGGCAGCAACCCCTTGGCAAGCATTAGGGCTGAAACTTGCAGGGGAGTTGTTAGGGACACTCTTTTGCTACAAGTTCTGCTGTGCCTTCTCTGCCCGGCTGGAGCTGGGGCTGGGGCTGGCCTCTAGAGAAGTCTCCTGAGTCCCATCCTCTGCCTCATCCCCTCCCAAGGCCATGCTGCCCTGGCTGCAGCCTGCCCTCCCCTCCCACGGGTGCTGGTGGTCACCCTCCTCGCCTTGAACCTCTAGCTGGAAGCGAGTCACATCCTCTCCCTTGTAGTCTTGGCTCTCTCAGGGCTTGGTGCTTCACTACTTCTGCCCTCACCCACCCTGCAGTGCCTGGAAAACCCCCACAAAATGTCATTCCCACCTCCCTCTGGGACTTGCCCTTGGGGTCCCATGCACCAGCATAGGACACACATGGTCCTGAGCCAGAGCTCAGAGCACTGGGAGGGTGGCAATGTGAGCTCCCAGCCCAGAAGCCAAATGTGTCCTGGGCTGCATCCTCAGCAGTGTGGGCAGCAGGGCAGGGAGGGGATTGTGCCTCTGCTCTGCTCTGCTCTGGGCAGAGCTCAGCTGCAGTGCTGGGGCAGCTCTGGAGTGCTCAGCACAGCAGAGACATGGAGCTGGTGGAGCAGGGCCAGAAGAGACCACAAAGATGATCTGAGGGTGGATCCCCTCTGCTGTGAGGACTGGCTGAGAGAGTTGGGATTGTTAGCCTGGGAAAGGCTCCAGGGAGACCACCTTGCAGCTTTTCAGTACTTCAAGGGCCTGTCAGAAAGATGGGCAGCGACTTTTGAGCAGGACCTGTTGTGACAGGACTAGGGGTGATGGTTTGAAACTAAAAGAGGAGATTTAGACTGGAGAGAAGGAAGAAGTTCTTCATGCTGAGTGTGGTGAGAATCTGTGCCAGGTTGCCCAGAGAGGTGGGAGATGTCCCATCCCTGGCACCATCCCAGGTCAGGTTGGTTGGGGCTGTGAGCAAGCTGCTCTAGTTGCAGATGTCCCTGCTGACTGCAGGGGGGTTGGACTAGATGACTTTTAAGGTCCAAACCCCTTTGAGACACTGATGGACAGACGGGAGGTGGCTTGCAGGAGCAGAAAGCTGCCAGGCAGAGCGGGGACCGTCTCCTGCCGCTTCGGTGTGGCAGAGCCGCGCTCGGACTCGGTGTGGCTCCGCAGGGCTGCATCCCCCCGCCCCGCACGCTCGGGCGAGGGGCTGCCAGCATCTGGCCGGCACCTGGCTCCCGTGGCCGGGGCCAGGATGGGTGCTGGGGGCTGCGGGGCTGCCGCCGAGCGTGGCCAGTGTGGGCTGGAGAGGAGTCGGCTCCGTTCTCACGAGAAACTTCCCCTGCCGCCGTTTCGGCGGGGCCGGGGGCGAGGGAAGGGCTACGTGCGCCGGCCGAGCGCACGCTCCTGCTCACGTCTTAATGAGTTCTGTGTAATGAGTGGGACCGGGGCTGAGGGCGCCTGGGGACAGCTGGGAGGATGTCCCCTTGTCCCCACCGCGGATTTGTCACCTCACCTCGTGGGCTGTGCCACGGTGGAGCTCAGGGCACCAAGGGGTGGGCTTGCAGCCCTCTGAGGAGAGCCACGTGCTGTCCCCTCGTTGTCCCAAGGGTGGGAGAAGGTCTCTAGCCTCTCTCCCAGAGTGTGGCCACCGTCCCATGGGCCACATCAGCCTTTGCCATGGTGGGAGAGGATGGCAGGGAGAGGGTCTTTGTAGGCAGTATGGCCATCGTGGCAGGATGATGCCGTGACAAGGTGGAGACCCAAGCTGGAGTCAACCGCACCCACAACCAAGACTATGGACCTTAGCATGTCACCTCTGCTCAGACTCTGCCTATCAGCCCAGGGCCAGTTGGGCACCACTCACCGGGGGAAAGGCTCATCAGGACACAGAGAGACTTTTAGCCTTCCTTTCCCCCAGCTCATTGGAGTGGTATCCCACGCTGGGGTCACCCCGGGGGTACCTGACTCCCAGCCTCAGCAGCAGCTTCCTCCGGGCTGGGGGAAGGTCCACAGCATCCCACATTCCCAAGGAGACCGTGGGAAGCTTTGAAAAAGTTGGCCTGGCTCTGGGCTGCCTATTTATAGCAGCGCGCGCTCGGCGCTCTCATGCTTCTGTTCCCCAGCGTAGCTGCACGGGACTGTTTATATTTCCTCTGCTCTGCTTCCCCCTCGGCCGTCCTTCCCAGGAATGCTGCTTGGTATGGCAGACATGGGGAAGTGGAGGGGAATTTGGGATGAGCTAGTGGCATCCTGAGGGATGCAGGGGGATGGGTGGCACTGCCTGCCCTTGCCAGCTCTGCAGGGTGCAGGTTGGCACCTCGCTTACCTGGGGCTGGGGCTCTGGCATGGCAATTTGGGAGCTTTCAGCTTGCTGCCTGAACTCGGACACCTGGCAGGCTCCTACTGAAGAGGGCAAAGATGTTTTGGGGGTTTGAAAATAGCCTCATAGCAGGGCTGGAGGGCTGGTGGTGAAGATTCAGTAGAGGAGGGATGGGTGCTGATGGGTGCTGTGGTCTGCCCAGTCCACATGGCCTGGGAAGGGAGGTCCTGCCTCTGGGCATCCATTCAGAGGTTGGGGCTGAGGGGAGCACTGTCCCAGTGGGAGCACACTCACCTTCCTGCCCTTGCTGGGATGTTGTGTTGGCCTCATTAAGGGCAGGATGGGGATGAGGGGCTGTGCTGGCAGCAGGGTGACAGAGGCAGAGCTTGCACAGCATTGGATGCCCAGCTCCCCACAGCACGGGAGCAGCACGGTGATGCTGCCCTGGGCTCAGGGAGGTAGTGAAGGCGGGAGGAGGCTCATCCTGCTCCATCCCCACCACAATATGACACAGATAGTCCACACCCAGCAGCAGGCAGTGGCCAATCCCAGGAGGGCTACTGAAGCATTGCTGCCACCCTGGGTGGTGGCTGGGATCTCTGCGCTCTCCTGGGGGCAAGTGGCAGCTCAGGGTGTCCCCAAGTTCCAGGGAAAGATGAGGAGCAAGGCTGCCCTTGAAAGAGGCTGTTCTGCTCTCCTGGCCACCTTTGGATTTGGCACTTGCATTATTGTGCCAGGAGGAGGATGCAAGGCCATGTTTAACTGCCTCAGCTCCCCAGAAAGCTGTTCCTCCTGCTTCCCAAAGCCTCACAGGGTTCCCCCACATGCATAGACCCATTCTTCCCAGAGCCTGTCACAGTGCCCTGGGCTTGGGGAACCCCTCCTGCCCTGGCATCTGCTGGCAGAAGGATGGCTCAGCCTGGCCCTGGTACCTCCTGTGCACATGCAGGTCACTGTGCTGGAGTTACTGCCTGAGGGGATCTGCTAGCCACACTCATGATCTGCTAGCCACAGGCAGGGTTGAGCTGTCCTAGCCTCTGCCAGGCACAGGGTCACTGCCAAGGGCAGAACTATGACTCCCCACACACACTGCCCCCATCTACCTCCTGACCATCTGTGGCTCTGCCCTGGGCTCCCTATCTCCAGCTCTCCCTGCCTTGCATCCCACCTGAGGGTACCTGCTCCTGTGGGGTCAGGGATCAACCCAAGGATGGTCGTGGTGCTGGAGCAGTGGTTGTTTTGTGTCAGGCTCTCCAAGCAGCCAAGGAGCCTAAGGCAGTCATTCCCTGAGGCAGCTGTTCCCAGCTCAGTCAGCTCCACCGCGGCATTGCTGCCAACAGCTGCATCCGACATGTCAGCCTTAATCCCCACCGCTGGTCCCCACAGCCTCCTGCATCCTGCAGCAGGGAGCTCTGGGGTGCACCAGGAGCAGGGCTGGGGATCCCCATAGCCTCTGCTGGGAGGGATGGGTTCATATGGAGAGAGGAGTGGTGCTGGGAAGCCCTCTCCATGCAGCTGATCCAGCTCTGAGGAGAGAGCACAAGCTCCCCCCAGCCTGCACTGCCTCAAACCAGCTGGGCTGGACCCACACAATGGGCTGGAGGAGGCTGAGCTGCCTCAGTGCTGGTGTGGCCAGGGAGCTGGGAGGCCTCCTCAGCTCCCTGCCTGCCAACCCGGAGCTGGTGGGCACCTCTCAGCCTGCCAGGAGGACGAGCAGCTCCAGAGAGATGGTCCCTGCTCTAGGGACACAGCAGGGTCCCAGCATCTCCTTGGGCTGGATGCCAGGGGTTCTGCCCAGCTCTGCCAGCCCTAGGGACCCACAGCAGCCCTGAGGCCACTCCAGAGCTCCCCACTGACCAAACCACACTAGCATCCACCATCCGTGCTAGGTCACACCATCCCATCCCTGCCAAGACCCTCAGCGCCAGGGGAAAGGATATGGGGAGGGATGGGGTGTCCCCAGGGACCCCCTCCTAGAGGCTGACTGCCAGCCTGTCCTGCAGCTCACCTCTGACAACATCTGCAGAGCCTACTGTCTGAGCCCTCACCAAAAGCAGAGCCCCAGCTCCAGCCTCACTGCATACTTGCTGCCATACGTACTGCTCAGCCAGCATGGAACTAATGCACAAAACATGGCCCCACACCACAGCCAGCCCAGCCCAGCGTGGGCTGGGAGCTGCAGCACCCTGCCCTCTGCCAGCCCTGCCACCAGCCCTGGGGGGGCTGCCACCCACTGTCGGTTCTGGGTGCTGTGCTGGATGGTCTGGGGATGCTGCCACCCCCCACCTTGGCTCTTGAGTCCTGTGCTGGATGGTCCAGTGGCTTACCACTCACTGCTGTCTCCTGAGTGCTGTGCTGGATGGTCTGGGGGGGCTGCCATCCACCATTGGTTCTGGGTGCTCTGCTGGATAGTCTAGGGGGGCTGCTACCCACTGTTGGCTCTTGGGTCCTGTGCTGGATGGTCGGGGGGACCAGCAGAGCTGGCATGGTGGGTTATGGAATCTCCAGCTGTTGAGTTTTGGCTGCCCCAGCACAGAGCTCAGGTGCAGAAGTACTCTCCTGGCCCCACAGGCTGTCCCTGGCTCCCAAGCTTTCCATCCCGCTCAGCACTGGTCCCAGGATGTATTCCCTTTCTCCTCCCAGGAGCCAGTTGTGATGCCAGCATGCTGGAGGTGGGGGATGAGCCCCTCCTGCCCCACATCCTGCCCCCGTGGCTGGGAGCTCTGGGCTCAGCTTGGCCAGCACTACCTCTGCCAAGTGAGCCACGCTGGCTGGCAAGCAGTGTGTTTGTGCTGTGCTGTGCCAGACCCAGGGGAGGGTGAGCTTGGCACCTTCTCCTGCCCTGGCTGCAGGTCCCTCCAGAGAGTGGATATCCCTCTGAGGCCAGGCCAGGAGCAGGTTGCTCCCAGTGGGATTTCTCTGGTGGGGGGGTGGGAGATCTGACAGCTTCATGCACCCTCAAACCTCTGTGGTGGTGGCAGAGCCTTGCTGAGGCTCACAGCATGGTCATGGCCAGTGATGCCCTGTGCTCATGCAGCTCCTCCTGCCCCAGGGTCAGTGTATGCTAGCCAGCCTGGGGCTGTGGACACCCTCCTGTCCCCACTGCACCCTCCTGCCCCCACGGCAGGACCCCCTCCCCTGCACGGAGGTGCTGGAAGCACCGTGCTGGATTTAGCTCTGGCAGAGCCCTCTGCTCTTCCCTGCCAGCTCTCAGATCCTTAACAGTCTTGTATTGGCCCTTGACAAACAAGGCTGGGGGCTGCTAGCTCCTGCCGGGACACCAGGAACTGCAGGAGCCATCTGGGGGCCACATGGGAGGTAGCAAGCAGCCACTGCCAGGCCCACCATAACTCTTCCCCTCCTCCCCTTGGCAGAGCAGCACTGGGGCCGTTGTGAGGACTGGGATGAGGATGGTGGGGTGGGCTAGGGGGGTCCCAGCCTCACTGGGAGCCCAAGGTAAAAACAGAGTGGGACTCGGGGTCAGGATGGTGTGGGGAATGCAGCCAGGCTCAGTCTGTCCTGTGTTTTGGTAGCACCCAGATACACACAGAGCACCTAGCTTCTGCAGCTAGGATTTGGCATGGATCAAGAGCCTGGAGATGCAGCCAGGGAAGTAAGTCCTACTGTCACCATGACCGTGCCTATTCTCATGCCTGCTGGCATGGAGCAGCTTCATCATGGCACACTGGCCCCAAACTCCCCTCGCCAAGTGTGGGGAGAGCCCTGCAGGGCCAAAAGGCCATCCTGTTCCTCCTCATGCTCACATTAGCTGCTGCTGTGTGCTTGGCCCCAGGGAGGTTCATGGCCACTGACAGTGAAGCATGTGTCCCACATATTGTGCTTGGCATGCCTGGTGGCAGTACTGATGTCTGTGTCTCGTGTGCCTTGCAGAGTGTCCTGGGCCATGAGCACAACAAGGACTCCCGGCTGCTCTGGATGGGCTCCAGTGATTACCTCATCTCCGTTGGCTTCAGCCAGGTATGGTCCATCCCATGAAGGTGGCCCTTGGGCTACCAGGATGTCCCAGCCCTGCTCCCTGTGGCAGCTGTGCCAAGGCCTCAGGTGCTTTTTTGGGTGGCCCGTCCCCCATGAAACCACGAGGTCCCCTCACCAGGTGACCAGGGAGGATGGCTGGTGAAGGAGGTGGTGCCATGGGGCAGCCTTGGTGCCCACCAACACCATGTCTGTGCCCTTGCAGATGCGGGAGCGGGAGGTGAAGCTGTGGGACACGCGACGGTTCGGCGAGGCGATGCTCACCCTGCCACTGGACACCTCCCCTGGGTAGGGACAGGGACTCACCACAGGGAGGGAGGGCAGGTAGTGGGGACACTATGGTCAGAGACTTGTAGGGAGCATGATGGCAGGGCAGGAGGTGGCAGAGAGCTCCTGGCACCAGCAGTGCTCGGCCACAAAGCTGGGGACAAGACTGGGGATGGCATGGCCATGTCGCTGGCACAGTTGGGTGGGATGGGAGGACAGTGGCAGCGCAGGGAATGGTGCAGAGATGTCCACAGCAGTGCAGGGGTGGGACAAGTGCTCTGGGTTGGTGGCAGTGCTGGGGACAGCAGTGGCAGTGGCTGAGGCAGCTGTTAGCTGGCTGGGCTGGGGTGCTGGGGAGGCACAACAAGATGCTGCGGGCGAAAGAGCAAGCCAATCCCTTTGGTGCTGCCCTGACCCCCTGCTCATGGTGGGGCCACAGTGCTCTGTGCCCTGGTGCCGTGGTGGCTGCCCAGCCAGCTGTGGCCGGGCTGGTGCCTTAGCCGTGTTTGCCAAGCATCCCTGGGGGAAGTGGAAGAGGAGCTTTGGCAGCTGTAAGGGGTCAATGCCCCTGGTCAAGGCGAGATGGAGCGGGGCATGTCTGCGGGGCACTGCTGAGGTGAAGGACACTCCGGTGAGACCCAGCCTGGCCTCTCCCATGCTGCCCGATGAGCTGGCACACCATCACGGGGCAGGCGAGGAAGTGGGAGGAGGAGGAGGAGGAGGAGGCAGTGCCTTCATCCCCTCAAGGCAATAGGGGTTTGAGGCAAGATCCTTGGTGAGCTGAGCTGGAAGCCACCGGCTCTCCCCAGAGCTGCTGGCAAAGCAGAGGGACACCAGGACCCTTGCCGTACACCAGGCTGGCTCCGTCGTGGGATGGGCTCCTGGAGCAGGCTGGGTGGTCAGCAGCCCTCGGGTGTCGATACAGGGCCTCTGGCAAGGAGCTGAGTGAGCGGTGACAGCGGGGCTGGCCCTTGGCCACCCCCACGCCGAGGTGTCAGCTCCTGGCAGCAGCCAGGTCTGACCGGAGTGGAAAGGATCAGCTGCAGGCACGGTGGGGAGGTGCTGGTACGGTGGTCAGGGGAGCAGCCCTGGGTGGGAGCAGGCAGAGAGTCTGACGAAGCACCCCTCCCCCTCCTGGGGTGAACAGCTTGTAGCTCTTCTGCTCCCCAGCTCTGCCAGCACAATGGATAAAGGCAGCTGTGGGGTTGCCACGTCCCGTCTCAGTGACCGGTCATCATTAGTGTTGAGAGTGAACACTCCCGAAGGAGACCAGGGCACACAGCATGCTTCAAGGGGACCTTTGGGGGTCCCTTATTACTGCTGGCAGAAAATCTAGTGGGAATTACCCCAAATCCTGCTGCTTCTCGCACCCCAGGCGCGTCAGCCTCCCTGCCGGCGCTGGGCCGGGGCGAGCCAGCCCGGCTAAATTGGATGCAGACGGCGAGCTGCGCTCAGCCCCCTTCCCGCAGGCTGCAGTTATTTTGGCTGCCGGCTTTCTCGGCCGCCAGGAATGCGGCTGGCGAGCGCTGCCTGCGCGTCACGCCGGGGCTGCCGCGCTGCGGCTGCGTGGCAGGGCGATACGGAGAGGGGCTGGGGCGGTGGGGCGAGCGGGACCCTCCCCCCTCCGTGCCGGGGGCTTGCCAAGGAGTGGGAAGTACTGTTTTTAGGCAGCCACTTCCAGCCGCAACCGCTCCCTGCCTGTAAATCTCACCGAGATGACAAAGGGTGGAGAGGAATTCGGGTTGGCTCCTGGCAGAGGTGCCGAGCGGGGGCTGTGCGCTCCTGGGGTGCCGGTGCTCAGGAGCCCCAGAGCTGTGGTTCTCCGGTTTGGGGGGTCACCAGATCCCCCTCCCGAGGCAGCACCCAAAGAGGGGAGCTCCAGCTGGAGTCTGGCTCAGTGCAGGCAGTTTTGGATGCTGCTGCCCCAGGGATGGCGATTCAGCACCCCGAGGTCGGGATGGGGACAGTGTTGTGGATCTCCAGCGTGGCCGTGTGTGCCCGGTTTGGGGCAGCACGGCGGTGCCAGCCGTGCCGTGAGCCACAGGCGGGCAGTGGAGTACAGCAGCAGCAGCTCATTGAGGCTTTTTGAGGAAGCAATCAGTGGGCGGGCAGGAAACTCATACCATTCATTACTGACGCCGGGCGGGCAGGAAGGGGAGCCCTCATTCCCCACCGCGTCCCCACCGCGCCTAGCCGCGGGCGCTTATGCCCGCCATGCCGGCACCATGGGTCCTGGGCTCCCGGTGGCACCCCAAAGTGGGGCCATGGCACGCCACACGGTGGGGGATATCTCCATTCCCCCCAGCATGCCCACCCCAGTGTCCACAGCTGCACCAAACCCCACGAGGTGGCTCTGTCCCAGCATCCATGGGGGAAGAGGGCAGAGCGGGAGGGGGCACCGGCGCCATTCACTCCCGTGTCAGCAAGTGTGGTTTGGGTGTTCCCCATCCCAAATCCTGAGCAGGAGAGAGCTTTGTAACCATGTAAGCCTAATTTTCAAAGCACTCCAGCAGGAGCTCAATCCCTGCCGATGCCCAGAGCTGGTGATGGGAGGCATGGATGGCCCCAGCTCCTCTCCATGCCACCTTCGGTGCCCACCACTCCCCTCGACTCGGATTTTTGTCCTCCCCTATCAGACTCCTTTAATTAGATCAAGGAGCAGCAGGGCAGGAGCCAGGAAGGAGCCTCAATAGGTTATTGTTGCCCTAAATTGTAACCAGCACTGTCGGGCTTGGGTTACCAGCTCCGACTCGGGGTCAGCGACCAGACCCCACTGCCGCGCGTCCGGCGCCCGGCACGGCACCGCCCGGGGCCAGTGCTGTCACCACGCTGGGGCTGCCGAGAACAGCAGCTCCCTTGTGTGGCTGCATCCCGGGGTGTCCCAAAAATATCCCCAGGGAGGCTGGCGATCGCCTCGAGGCTGTGGCTGGGTCACTAGGGCAGCTATGTCCTGGTGGCATGTGCCTTGCAGGGCAGGACGGTGGTGGGGGGGAGAGGGATGGGCACAGCCAGATCTCCGTTGGCCTTCACAGTGCAAAGTCCACCAGAGCCGGCACGGCAGGATGTTTGCAGAGGGATTTGAGGCTGTTTTGTTCCCTAGTGCTGGAGCAGGACATGGAGGAGGTCTGGGTGGCTCCCTGCGGATGATGCTCAGCTGACCCCCCACCCCTCTCTGCTGCAGCCGAAGCCTGCGGTTGAGCCTGCTCATGGGGGCTGGGTTTGCAGCCCTGGCATCTCCCAGCCCTCGTGTGTACCAAGGCACTTGACCTCAAAGAGGCATGTGTCCCCACCTCTTCCTGGTCACCAGCTATAATCAGACCTTCATGGCTAGTTCTGCTCCCATCCCACCTGGCCCCAATGCCCTATGCACTGCTCTTTCCTGGGACTTAGTAGCCCTTTTGGGTAGGGCTAGGTGGTTTGGGGTTCCCTGACAACACCCACCCCAGTGATCAGGTCCTGATGGCAGAGCACCCCATCCCCTTGCAGACCTCTGCCCTCACCACCCCTCTTTCCATGGGTGCCCATGCTGGTGGCTGCTGGCCATCAGCTGGGAAGGGGCTTTTCTTGTTGCTCCCACTTAGATGCCAACCTGACATGAGGGCAGAGAACCCACCCCACCAGGTGCCACCCCAGTGGGACCCATACCTGTGAGGTAGAATGCTCCTGGGCGGCCACATGAAGTGGTTCACACCAAGGTGGTTTCCTGCCCCAGCTGGGAATTATGTCATGTAAAAATATCCCTGTGCTGCTCAGGCAGGAAGGCAATGAGTGGTGGCAGTGCCAAAACCGCTCCCAGATGGGCCACAGCCTCAGCCCACCACTGTCCCCGTGGCCTCCCAACACTCCCCAGCTTTCCAGGAAGCCAGTGGGATTTCTGCCTCTCCACAAGCTCTTCCTGGCACTCAAGGCTTTGCGGCAGCACGTGGGGCTGTGGGATGGGCACATGGCTGTGCTCACACTAGGGAAGAGGGGATGGGGACCCCCCCCGGCACCCTGCCCCGAGGCAACATGTTCCCCACTGGGCTCCCCTCTGGCCACAGGGACCTTGAGGACCCAGGGGACCAGGCTTTGTTTGGGCCAGGTATGCTTCTTTGGAAGCAGAGCTCTCCAGGCTCACAGGGTGCAGGGCTGGGCCAGTGCTGGGGCAGCCAGACTTGCCCCAGAAGCTCCTCCTGTTGTGGCTCCTTGCCGAGTGGCTTTTGGCCGAACCACTGGGTTCTCGTCCCCACTGGGATCACAGAGCAAGAGGGGTTGGTTTTGGGCTCTATTCAGGGGCTTTTGCAATCCTTCCCCAGCGCTGATTCAGCTTGGAGGAATTAGCAGCAGTGCACAATGTGCCGCTCGGAGCCGCTGCTGGCGTGTGCTGGGGCTGGCAGAGGGCAGCAGGACTTTTGCTCTTGGGTTCAGGGGCTGGAAGGGCACATTTTGTGTGCTGCCTGGGTGCAGAAGTGGGTGGCCCCGCAGGGTGCCAAGCCCTGCCCTAGCTGCAGCATCCCTGTGCCCCTTGGTGCCAAGGCCACTGCTCACCTTGTGCTGCTCCAGGCCCTTCTCCACACGTCCTGGCTGAGTCATCATAAAAACCTTGGCTTGGGGGTTTCCAAGCTGCACCTGCCAAAACCGAGCCCCCACTTTGCTCCTGCCATACTGGGACAGCTGGTGTGGCATGTCCAACAGAGATGTGGTCACTCTGGAGTTGCTGGAAGTCCCCCAGAAGTGACGGGACATGCCAAGGGATCTTGGGGGTCTCCAGAACCCACCTGGCTGTGGGGGTGTCTCCTACAAACCTCCAGCTGATTGCAAGTGAGAAAATCACTCCATTAGGGAAAGGGCACATGATGAAGCCAAGAAGCAGGAGGGATGGTGAAGGTCCAGGAGGGAAGGGTCTCCATGTCCTTGCTGTGGGTCCCTTTGTAGCCTGGGGATGGTGAGGGGACACCCCCCCTGCAGCCAGCTGGGCTCGGGGGGCTGCGGTGGCCGGTGGCACCCGGCACGAGGCCGCACCTCCGCCAGGGACTTTTCTCCTCTCCTCCTCGTGGGGCTGGAAAATATACAAAGCTCACAGTGAAAATATTTACACAGCAGCAATTTTCAGAGGAATTTGGGATGTTAATTTGAAAAATCTGTGGGGAGAGGACCACAATGGGCCCTTTGAGCGGGCGAGCGTGGCCATCACACCGAGCAGCCCGCGCCGGCGAGGGGCCCCTCCTGCCGCCGCGCCGGCCCTAATGGGAGCCAGCCCTGCCGGAAGCCCACCTGGGAGCTGGGGGGGGCCCAAGCCAGACACCCCCGCACCCCCTAATTGCATCCAGAGCTGCTCCCTCCCACTGTCAGCCTCAGGCGAGAGGGATTGGGGTCAGGGCCGGATCCTGAGTGGAGCAGGGCACCTCCCCCGGAGAGCTGCCGGTGCGGATGGTGACCCTTGGCTCAGCCGGCGGCAGCCACAAGCCTTCAGCCCATTTTGGCTCCTTCTCTCCAAATCAAACATACCTCGGCGGGCAGGGCCCCAACCTGGAAAATTCCAGGCTGAAAGATAAAGGATTGGAAAACGATTAAAACCAGAGGGTTGGAGCAGAAACCACTTGGCAGCAGCAACCTGCCGAGCGCCGGCTCCCAGCCCTCCCCACCGGGGCCAGCGCACGAAAGCGGCTGTTCCCGGGGCCGGGCAGTGGGGGCTCGCTGCAGGGATGGCTCCGGCTGCACCCCTCTCACTTTTGGGGGACGAAAGAGCAGGCTGACACGTGTCCCGGGTGCTTTGCGGAGTGCCGGTGTCGCCAAGGGTGACTGTCCGGAGGTCACAGAGGTTGGGCTGGGCTGTTTGTCCCCCAGCTGGCCCCGGAGCCATCTGGCAGGCAAGGAAGGATGAAGTAAGGGTGGATGATGCACAGGGCAGGGGCCTATTCCGACACCCGTGGCCTCTGTTTTGGGAACATCTCTTCGGCGCCCACGGTGGTGGAGGGGGCAGTACCCGGAGGGGCGATGCTCAGAGTCAGGGAAACTCCTCCCCCCTCCATCGCCCTGACTCATCCCAGCGCTCGCCAACAACAACGGGAGGACGCGGCTGACCTTCCCACTCCTCTGCAGGGGACAGGCACCCCTGCCCGTCCTGGCCTGCAGAAGCGCTCGGGGCCACGCAGAGGTTTTTCTGTGGTGTTATTTTAATTGTTTTTTTCTTACAAAAAGACACCCTTTTGGTCTGCCTTACAAAAGAGATGTACACAAACCTGTACTAGGACAACAACAAAAGTTTTCCCAGAAGAAATGGGAAATAATCGTGTATAAATATTCTCTCTGAGTTCTTAAAGCTTCAATTCCCGGTTTGCCTGCTTGGCACTTCCTTCAGCCCGGGGGTCCCGAGGGTCCCAGCACCTCGGCCGGGCCTGATTGCTCACATCAGCTTCCAGGGAGTTGAGAGTCACGGGCCGTGCTCCACTGAAGGACCCTTGTTACCAGCACATGAGTGTCCCTTAGCCGAGTCACTGGCAGTTTTCCTTTTAGCAGTAGCTAAAAAAAGGCCCACCCAACCCGCAAATTACAACCCCAAACCCCCTCTCTTTTGCTACCCATGTTCTACATCGAGTCACGGAAATCAAGGCACTGATGGTAAAATGTCTCCTCCCCGAAGCATGGCAGCCTCTCAGAAATTGCACGTGATGAGTTTAGGGTTTTTCTGCCTTCATTCAGTTAACTCCTCGCCGCTCCTTGCCCTGGAGAGACACAGCCTGGCGCTGGAGCTCACCCCTTGTCCAGCTGGGGTTCACCTCACTGGAGCTCACCCCCTTGTCCAGCTGGGGCTCACCTCACCTGGCAGCCCCATCCCACTTGGCTCAGAAATAGGAGGGCTTGAGCCCCGGGGTGTTGTTGTTGCTGGGGTAGTGTGACTGCATGAGCGGCACCTCACACTCGGAGCCGCCGGAAAGCATCGTTGCCTCCGGCACCTTGCGCCCATGGCTGCTTAAATCCCCGTTTTCCAGGCAGGCTTTCACCCCTTCCAGCTCCAGTGGGCTGGCCTCTACCCCAGTGCCAGCATGGGCCTTGGCCCGGCGCTGCCGGCGGTAGTACATGCCAGCGGTCACCACCACAGTCAGCAGCAGTGCGGCAGCCAGTGCGGGGACAATCATCAGGGCAAGGTTGCTGTCCTTGCTCTGGGTGACCGGGGAGTGCTGCTGGTGGCTCACAGGCAAGGTCTGTGCCTCGGTGCAGTGCTCCTCCTTGGGGACCTTCTCCCCTAAGGGCCCAATGCAGATGCGGTAGGTGCTGTTGGGCTTCAGTGCCCGCACCGTGTACTCCGAGAGGGAAGCTGGCAAACGCAGCATTACTGGACGCTTGTCCGGCCCGGAGAGGTTTCGGTAGCTCAAGCGGATGCCCTTCAGCTGGGCTTTGGACTGGACGTAGTTCTGCAGGTCCACTTTGAGGGAGGTGCTGCTGACCTGTGCGATGCTGATCCGCCGGCTGGGTGGTGGGGCTGGTGTGGCTGGGGCCGGCGTAGTTCCCCTCACCTCTGTCTCACAGTATGCTCCAGCAAAGCCCGCTGGGCACAGGCACTCCAGGTGGTTTTGGGCACTGAGGTGGCAGGTGCCACCATTCAGACAGGTGCGAGGGGGACAGATGGGTGGTGGAGGGCTGGTAGAGGCCGGCGGGCCGCTGAAGGGCACCAGCGTGGAGCTGGCTTGGGGAGGCCTGGCTCCTGGAGTGGGAGCAGCAGTGCTGGGTTGCGGCACAGGACGGCTGCTGGTGGGGAGCAGCAGGAGCGGTGGCAGCGTGGTGGGGCGCGGGGTGGTGGGCGGAGCAGTGGTGGTGGTGGTGGGGCAGCCGAAGTCTGAGTACTGCAGGTGGTGGAGGAGCTTGCCAGAGTTTTTGGGAGGGAAGTGGCAGCGCGTCTCCTCAGGCCGCCGCAGGACCACACTGCTGGCATTCACCCACTGCACCAGCCAGCTCATGGGGCAGATGCAGTTGAAGGGGTTGCCAGCAGCTGTCACAGCCCGCAGCCTGGGGAAGAAGCCGGCAAAATCCCGAGGGATGGTGTTGATGTTGAGGTTGCTGATGTCCAGCTCCTGGAGGTTGTGAAGGTTGCGGAAGTCCTCCGGTGGCAGCTGGGAGATGCGGGCGTTGCCAGCCAGGCTGAGCTTGGTGAGGCTGCCCAGGCGCCGCAGCACTGCTGGCACCCGCTCCAGCAGGTTGTCAGAGACATCCAGCTCATGGAGGTTGTTCTGGGCCTGGAAGAGCTCCTCGCTTAAGCTTGTCAGGCCCAGCCCTGCGATCTTCAGGGACTCGATGTTGATGGCACGGAAGGCCCCCGGTGCGATGGCAGGGATCTTGTTCCAGCTGATGTCCAGCAGCAGGAGGTTGGGCAGGTCGAGGGGGGGCACAGCCCAGAGCTGGTTGTTCTGTAGCTTCAGCTCCAGCAGGTTCTCCAGCGTGTCAAAGGCAGCAGCGTGGATGTGCTGAATCCTGTTCTTCTGTAGGTAGAGCCGCTCCAGCAGCCGCAGACCATGGAAGGTCTCATTGGTGATCTCCTGCAGCTGGTTAGAGGACAGGTCCAAGTTGACCAGCTCTGTCAGGGGCTGGAAGATGTTTTTCTGGATGCTGGTGATCTTGTTTTGCGAGAGGTCCAGGAGCTGGAGGGCGGGCAGCCCAGCAAAGCTGTCCTCACTCAGCGTGGTGATGCCATTCTCAAAGACATAGAGGGAGAGGGTGCTGGGGGGCAGTCCCTGGGGCACAGTGTGGCCCCGTCTGGCCGCGCACAGGATGGTCTTGGGGTCTTGGCACTGGCAGCCTGCAGGACATGCCCCAGTCAGCTCCGTGGTGGCCCAGAGAAGCAGCATGCAAAGGATCAGCTGCATCATGGTGCCAGTTCTGCAGGAGAGAAAAAAACGCAGCCAAGGTTAGGGGCAGGCCCTGCCATGGGTGGTACCCTGGGGCTGGCAGGACTGGGGGGTGCCTCAGACCCACCTTCTGCTACCCCTGCACCACTGCTGGGCTTCAAGAGCTGTCTCCCCATGCCCTGCCAAGGACCCTCTGTCCCCAAGAGTGAGAAAAGCCCTGGAGGGCTCCCGCCTCCTGTCCTGCAGCAGCAAGGATGGAGCTATTGAGAGCAAAGCCACATGTGGGCTGCCCACTCCAGCTCCATGCTCTCCCCCTCCCCAGACCCCCAGGATTTAGGGATGTGGTACCTTTACATGCTCCAGGCTCTACCACGAGCTGCATCCCACCAGCTTTGGCCTGGCTTCTTGGTACTATCTCTGCTGAGATAGTACCCCAGTATGAAGCAGGGCAAGGGCCCCCTACCTCCCTGGCTGCTCTGGCAGGGTGCAAACCAAACATGGGGGATGTGGAGCAGAGACACTGGGAGAGAGGGTAGGGGGTGGGGCCCAGCTGGGTTTCCCCAAACACTGAGCACCCAGTGGCCTGGGCAGAGGCCATGGGGCTGAAGGAAGTGTGTACTCTCCTGCCCTATGGGTCCCCTCTGTGCCCATCAAAGCTGGCTGTGTCCTCACAGAGTCCCAGGGACTCTACTCATTCCTGAGGTGGCTCCTGTCCCCTGGGTGCACAAGTCACCTTGATGTTCCCCTCCCTGTTGGCACCCTGAGGACCCAGCACAGCCCCATGGGCTGCATCCTCATCCCTCAAGGTCCAGGACAGCAGTGATGGAGGAAAGGATTTTCTTGGAGGCAGTGAGTCTTGCCACCAGCCCTGCCCCAGCTCCCCATGGGTGCCCTGGCTGCTGTCACAGCTCGCTGTCCCTACAGGGCTGGGTTTCTCTCAGCCCCATTTCTCAGACCTTTTCATAACACTCCTAATAAGCACAGGCTGGGCCAGGGATCCACTGTCCCCTGACACCCCATCTCAGGGGCACGTCAGGGTGACAAAGGAGGGTCCCCAGGCATGCAAGAGGTAAACCTCACCTGGCTGCCAAAGGCAGAGGTGCTGCCAACCCCTGCCCTCCAGCCCCTTCCCCAGCCACACCATCACCACCTCCTGCCCTGCTCTGAGCTGTCATGGCTCCAGACAACCCCCCCTGCTGTGGCTTGCAAGGGGCCCCTGCTGTGTGCGGGGAGCTGCTGGGTCACAGAGCAGCACGTGCCACCTGCCCTCACTGCTGTGGGGGGCCCTGGCCGGTGCTGGGACACCACATGCCCGCACTGGTGACTGTGGGAGGGTCTGGATCAGTGCTGTGTCCCCTCTGGTGTGTGGCTCCAACCAGCTGAGCTCAGGGGCACCGGTGCTCGCCTACAGTCAGACAGGGTTAACGTAGTGGCTGGCTCTTCCCCGGGTGGATCCCCCCAGGGTGGGGTACACCCAAGAGTGAGGCGTGATGCTGGGCAGGGTCACCACAACTGCCTGAGTCACTTGGCCCAACCAGCCCTGCCCTGCCCTGACCTGTGCCGTCAGCCCCTCAACACCAGGGAGGAGCTGTGCTGCATCCAGGAGGTCACTATCAGCCTCCCCCAACACCAGAGAGGAGCTGTGCCACATCCAGGAGGTCACCATCAGCCCCCCCAATGCCGGGGATGAACTATGCCACACCTAGAGGTCACTGTCACCAAATCCCCTCAGTGCTGCTGGGTCCCATTCCAGCCCCACATCGCAGCTAAGCTGTTGGTGCATGGCACAAGGACCAAGCAGAGTCGACAAAGCATCAGAGAGCCCTTGTAAAGTGCTTTTTTGGGACTAAGGGAGCTAGAGGCAGAGCCAGCAACCCTCACCACCACGCCAGCCCTCGAGGTGACTCCAGTAGCTGGAGGGGTCTGGCTGGCAGGCAGAGAGCCCTGGATGCAGGATGCCGTGCGGGTGGGCAATGCCAGAGCAGAGCCAGGCCTGCGGGAGGCCAGAGCTGGTTTTGCAATGCCAGGGTCGGGTTTCGCTGACGTGTCCCATGCTGCAACCAGCTGCTGACTCCAAGTCTCTCTCTCGTCCCTTTAATTACGATGGCATTTCCTCCCCGCCTGCCAGGGCTCCCGGCTCCTGCGGGCAGGTTGGGCCGGCCGGGCCACGGCCGAGCGTCCACACCTCGCCACGGTCGCTGGGCAGGCAGCGCAGCTGCTCCGCCCCCATACCTCCACCCCAGCTCCGCCGGCACACCCCCGCTCCCTGGCATCAGCCAGCTCCGCCGGCACACGCACAGCATCCCGCCCTCACCACCTCCCTGCCCTGACACTATCTGAGGTAGCGAAAAGTTAACCTGGCCCAGGTTTGTGGGATGCTCACCCCTCTAAAACAGGGGGCAGAGAAAAAACAGCCTCCCCACACATCCTTGGGGGGGTCCCCAAGAGTGGAGAGGGGGGCCCTGGTTCTGCTAGAGGTGTTAGGCCCGCCCTGCCAGCAGCCTGCTGCTGCCTTGGCTGGGCTCCCCCGCGCCTGCACCGCAGATATTTGCCGAATTATTCATATTTTCCGGCTGCGGGGAGGATCTGGGCTCAGATTCCCCTAGTCCTGGCTCAGCCTTCCCTGCCAGCCTGCTAGGGTGGGAGTGCTGTGTTCCCCCTTCCTCCCTTCCCTGCTTCCAGCCCCCTGGGCCAGGCCATCCCATCCCGCTGCTTGCCCAGGGCAGAGACACCCTGCTTGGCACCCACCACATGCTTTAGGGATGGGGCCGACACTGTCCCCACGCTGCAGGGTGACACCTGCTCAGCACAAGCTAGAGGAGCCCTCACAGGGGTCCTTGACCTTCCTTACTGCTCTGGGACGTGGCCACTCTCCCCGGGGAACCCGTCACAGCCAGGATGGCCCTTCCTGCACCGGCAAGTGAGGCCTCGCAGCCGAACAAAGCCACCGTTGTTGCCGGCAGGCAGCCAAGCCGGTGGGCTGCTTCCAGAGCCAGCAGGCACCAGCAGGACAAGGCCCCGCGCGAAGCCGAGCCCCGGGCTGTGTCCCTGTCACTGCAGGGAGGGACACGGTGCCTTCGCAGGGTGGGACGCAGATGCCACTTCCCTCACATGCCTCTAAAACAAGCCTGTGTCAGCACGTGTCCCCTCCTGAGACCCAGCCAGGGGGATGCAGGATTAAGCCTTTAATCCTCCTGCCCTTCAACCCGTCCTGCGCGGCCACAGCTCCCACCTCCTCCCGGGCTCTCCTCCCTATTTAATTAAAGTTTCCGCAGCAGCCCTGGAGGAATGCAGGCCTGGTTATTGCATTCCCCAGGGCTCTCTCCAGCCCTTCCATCCCGGCTCCTGCCCCTTTGACCCGGCTGCGCTCCCCAAGCTCAGGTGTAGGTAAGGAGAAAAACCAGCAGAGCTGCTTTACCAGCAGCCAAACCGCCTCCAGAGGAAGCCGGTCGTTGGTTGGGAGGAGGCCAGTGATGCTGCCACGCGCAGCACGGGCAGATTCCTACAGGGTGACTGGGGTGGCTGCGGCTGTCCCCGAGCGCTTCCTCCTGCCCGCGTCCCGCCGGCAGAGCCAGCCGGGCAGGCAGCTCTTGCGTCAGGGCCACCCGGCCAGGCCACCCGGCCTTGGCGTGGCACAGGGAAAAACAGTCATTAGTGTCATCCTTGATAGAGGCACTGCCCAGCACCGTGTGGGCAGCAAGATGGCTCTGGTTAGGTCAAGCCAGTTTGGCCACCCCAGTCCCAGCAGGAAGAGGTCTTCCAGCATGGGGCACGTTTACAAGAGTGGGTGAATGAGGGGGTTTTTGGTTGGGAAGTGGGTGGAACTGGAGTATCTCCACTGGGATGCACTCACTGTTGTGACAGCTGCCAGATCAGGAGGGAGGCAGGCAGAGAAAGGGACACTTATGCCATGGTGGCCCCAAGTCACACATAGAGAGGGTGACAGGGACCAGCAGACCCCAACAAACACTGGGTGACAATGAAGCACGCAAAGAGCTAGCAGCAGGAGAGGCAGTGGGGTATTCCCATCGGCCAGCAGCCAGGCTGGCCGGTGGCCCTGCTGGCATCCATCCCTCTGTGCCAGCCGGGAGGGAAACCCTCACTGGCACTGCCCAGGGACCCTGCTTAGCCCCACAGCAGGTCAGCAACCCGGGATCCCAGCCTCCAAGGACAGGCAGGGTGAGGGCAGCCAACCCCTCTGCGGAGAAGAGTAGTGGTGGACACCACTGCCTGCAGCTCCTACCTCTGCCTGACCCCAAAGGATGAGCCCTGCCACAACATCTGCTGGTACAGGGCAAGCATGGGATGGGCCCAGCATCGTGCCAGTCCCATGTGGATCTTGGAGCCATTCTGCTGGCAGGGTGGATCGCAGCCACCCGGCCACAGCTGGGGCAAGCCAGGCTCCACGTTGACCACAGCCACATCTCTCCCTTTCCCTGTGATGGGTGCAGCACCAGGGCAAGATCCCGGAGCCAGACCCTGATGCATCCCATGGCAGGACAAGCACAAGCAGAGACAGGGGCCCACTGCAGTGCCATCACCCCAGCCCGGCCAAGGTCTTGCCACCAGCCCAAGCAGGGGACAGCCAGGTGTGCCCTGGCTCGGCCGAGGCCTTAAGGGGAGCAGGACATGCTGACCCCCAGCCGAGGCCTGGAGCGAGGTACTGTTCCCGGGCGCCCTGCCTACAGCCGAGGCCTGGGTGACTCTCTGTCACCCGGGAAAGGTAGACGGCCCTGGGTGCTCTGTGGCCCACCGAGGCCCCGCCACCCCCCCTAAGCCCCATGCCTGCCGGGCAGGCAGAGACCCGTCCCACCAGTGGCCCAGCCTGGTGGCAGGCCGTGGGACTCACCGTGGCCGAGCCGAACTAAGCCGAGCGGAGCGGAGCCGAGCCGAGCCGCGCCGCGCCGAGCCGAGCCGAGCCGAACCGAACGAGTGGTCATTCCATGGCGGGCACTCCCCTCTCTGGCGGCGCCGGGCTCAGGGGGTGGCTTTAAAACCGCGGTGGGAGGAGCCTGCCCTCCCGCCGCCTCCCCATTGGCTGTAGTGCACAGGGGAGGAGGGGCGGGACACGCCTGCCCCGAGGCTCCGCCCCCTGCGCACCTGGGGCCCGGCATGGGGCGGGACCCCCGGGACCCCCTGGACCCCCCGGGGATCCCCCAGAGCCACAAGGACCTTCCTCCGAACACCTCTGGCAGGCCCAGGATCTCCAGAACCTCCAGGGATCCCCTGGACTGCTGGGACCTCAGGAGCCCCCAAAAGTCGCAGGGACCCGCAAGACTTTTCAGGCACCCTCTAGGACCCCTGGCAGCTACAGGAGCCACCAGAGTCACAGGGACCCCTAGAGTCATAGGGACCCTCAAGACCTCCCCCACAATTCCAGGACCTCTGAGATCTCAAGTTCCCCCCAGGGTCCTCTAGGAGCCCCAGGACTTCTGAGACCCTGGCACTGCCAGCACTCCCAGGCTTCTAGCACTTCTGGTAATACCAGGGGCTGAGCATCCTTGATACCCCCATGGACTCCCATATCCAGGGTACCCATGGTAACTGAGGACCCTGGCATCCATGAACCCCAGTGCCCTGGTAGTCCCGGCATCTGCCAGGCCACTGGCACTGATGGTGGCCCTTGCAGAGCTGCCCCCCCAGCTTGGTGACAGCAGAGCTGTGCCAAGTGCCACAATTTGGCAGCACCAGGACAGCACGGACTGAGCTGGGACAACCAGGCACCCAGGGTGCCCTTGTCCCAACCCTGGGCCTTGGTGGTGTCAGCAGTGTTGGCTGAAAGGTGACCACAGGTAGGCAGGTGACCCCAGTGCCTGCCACGGTCAACTCAGCGGGGTTTGCTGGAGTTGTGCCAAGAGTGCTGGGGCAGGACGTGACCAAGCATCACCTCAGCTGTGGGCCCCTCTGGCCACCAAGCACCCTGTGGGACTTGGTGCAGGACAGGAGCAGGACTATGCTCCAGCTGGCACAGCCGCGGTCACAGGGCACTCCTGGGGCTGGCTGGCACGGCAGGTGTCGGGTGAGGCGGGCAGCATGCCGGGGTGTGCCACACACTCGTCCCAAACTGGCCGAGCAGGCCTGGCTGACCTCAGGGCTACCCTATGGGCGCCAGCAGCTTCCCTGAGCCGGGCTGGGGGCAGGGGGCAGGGCTGGGAGGGGGCTGCCCTGCGGCAGGCACCATGCAGCCAGGATAGGGCCTGATCTTGCCCTGAGGGGTATGGGGCACGCAGCAGTGGGGAAAGGTGCAGGACCCAGCTTCACAGCCCTCAGGGTGCTGTGCCAATGGGCATCCCCTGCTCAGCACCCTTCTTCCCTTCCCTCACAGGGCAACCATCGCGCTGTACGACCCCGACACAGGGCTGCTGCTGCTGACTGGGAAGGTGGGCACCCATGGGGGTGGGGAGTAGTGGAGTGGAGTGAAGGGGGGTGCAGGGTTGTGCAGTGAGGTGCATGTGGGTACAGTGGGGTGGAGGAGGATGCAGGAGAGTGTAGCAGGGTGTAGGCATTGCAGCAAGGTGTATGTGGGTACAGCAGGGTCCAGCAAGGTGCCACAGGGTATGCTGGAGTGCAGAAGGATGCAGAGAGGATGCAGTGAGGTACATGTGGTGCAGGGGGGTGCAAGAGGTTGCAGGGGTGTGTGGCAGGGTGCAAGGATGGCAATGAGGTGCATGTAGGTGCAGAGGGGCACAGGAAGATGCAGAAAGGTGTACAGGAGCAAAGTGAGGTGCAGCAAGCTGCATGTGGGTGCAGTGGGGTGTTCCACACAGCCCTGCTCATGCCCCATCCCCTCTGCCTTTTTCCCAGGGAGAAAACCTCCTGTACTGTTTCGAGGTGGCACCCACACAGCCAGCACTCACCCAGGGTAAGCGGGATCAGTCCCACATGAGGTGCCAGGGAGTCTGGCCACTGCCTGCCCCATGGCTACCTGCCCCACAGCCACCCTGCCCATCCTGCAGTGACCCAGTGCCGGATGGAAGGCAGCACCCGGGGCCTGGCCACCGTGCCACGCTTGGCTCTCAACGTCATGGCCTGCGAGGTGCTGCGTGTCCTGCAGCTCAGTGACACTGCCCTCGTCCCCATCAGCTATGTGGTGCCGCGCAAGGTAAGGGCAGGCTGCACGTGGCACCATCTCGGGGTGACACCTTGATGGCAATGGGTGACAAAGGGCACACAGGTGCGGGAGGACCCCGGTCCCCAGCCCAGGGAGAGCAGGAAAGGAGGTAAAACTTGGGTGCTGAGTGCTGAATCCTGGGTGCTGATGGTGGGTAGTGGAGACTGGAGGGTGAAAACTGGATGCTGATGGT
The DNA here is from genome assembly GCA_013396975.1 of Bucco capensis. Taxonomy (NCBI): domain Eukaryota; kingdom Metazoa; phylum Chordata; class Aves; order Piciformes; family Bucconidae; genus Bucco; species Bucco capensis. Next base: position 1,351,917 of record VWZO01008647.1, on the reverse strand, counting down.
GGGTAATGGAGGCTGGGTTTGCTGGGCGCTGCATTTGGGAAGCTATGTGCTGTGTGCAGGATGCTAGGTACTGGAAAGTGGATCCCCAAAGCTGGGTGCTTTCTGCTGGATGCTATTGTGTAATGGGTGCTGGGGGCCAGATCCTAAATGTCAGGTGCTTAAAGCAGCTTAAAGTGGTTGTAATATGGGTGCTGGGTAGCGGAGTCTGGGTGCTGGAGGCAGTATCCTAGGTGCCAGATTTGGCATGCAGGTTGCATAAAGCTGGAGGCTGGGTCTGGGTGCTGTGTGCTGCAGGGAAGCTGGGTGCTGTTTGGGAGGCTGGCTGTATTCAGGGATGCATGAGGCAGCCCAGTGCTGGGCAGTGTCTGACACCTACAGGCTTTGTCACACAGCTCAGAGGGATAAGGCTCCAGTTTGTAGGGTGTTGGGGGATGTCTGGGGGTACCTAAGGGTCCCCTAGCGCAGGCAGTGCCAGCTGGCTCCCAGCTGTGGGCTTTTGGGGACACCTCACCTTGCCCCATCCCCTCCCATGCAGTCCATGCAGGATTTCCATGAGGATCTGTTCCCTGACTGCCCTGGGATGCTGCCAGCCACCAATGCCCAGGCCTGGTGGGCAGGAGACAGCCAGCAGGTCAGTGTCACCCAGGGAGGTGTCCTCTCCAGGCGCATTGCCAGGGGCTGCCCCTGCCCACCGCTTTGCCCACCAGCAGGTGAGGAGGGTGAGTCTGCACCCTGCAAGGAGACCCACTGAGACCTTCACCTCCCCTCTCATTGCGGGCACCCAGCTGCGGGCAGCTGACACCAACACCAGCACTGAAGCTGACCGGAGCGTGAGCACAGGGCACTGGGGAGTGTGGATCAGGGGGGTCCCACTGCCCTTGTTCCACAGGGAAGGGGAGGGCTGGGACTCAGGCACTGCCTGCCCACCCAACTCTCTTTCCCATAGGAGGGCAGTGGCTACTCCTCGCCATCCTCGCTGGCCTCGCCGGGCAGCATCACCACCTCCCTCTCGGCCAGCACTGGCCCCTCCAGCGGCTTTGCCAGCAGCCCCAGCCAGAAGTCACTGCAGAGCATTTTGGGTGAGGGGGCAGCAGGGTGGGCTCACTGTCCTCCATGACAGGGGGGGAACACTCGAGGCACTCACCTGTTCCTTGCCTGCAACCAGGGCCCAGCTCCCGCTTCCGACACGCTCAGGGCAGGGTGCTGCACCGCGACAGCCACCTCACCAACCTGCGGGGGCTCAGCCTCACCACGCCGGGCGAGTGTGATGGCTTCTGCACCAACCACCAGCGCGTTGCCCTCCCCCTGCTCTCTGCTGGTGGCCAGATCGCTGTCCTTGAGGTAGCACCAGCACAGCACGGTGGCTGCAGCATGACACTGGTGTCTGCACCGTGGTGACCCCCTGGCTCTCTCCTGCAGCTCTCCAAGCCTGGCCGTCTCCCTGACACAGCCGTGCCCACCATCCAGAATGGTGTGGCTGTGGTCGACCTCTGCTGGGACCCCTTTGACCCGCAGAGACTCGCTGTCGGTAGGCGTGCTGTCCCCAGGGGAGTGTGCTGGGCTAGTCCCCCCTCTGTCACCAGATTAACCAGTGCCCATCCCTTGTGGTGCCCTAGCGGGTGAAGATGCCAAGATCCGGATGTGGAGGATCCCTGAGGGAGGGCTGCAGGACACACTGCAGGAGCCTGAAGCTATTCTGCAAGGTGAGAGGCATGTGGGAAGGCAGATGGAACACTCTAACTGGAGACAAGGGAGCCTCGTGGTGTCTGTAGTGGGGACAGCCATGCACAACTCACAGAGTCACAGAATCATTAAGGTTGGAAGAGACCTCTAAGATCATCTAGTCCAACCATACCTAGCACTCCCATGCCACTAAACCATGGCCCTAAGGAGAACATCTATACGTTTCTTAAATCCCTCCAGGGATGGTGACTCCAGCACCTCCCTGGGCAGCCTGGGCCAAGATTTTACAACCCTTTCAGTGAAGGAATTCCTCCTGACATCCAATCTAAACCTCCCCTGGTGCAACTTGAGGCCATTTGCCCTTGTCCTCTCGCTGCTAACCCTGGAGAAGAGACATACCCCATCTTGCTACAGCCTTCTTTCAGGGAGTTGTAGAGAGACATAAGGTCTCCCCTGAGCCTCCTCTTCTCCAGACTAACCAACCCCAGTTCCCTCAGCTGCTCCTCATAAGGACTTGTTCTCCAGAGCCCTCTCTAGCCTCCTTGCCCTTCTCTGGACACACTCCAATTCCTCTGTGTCCTTCAAATTCACCTTTCCTAGGTCACACAGAGAAGATCTACTCCATCCGCTTCCACCCTGTGGCATCTGATCTCCTGGTGTCCTCCTCCTATGACATGACAGTGCGGATCTGGGAGCTGAGCTCCAGGCAGGAAGCCTTGTGCCTGCAAGGACACACTGATCAGGTTAAAGGATGACACGTCTCTGGGGACACCCCAGGGAGTCTATTTGACCAGGCGGGGAGGGGACACAACATCTGTCTCTCCAGATCTTCAGCCTGGCTTGGAGCCCTGATGGGAAGAAGCTGGCGACAGTGAGCAAAGATGCTCGGTTACGTCTCTACGAGCCCCGGTGCAGCACTCAGCCTCAACAGGTAGGATCACAGGGGTGGGGAGAGAGGCTGGAGAGGTGGGGGAAGGGCAGGTGCCCGCGGAGGAACACCCCCTTCGCAGACATCTGCCCGCCCCCTCAGTTCTCTCAGAGCAGACTGAGTGACCTCAACCCCACACAGGAAGGTCCCGGTCCTGAGGGGAGCCGTGGAGCACGCCTGGTTTGGGTTTGTGGTGGCGACTACCTCCTGGTGTCTGGCTTTGATAGGTAAAAAGGGGGAGGGGACACACACGCCGGGGCAGGGGTGTCCCCAAGGGACATCACGACCCTCTCCTGCATTGTCGCCTCCCCACAGCCGCAGCGAGAGGAGGATCCTCCTGTACCGGGTGCAGACTCTGCGTGAGGGACCCTTGTCCATTCTCAGCCTTGATGTGGCCCCTTCCACCCTCCTGCCCTTCTATGATGAGGATACTGGTGTTGTTTTCCTCACTGGCAAGGTGAGGGCTTGCCCCTCAAAAATATCGTAGGGTCTACAGACTTAGAGCACCCCAACAGTGCAGAGGAACCCTTCATGCACCCCCCCTATCAGCCTCTGTCTTACTCCATCCCCAGGGAGACACCAGAGTCTTCCTCTACGAGGTGACGCCTGAGCCCCCTTATTTCCTTGAGTGCAACAGCTTCACCTCCAATGAACCCCACAAGGTAAAGGGAGAGGGGGTGCCACCGGGGCTGTGCTGCCTGTCCCTGCCCCCTCAGATCCTGCTCACACCTCTGCCCCATCAGGGCTTCATCTTCCTACCCAAAATGGTGTGTGAGGTGCGGGAGGTGGAGTTTGCCCGGGCACTGCGCCTCGGGCAGAGCACCCTCGAGCCGGTGGCTTTCCACGTGCCACGTGTCAAGGTAGGCAGTGGGAACCTAGCTGTGTTTGGAGTGGAGGAAGAGGAGGAGGTGGGAGACCCCCTCTGAGTACCCCTTGCCCCTTGCAGAAGGAGTATTTCCAGGATGATATCTACCCACCGAGCCGTGTCTGGTGGGAGCCAGCCCTCAGCAGCAGCGCCTGGCTGGCTGGGGAGGATGGGCAGCAGCGGCGTGCCAGCCTGTGCCCGGCCAACATGATGCCAGGTGGGTGTGGAGAGGTTGGGTGAGGGTCCTGGGCCCATGGGGACAAGGTTGGGGGGGTGTGTTAGCCATGGGGCAAAGTCCTCCTGCCCCATGGCGATGCTGCTCTCCCAGTGAGTGAGGCCCCAAAAGAGGCTCCGGCACGGAAGTTTGTCCCTGCATCCGTGTACTTGGAGGAGAAGTCTGACGAACAGAAGAAGGAGGAGGTGGGTGCTGGAGCACCCCAGGACCACCCTGCTGCAGGGCCCTGGGCTGGGGGCGATGCCCTGGGCCCCATGGCTCTGCCCTGCCTCCCTTGCAGCTCCTGAACGCCATGGTGGCCCGGCTGGGCAACAGAGACGACCCACTGCCCCAGGACTCCTTCGAGGGGGTGGACGAGGACGAATGGGTAGGTGCGCGGGTGGACAACGACCGCCGGGGCTGGTCCCGTCCTGCACCATCCCTCACTCCCACGGGGCTTCCTGCAGGACTAGACTGGACCTCGGCACCTCAGGACCAGGCAAGAATGCCGGCACCCGCCCGGTCAGGGAGGACGAAGAGGTGGAGAAGGAGGAAGTGCGGGTGGGGCTTAGGGCCGCGCCCCGCACCGGCAGCGGCGTTGAGCCCTGTGCCGCCGCGGGCAGGCCCCGCTATTAAAGCCGCTGTACCAGTACCCGTCTCCTGCCGTGATTCCGTGCCGGGAGGGGTGGGCGGAGAGGAACCGGGTACCGGGGGTAGGGGACACACAGAGAAGCAGCAGCGCGAATAGGCCGCTGCCTGGGCCGGACCCGTGTGCATATGCGCGGCGCAGCGCCCCCGATGGGACCTCCCGGGCAGCAAGGCCGCCAGAGGGCGCTGTGCCGCCGGCGAGGGACGCTCCGCCCTGCGCCGCCGCCGTCTCGGTGGGCGCTGTGACCTTCGCTCCTTGACCCCGTGACCGCCGCGCGGAAGCGGCGGCGGGGACATGGTGAGAGGGGCCGGGGGGTACGGGGTCCGAGCGTGGAGGGACAGCGCTCGGGAAGGGGGGACGGGGTCCGAGGGTGGAGGGGCAAGGTTTAGGGAGACAGGACAGGACAGGACTCGGGAAGACGGAGGACCGGTATGGGCAGGAATGGACGGACAGGGCCCGGAGACAGGGAGGGTGATGCTGAGCAGGACACGAGAAGGCGACAGGGCCCAGGGATGTGGGACAGGGCTCGGGGAGACAGAGGTCTGGGATCGGCAGGGAAACAGGGACAGGGCCTGGGGAGGAGGGACAGGGCTCGGGGAGGTGGAGAACTCGGATGGGCAGGGATGGAAGGACAGAGCCCGGGGAGATGGAAGATGATGCTGAGCAGGGCACGGGGAGGGGACAGGGCCTAGGGAGGTGCGAGGAGCCTAGTTCTTGGCGGGGCAGGGCCTGGGGAGTGGGGACAGGGCCGTGCTACAGTCTGACAGGAGCCAGGGAGGGACAGAGCCCCATGGAGACAAGGGATGGAGAGAGGTGACAGGGCTGGGCAGAGCCCATGGAGAGGTGACAGGGCAAAGGATCTGTCTGGGGACAGGGCTCGGGATGGCTGTGACAGCAGGGTGTCCCCACAGGCCAAGTACCTGGCACAGATCATCCTGGTGGGGGCCCAGGTGGTCGGACGGGCCTTCATGCGGGCGCTGCGCCAGGAGTTCGCAGGTATGAGCCAAGCTGTCACCCAGGGCCTGGGCTGCTGCTCCCTGTGCAGAGGGTGCCCACGGCTCAGGGCACTGCACAACATACCCCTGCCCTTATACACGCCCTTCCCAGGCCACTCTGCTGCTCCCTGTCGAGCAGGGCTGTGCCCAGAGGGAACACATACCAGGCTTGTCACAGGGTGACAGTCAGCACCCATAGCCTGGCGCCGGCCTAAAGGTGCTTCAGCTCGAGCCAGGCTCCCAGCAGCCATCCTAGGCACCAGCCTGGACCTGGCACTGCTGCCAGGCTCTGAGACTTCCCTCCAGCCCCAAAGGGCAGGTTGGGATGGTCCCCCGAGACCTGGCAGCTCCAGCACTGGCCTGCCTGCAGCCTGGCTTGCTAAGGGCACTGACAACAAATAGGTGCCCCCTGCTTCTTGCTACCTCCCCAGCACCAGGGTGACCTCTGTGGGCTGGAGGGAGCATAAGAGCAGAAGAGTTAAACTGGGATCTGAGCACTTTGAAGCTCACTGGCATTGCTGCCTGGCTCCTGCACAAGGCCTGGGGGTCCCTGGGAAGGGCAGTGCTGGGGGGGTGTCTCACACCATGGGTGTCTCTGGGCAGCGAGCCGAGCAGCAGCAGACGCGCGAGGGCACTCGGAGAGGCCACAGTCCGCAGCTGCCTCCAGGATCACTGGCATCAGCCTCCAGGAAGCTCAGCAGATCCTCAACGTCTCAAAACTCAACCCAGAGGAGATCCAGAAGGTAGAGGCTCCCTCAGAGCAGGGGAGAGACAGTGCTGGAAAGGCTCTGCCCTTCCTGTGGTTGCTGCCTGGTGTGGAGGTGATGACTGGTCCCCAGAGGGGGTGTAGGTGCTGTCCTAGGCCCAGTTAATCCCAGTTTGAGGTTTCCCTGCCCCAGCTGGAGGAGTGTGCAGGCAGCTTGAGAGCATCAGCAGCCATTTGGGCTGGGTCCTTGTGTTTGCCTGGTGGTGCTGCTTGGGGAAGGGGATGTGGGCTCCCCAGAGGTGCCCAGCTGGGAGCATGGGGAAACACTGAGGGGATCAGGCATAGCTAACTGCATCCCAAGGATCACGCTTGTCACCTCCAGCAGTGCTGCAGGGAACGGGAGGTTGTCAGGGTTTGGGGCCAGGGAGGGCAGAGGAGATGGACCTGACAAGGAGCTCTCTTTGGCAGAACTACGACCACTTGTTCAAGGTGAACGACAAGTCAGTGGGAGGCTCCTTCTACCTGCAGTCCAAGGTGAGCACAAGGGGTCACCTTCCCCCACCTGAGATTAGGGAAAAGCAGAACCTGAACATTACCAGGGAGGGGAGAGGGCAGCACCATGTCTCTGTGTCACCCCATCCCCATATCCCCCAGGTGGTGAGAGCTAAGGAGAGGCTGGACGAGGAGCTCCGCATCCAGGCCAAGGACGAGAAGGAAAAGGGCTGGAAAGCTGAGACGTGACTCCTGCTGCCTCTGGGCCCTGCCTCCCTCACCCTTAACTTATAGGTAGCCAATAAATGCCAATAAATCCAGTGCCTGGCCTGGCTGCTCTACACCCAGGGAGGGAGAGGGGACTTGCCCACCTCCACCCATGGCCCCAGAGATGATCAGCTCCTGCAAAGGGCAGGCAGGGCCATGGGAGGAAGAGAAGGGTGGCAGCTGGGGGAGAAGGGGTGTCCCCAGGGCACCAAGGGCTGCCAGGGCTCAAATGGCATGGGGGAAGGCTGCAGGAGCTATTTTTGTGGTGGGTTTGGATGCTCTTGGCCTGTACACACAGATACCTCTGGCTCCGTACCACGGGAGCACTGGGAGCTCTGTGCCATCACCCTTCTTCCACCACGGGCAGGCAGCCAGGATGGGCTGAGGGGACATGGAGTGACACACTGTGGCCATCCCCAGCCATGGCTCATCCTGCAGACCCTGGCAGTGCTTCACTGGCAGTGTAGGGACATCAGGGTGCCAGGCAGAGCCAGCCATGCCCCCAAGATCACATTCATCACCTCCAGCACCCATCTCCACTGTGGGCACTGTAGGCTCCTTGCTGCCATCCCCACGGAATGAAACAGGAACTTACTTCAACTTCACTTTATTGTTTTCTTAATAAACTTCCTCTCTCCTGGAGGAATATAGTGTTATAGTCATTAGCTTATCTCGTACTTCTGCAGTCCTTACAACGCTATGCTAACAGCGATGGAGCCCAACAGGAGGAAAAATAAAAACAACCCAGAAACTACGATAGAAAGGCACTTGGAAACCGTTAAAATACTGATGTCCTGGAATGTGCAACAACAAACGGACGAAGGAGCGAGGAGACGTACACCGTACACCGGCCGGGGGGGGCCTGGTCGATCGCCCGCGGCCACGCAGGGGCTGTGGCAGCACCATGCCCCCAGCACCAGGCAGGGAGACCGGCTCCCCGCGGGGCATGCACAGCCAGGGGCTCCTTCCAGTCGGGAGGGGGCACAAACTATGAGTCCCCCACCCTGGTTTGGAGCAAGCTATGCGTGGGCAGGGATCCTGCCCAGCAGTGGGAGGAATGTGGGACCCCCTGCATGCGCAAAGGGATGCTCCAAGCTCTGCCTGGACACGCTGCCCGTTCCTGGCACTGCATTCAACATCCTGCCCACCCCTGACACTGCCTCGCGGCCCAGGAGGACTCCCCAGGGATCCTCGCTGAGGGAGCAGGTGCCATGCTAGCCTGTGCCAAGGCAGTGCCCGGAGCCCTGCCCGCGCTGCCTGCATGCGCTCGTGGTGCGTGGTTAGATATGAACGTAGCTAAACAGGGTGGCTGTGCCCCAATACGGGGCCGGCGTGGTGAGCGGCACATGTGGGGCTGTGTGCCTTGTCACGAGGAGGGCCGGGGAGGTGGTGGGGGCACGAGGGCAGCCACCGAGCAGGAGGGTTGCAGGTGGGCACCAGGCTGGTGTGTGCCCAGCCAGCTGGGCCCAGCACAGAGGTGCCGTGGCTGTGGTGCTGCCTGTAGCCATGTTGGCCAGGCTGGGGTTGGATGGCACAGCTCGGGGCTGCCGGTCCCTGGGTTGTCACCCCACTGTCCCTGCGGTGGGACGTCAGGGACTGTGCCCCCATACACACACACACACACTTGGGACTGGCAGTGCCAAGCCTTTGGGCAGGGAGACGCCGAGTCGGTGGCAGCACGTGGGCCCAAGCAGGGCCCTGTCAGAGCAGGGGCTGGTCAAGAAATAAATAGCGGCGTGTCCAGCTGCCCAAGCTGGAGGGGAGGCAGGGGGACCCCCACGCCTGTACCCAGCTGCCCAGGCTGGAAGGAGGCAGGGGGATCCTCACACCTGTACCCAGCTGCCCAGACTGGAAGGGAAGCAAGGGACCCCTACCCCTGTACCCACCTGCCCCAGGGTCATAGCCAGCTCCAGCCGCCGAGGGATTATTGCTTTTCTCAGAAGAGTCCGTTCTTCTTTCGTGAGGGTTATAAGCAGGAGAGAGGCCCCGCTGGAGCTGGGGGGGCGGGCTGCGGAGGGGCAAGAAAGAAGTGACGTCCAGACCCCCCTCATCTGCCCACGGGGCCGGCGGCTGGCCCCGGGCATCGTCGTGCCCCCTTAGTTGACGGCAGCGGGTTTGAGCAGCAGGGAACCGGGGGGGATGAGCACCCAGCCTGGCGGCAACGCCTCGGGGCTGCTCCCCGAGCTGACACCGGCCGAGAGGTCGAGCACGGCCCCCGGCAGCAGCGCCAGGCTCTCGGGGGGAATCCGCGGCCGACCCGGCTCCGTCCTTTCTCCCCTCTCCTTGCGACTCTCCGGCCCCTTGCCCGCCTTGGGAGGCCGCCCCTCGGCCCCGCCGCCTTTCTCCCCCTCGGCCTTGGCCCCGCTGGCCAGCAGCGACATGATGGGCAGCCCCAGCCCCGCCGCGAAGGGCGAGGGCAGCAGCGGGCTCTTGGCCAAGTTCAAGGGGCCGCCGTTGAGGGGTAGGACGGGGCCGGGCAGGGCACCCGCGGCCCCGCAGCCCAAAGCGCTGAGGTCGAGCGGCGCCGGTGCCAAGGGGATGGGCAAGGGCGGCAAGCCCGGGGGAGCGAAGAGGGCGGCGGGGTTGGGGATCACCAGCTGCGCCCCGTTCACGTAGGGCACCTCCGCCGAGCCCAGGGGCGTTTTGGGAGGCAGAGGGTGGACCTTGAGCATCTCCGGGTGCTCTGGAGAGACAAAATGGCCGTGGGCTTTGATGTGCTTGCGGAGGGAGCTGGGGTCGGTGTAGCGTTTATGGCAGCCCGGCATCTTGCAGGAGTACGGCTTCTCCACGTAGTGGGTGCGGGTGTGCTTGAAGCGGTCGCTGGAGTTGGAGTAACGCTTGTTGCAGCCTTCGTAGGGGCAGATGTAGGGCTTCTCGCCTGCGGGACAGCACGGCGCCGGGTCTTGCCGGGGAGGCACGGCCAACCCTGACAGCTCCCCTGCATCCCTGTCCCCGCCCCACCCCCTCCTCAAGAGCCTCCCCGTTCCCCCGGGGCCGAGCGCGGTGCCCAGTGCTGACCTGTGTGCGAGCGGTTGTGGATTTTCAGGTTCTCCAGGCGGGAGAAGCTCTTGTTGCAGGTGGGGCAGCGATGAGGCTTCTCGTTGGTGTGCGTCCGGATGTGGATCAGCATCTTGTACCTGCCGGGGGCCAGGACGTGGCTGTCAGAGAGAAGGAGGACAGCCCCAACCCCCCATGGCATCGCTTTGACCCCCCCGTGTCCTGGCTACGGGATGGGAGGACAGGGACAGCCAGTGTGTCCCCCCCCAGGACCTTGCACCCCATGCCAAAGGGCTGGGTGGAGACCTCCCCTTGTGCAGCCCCTAGTGCTGGGTTCCTATCACAGAATCATTAAGGTTGGAAGAGACCTCTAAGATCATCAAGTCCAACCATACCTAGCACTACCATACCACTAAACCATGGCCCTAAGTAAAGCATCTAAATGTTTCTGAAACCCCTCCAGGGATGGTGACTCCAGCACCTCCCTGAGCAGCCTGGGCCAAGACTTAGCAACCCTTTCAGTAAAGAAATTCCTCCTGACATACAATCTAAACCTCCTCTGGTGCAACTTGAGGCCATTTCCTCTTGTCCTGTCACTAGTAACCCTGGAGAGGAGACCTACCTCCATCTCACTCCAACCTCCTTTCAGGGAGTTGTAGAGAGAGGTAAGGTCTCTCCTGAGCCTCCTCTTCTCCACACAGCAACCCAGGGTAGACCCCTAGGGACTCCAGAACCCACCCTGGTGCCCAGATGCTCCCCCAGTGCCCACCTGGCGTTGAAGCCCCTGCCATGACGGGCACAGCCCTCCCAATGACAGCAGT
>VWZO01008647.1:1279182-1328867 GCA_013396975.1 Bucco capensis | reverse complement strand
AGAGCACTGGCGGATCGAGAGGTGGTGGTGGTGGTGGTGGTGGGGAACACCCCTCCGCATCCACCCACCTCCCCATCGCCACCCCGGCCGGGGATGGGACTGGAGCCGCGGGGCTGTTCGGGCCTGGCGGGCAGGCCTCGCCACGCGTGGGGAGGGCCCCCGGTGACCACGCGGGGCGGCCCTCGGTGCTGCGGGACCGAGGAGGGGCGGCCCGGGACCTTCCTACCGCGGGGCAGGGCTGAGCGGCCGGGCCCTGCCGCGCCAGCGACCCCCGTGGGGCAGCCGCGGCCCGTGGAGACCCTGCACAGCAGCCCAGGCCCGTGGGGCCCAGCCCTGATGTGGGGCAGCATGACACGTGTGGGGCGAGATAGGGCCGTGTGGGGCAACCCTGGCTGCCCCAGGCCCATACCGGCTGTGGGGCAGCCCCCAGGAGCCAGGTCCCATGACACGTGTGGGGCAGCCCCAGCCCCTCGGGAGCCCTCCAGCCCACATGTTCTTCCCTGCCTGGCGGGAGGCCCGTGGCCCTGGCCCACGGGCTCCCTTGGGGTGAGGAGATGCAGCCCGGCCGGTGATGCTCAGGGAGGTGCCCACAACTGAGGTCCACCAGTGGTGCAGCTGTGGGAAAGGGACCCAGGATAGTGGGGTGCCTTCACCAGGGTCCCCCATGTTAGCAACTGCAGGTGGATGTGAGCTGGTGGCCTAGGTGGGAGAGAAATGTAGCCATCTTACTCAGGGTTGTGGGGTTGCACAGCCCCACACCAGGGACAGGTGCGGGCAGAGCTCTGGAGGAGCCTTGCTGCCTTTCCACCACCCTGAGGAGCTTAGGGACACCCTGTCTTCAAGCTATAGGAGCTGGGGATACCCTGTTTGTGAGCTGCGGTTGGTCAGGGACACCCGATTTGCAAGCTCCAGGAACTGAGTGATGCCCTCCCTGCCTGTGAGCTCAGGGATGCCCTGGCTGTGAGCTCTGGGAACTCAGGGATGCCCTGCCTGCATGCTTGGGGTGCTGGGGGACACCCTTTCCTGTGAATGTGGGTACACCCTGCCTGTGAGCTTAGTGAGCTCAGGGCCACCCTTCATGCAAGCCTGGGGATGCCCTGCCTGTGAGCTTGGAGATACCCTGTGTGCAAGTGTGGGGGTGCTCTGCTTACAGGCTGGAGGACACCCTCCCTATGATCTCAAGAAGCTTGGGGATACCCTGCCTGCATGGTATCTTGCCCACTAGCACAAGCTACAGCACAAGCTGAGCATGAGCAGGCAGTGGGACACCTCAGCAGTCTCCAACATCCCAGTGGGTTTGTTTTCCTCAAGGTCCAGGCGAGTGTGACATCCCCACCAGGCTGTGCCAGAGGCTGATGCACCACTGAGATGGGGAAGGCCAAATACTACTTGCCTGACCCAAACCCCATGGCACCAGCACCGGTTTGGGGACACCATGAGGGCTTCTCTCTGGCAGGTGCCACCCGCTCACCCTGCATCTGCCCTGCCCATCCCTGGTGGTGCTGAGTGCCAGGCCAGCTTCTGAATCCATAGGGTTTTTTTCCCTGCTTTCTGTATTTCGCTGTCACTTCTTGGGTCTCTTCCCAGGAAGAGCAGCTGGGATAGGTTGCAGGAGGTCTCCTGGTGAGGAAGCAGGCTCTTCCTCTTTCCCCAGTAGTTAAGAAAGCACTTCCGTGCTGCCCAGTCCTGCACCTCCCCATCCCATTCCCCTTCCCGACCATGGCTGGTCATCCAGCCACCTCCCTGGTCCCACCAGACATCATGGCCAGGAGACTGGGGACAGACCCTGTCCGTACAAATGAATGATGTCCCTGAGACCTGCTGGGGTTTGGCATGTTTTGGGGCCAAGTTTGGGGCTGGATTTTGGCAGGAGCAGGGAGGTGTATGAGGGCCACCAGATGGAAGCCCTGTGCCACCATCTCACCACTGGCAGCTCTTGGTCCACAGACAGGCAGCTGTTCCCTGGAAGTGGGACAGACCCCAGGCACGTATCCCAGCTCCACATCCTGCAGGACACCCACTGGGAGCTGGGCAGGTGGGATCCAGTGCAGCGGGTGCATGGCACCTGACAACAGCCTGCACTGGGACACTGCCTCAGTGGATGGGGACAGATGTCTTATTGGCTCTGTCAGCTGAGCTGGGATCCTTTCCCATCCCCCTGGGATGAACTGGGAGCTTTCTGCATCCCTCTGGGCTGAGCTGGAATTCTTCCCCATCCCTCTAGGATAAGCTGAGATCTTTCTGCATCCCTTTGGTTTGAGCTGGGATCGTTCCACCTCCCTCTAGGATGGGCTGGGATCCTTCTTCATTCCTGTGGGCTGAACTAGGGATCCTTCCCCATCCCCTTGGGCTCAGCTGGAATCCTTCCACATCCCACTGGAATGCACTGGGATCCTTCTGCATCCCCTTGGGCAGAGCTGGGATCCTTCCCCATCCACCTAGGATGCACTGAGATCCTTCCCCATCACTCGAGGATGAGCTGGTTTTCTTCCCAGTTTATCTCAGAGGAGCAGCAATGCATTCCCCAGTCACAACAGGTGATGGGTGACCTGACTTTGCTGCTTGGGCTCATGGGCTCCCAAACCTACCTCTGGGAAGGCTAGGATGCTGGGCTTTGCTTTCCAGCCTGGTGCTGGCAAGGTTCTGGGTGGGACAGTCCTGTCTCCCCATCCTGGAGCCACTGGGCACCTAGGCAGGAGGCCACAGCCTGGCTTATCTTGCCTGGCCCTGGTGTTTAGTCTTGGTGCCTTTCTGCAGCCTGGCTGGCAGCAGCAGGGAGCTGAAATGCCTGGTGGCATGGCAGGGGCTGGCTATCACCTTCCTTTGGCATAATTGCCCCTGTTGGCTTATTAATTGCCCCTGTCAGCTAATTAATTGCCCCCATTGGCTTATTAGTTGCCAGTGGTGGCCACTGCCCCACAGATTTGCCATCTTGACCATCCAAACCCTTGCTGAGATTTGATTTCCCTGGGCTATGTTAGGGAAGAGGCAGGGTGTGGGGGGAGTATCTGGACCCTCACAGTGCTGGGCTTTGCTCGGGGTGGGGGGCAGTGCCCTGCACCCATAGGTGTTGGCCTTGGCTGGCTGAAGCCCTCCCTCCTGTTGTCCCTTCTTGCTGCTGGCAGCATCGCTGGCTCTGGGAGGCAATTCCTAGCCTATCTGTGGGGTGAGGGCGTGGGGGGCGAGGAGAGGAGGCGGCAGGAAGCAGGCAGGAGCTGCGGCTTGGGGTGGAATGGGGGCTTCTCTGCTGGGAGCTGTCATCTGGAAGCCATCAGTGGGGCGGGAGGGAGGGAGCTGCCTTCCCGGGGCCACACACGCTGGCCGGCCCCATGGGGACCTGGCCGGCCAGCCCACAGCTTCCCTCGCCTGCCCAGGGGTCCCCCCCATCCCCTGCCTTCCCCTGGGCTTGGCACTGGTGTTGGGCAGCCCGTGTCCAAGTTGGGCAGAGCTGAGGGGCTGCAGCAGGGCTGCTGTGTGGTCCATGCATCCCCCAGAGCTTTGGATATGGGGCTGGAGAAACCCACCCACCCGCTTCTGTGCTCACCAGTGCCGCAGCCATCGCCCCCTCTATGTTTCCCATCCCTTTGGCATCATTCCTGCCAAACTGGAGGGAAAGTGGCAGAGCCCAGCAGGCAGCAGGGGTGCAGCCCCCTCCTCCCTAACCCCGTGCCTCTCCCATAGCTTGGCCAACATCCCGTTGACTCCGGAGACCCAGCGGGACCAGGAGCGGCGGATACGCAGGGAGATCGCCAACAGCAACGAGAGACGGCGGATGCAGAGCATCAATGCTGGCTTCCAGTCTCTGAAAACCCTCATCCCACACACGGATGGGGAGAAACTCAGCAAGGTGAGCAGGATGCCGCGGGATGCTGCCACCAGGCCTGCACGTGGAGGCATTCAGGGTGGTTTATCGGGCAGGACAGAGCTGTAAGAGTAATTTAGGACGTTTGCATATGTTAGTTTAGTGACAAAAGTCTCTCCTGGGGGATTTACTCGGTAGGAGTGGGTGTGCATCCCAAGTCTGGTATTCTAGGGTGGGCTGGATGCATGTGACAGCAGCCAGTGCCCTGGGAGCAGGGTGGTGTGTGCCTGGGTGACAAGGTTACTCTGCTGTGGAGGGGAGCTGGGTGAGGAGGCAGCGCTCACTAGCCAGTTAGGCTCCCAAGAGAAGGTGAACTTGATAGTCACCACAGGGGAAACCCTGAAGAGACCCAGAAGTGAAGCAGAGGCTGGATGGAGACACTGGGGTCATGCAAGGAGCGCTACTGCTGCCTCCTGAGCAGGGGGGGAGCTGGGCAGGAGGAAGGCTTTGGGGGATGCTGGGATCTCTCCTGCTTCACCTTGCCCCTCCTGGCTCTCCTGCAGGCAGCTATCCTCCAGCAGACGGCTGAGTACATCTTCTCCCTGGAGCAGGAGAAAACTCGGCTACTGCAGCAGAACACCCAGCTCAAGAGGTTCATCCAGGTAGTGCTGGGATGAGAGGGGATGGGACAGTCCTGGCTGGCTGGGGAACGAATGTTGTCACTGTCCCTTGGGATCAGGGTGGGACCCTATGCCCTGATAAGCTGGGGAGTGGAGATGTTTCGCACCCTCCTGGCAGGGCAGGGCTTCTGTTTTCCATTTGAGGTACCAGGGTATAGCCTGGTGGCAGCTCTGGCTCTGGGCTTGGCCTGGTTGAAGTGTTCTGAATATCATGGTGTGAGAAGCAGGTTTGCATAAGGCTGGTGGTGAGGATCAGGAGGGTGGGCACATGGAGGACACGGGAGCCTGTCTGGCCCCAGGGCTGCCCATGTCGCCAAGGAGCCCTTTCTCTGCAGGGAGCTGTGTTGGGGGATGCCTGAGGGGGTGCTCTGTGAGGTGGGGCTGGTCCACATCCCTGACATCACCTTCCTGTTGCAGGAGTTCAGCGGCTCCTCGCCAAAACGGCGACGGGCAGAGGACAAAGACGAAGGGATTGGCTCTCCGGACATCTGGGAGGACGAGAAGGCTGAGGACCTGCGGCGGGAGATGATCGAGCTCCGGCAGCAACTGGACAAGGAGCGCTCGGTCCGCATGATGCTGGAGGAGCAGGTGAGGCCACCACGGGGCTGGCTGTGCATGGGCAGGCTCGCCCTCTAGTGGGGACCCCCCGGGGACACCAACACTGCCATGGGGACACCACTGTCTGCTCCAGCCACCTCTACCCCACGCTTGGCTGTGGGCTTCCCGGCTTTGCTGGGTCCACCCTGTGGAGTGGGACAGCCCGGGGCTGGGGGCTGGGGGCTGAGGGGAGGGCCATGTCGAGAGCAGGCTGGGCTCCCTGCTGATGTCAGGGCTCTCTTGGCTGGCAGGTTCGCTCCTTGGAGGCCCACATGTATCCCGAGAAGCTGAAGGTGATCGCTCAGCAAGTGCAGCTCCAGCAGCAGCAGGAGCAGGTGAGGTTGCTGCACCAGGAGAAGCTAGAGCGCGAGCAGCAGATCCGAACCCAGGTGAGTGTGCTGGTGCCCTTGCAGCCCACCCTGGCTGTGGCCCACCTGTGGGGACACCCCAGTAGCTCTCCCACCCCGTGAGCAGTAGAATATGAGCAGTTGGGGTGGTTCAGTGATGTGCTTGGCATCTCTTGTGGGGTGGCTGAGTGGGACAGGGATGTCCCAGCCAAGATCTTTCCCTTGGAGAACTGGATCATCATACAGCCCTGCTCTGTGTTTGACAGGGCTACACTCATGGATGCCCATTTTGTAGGGGATCATGGCTTGGACCATGCTGTGATAGCTTCCAAGTGGCTCTGTTTCTTGAGGAGGAGACCTTTGTTACAGGGAAGGTCACTTGGCTCTCAGGGGTTCAACTTGGTGCTGGTGAACCCATAGCTTTCCATGGCTGTGCTGGGAGGTGCTGGATATGGTCACCCCCCACCCCAGCACTGTGTCCCTCCCTGCTGGACTCTCCCTACCAGGTGTGGCTGGAGAGCAGCTCCCACTGAATGTTATTTCCTTGCCCTGGGGCAATGAACAGGCATTCATCCCATCCGTGGGTGATGCGAGCAGTCCCAACAGCACCACTGGCAGCAGTTGATGCTCCCTGTGCTAGAGCAGATAGAGGTCAAGCTCATCTTTGGGGATTCACCTCTCACTAGGTGTTTCCCACAGGGTTTTGGGGACTCTCAAACTACTCCCTGCCACCCCCCAGGCTTTGAAAGGGGAGCAGGTGAGCTGGCACATGGCACTGCCAGGCAGGCATGGCAGGACTGTGGGGACAGGAGCCTTTGAAGCCTTTTCCCCTGGCACAGCTGGATTTGCCAGCGCTGGGGTGAAGCTGGTGCCTGCACCTCATCCTTGCTTACTGCCACCCTCAAGCTCAGCCTGGGGCCATGCCTGCCTGGGGAGCTTCCAACAGAGGGAGAAAAACCAGCTTCCTCCCTCCCTTGGATGCTGTGGAGCTGTGTACCCGCAGGGTCCCTCCCAGGGAAGTTCAGCCTATTTTTAGGTGAACTCTCCGTAGCCTCGTGCTAGGGCAGATCTTCCCAGCCATACTTTTCCACCAGGATCTCCAAGGGGTGTGGCAGGTTCCCAGCTCTGCAGGTCAGGGTGATGGGAGGGCTGGCACTTGCCTTTCCTGCATGAAAAGCCGAGGGATATGGGGAATCCTTCTGCTCTGCCAAAGCTCCAGTGACAGCAGCTTTCAGCTGGTGTCTTCTCATGTCCATCTGGGGTGGGTGAAACTGGAGCAGCCAAGTTGTCTCTTCAGCTTTTATGGGCTCTGGAAGGAATCTGGGCTCCACAAATGAGTGTGCTCACAGAATCATTCAGGCTGGAAGAGACCTCTAAGATCATCAAGCCCAACCATACCTAGTACTACCATGCCACTAAACAGTGTCTTTAAGTAAGGTATCTATAGGTTTCTTAAACCCCTCCAGGGATGGTGACTCCAGTACCTTCCTGGGCAGCCTGGGCCAAGGCTTAACAACCCCTTCAGTAAAGAAATCCCTCCTGGCATCCAATCTAAACCTCCCCTGGGGCAACTTGAGGCTGTTTCCTCTTGTCCTCTCACTATTAACCCTGGAGAGGAGACCTACCCCTACCTCACTCCAAGCTCCTTTCAGGGAGTTGTAGAGATAGCTAAGGTCTCCCCTAAGCCTCCTCTTCTCCAGACTAACCAACCCCAGTTCCCTCAGCTGCTCCTCACAACACTTGTGCCCCAGAGCTCTCCCTAGCCTCCTTGCCCTTCTCTGGACACACTCCAATGCCTCTGTGCCCTTCTTGGAGTGAGAGGCCCAAAACTGAACTCAGGTCTCTAGATGTGGCCTCCCCAGTGCTGAGTACAGGAGGATGATCACTTCTCTTCTCCTACTGCTCACACTTTTTGATCCAGGCCAAGATGCTGTTAGCTTTCTTGACCACCTGGGCACACTGCTCTCCCCAGCATTGCTATGCCGAGGTCCTGCTGACTGGAGGGGTTGGTTTGTGCNGCTAGGGGAGGGGGGGGGGAACATCAGAGAATATGCTGAGATTTTTACAAAATACAAGGCAATTTGGGTCTCTTTTATGACCTTTCTCCAATACTGTAAATCAGAGCGCTAGAAGCAGGCAAAGGTCGCCCTTCAGCTCTCCAGGGCAGCCATGGGGGGAGCTCGAGGAGCAGCAGGATGGCAGGGGGGAGGTGCTAGGGACAGGGAGGGTCACAGCCCCCCCACCCCCTTTTTATCACACCACCCCCTCCTGCTGCCCCACGGGGGTGTCCTGCCAAGCTGACAGCAGCCCTCTGGTTCCCAAGGGCATCGCTTTGGGACGGGACCTTCGGTTGGGATCTTCAGTTGGTTTTTTTTCCTCCTCTTTTGTGTCTTTTGTTTTGAATTAAGTGTTCGTTTTTAANGGGCTGGCACTTGCCTTTCCTGCATGAAAAGCCAAGGGATATGGGGAATCCTTCTGCTCTGCCAAAGCTCCAGTGACAGCAGCTTTCAGCTGGTGTCTTCTCATGTCCATCTGGGGTGGGTGAAACTGGAGCAGCCAAGTTGTCTCTTCAGCTTTTATGGGCTCTGGAAGGAATCTGGGCTCCACAAATGAGTGTGCTCACAGAATCATTCAGGCTGGAAGAGACCTCTAAGATCATCAAGCCCAACCATACCTAGTACTACCATGCCACTAAACAGTGTCTTTAAGTAAGGTATCTATAGGTTTCTTAAACCCCTCCAGGGATGGTGACTCCAGTACCTTCCTGGGCAGCCTGGGCCAAGGCTTAACAACCCCTTCAGTAAAGAAATCCCTCCTGGCATCCAATCTAAACCTCCCCTGGGGCAACTTGAGGCTGTTTCCTCTTGTCCTCTCACTATTAACCCTGGAGAGGAGACCTACCCCTACCTCACTCCAAGCTCCTTTCAGGGAGTTGTAGAGATAGCTAAGGTCTCCCCTAAGCCTCCTCTTCTCCAGACTAACCAACCCCAGTTCCCTCAGCTGCTCCTCACAACACTTGTGCCCCAGAGCTCTCCCTAGCCTCCTTGCCCTTCTCTGGACACACTCCAATGCCTCTGTGCCCTTCTTGGAGTGAGAGGCCCAAAACTGAACTCAGGTCTCTAGATGTGGCCTCCCCAGTGCTGAGTACAGGAGGATGATCACTTCTCTTCTCCTACTGCTCACACTTTTTGATCCAGGCCAAGATGCTGTTAGCTTTCTTGACCACCTGGGCACACTGCTCTCCCCAGCATTGCTATGCCGAGGTCCTGCTGACTGGAGGGGTTGGTTTGTGCTTCTTTTCCCCAGCTCCTGCCATCCCACGCTCCCCCAGCACCCACCCACCACCCGACCGTGATCGTTCCAGCACCACCTCCCTCCCATCACGTCACCGTGGTCACCATGGGCCCGTCCTCCGTCATCAACACAGTCTCCACATCCCGGCAAAACCTGGACACCATCGTGCAGGTAAGGGGTGGACCGGGGCAGATAGTGGTGGGGGGGAGGCTTTGGGGAGTCCCTCACCCCCTTTGGGTGTGTCTGAGGTGGGGACATGATGTCCTGATGGCCGTTGGTCACCCTTGGCAGGCGATCCAGCACATCGAGGGGACGCAGGAGAAGCAGCTGCAGGAAGAGGAGCAGAGACGCGCGGTCATCGTGACGCCGGCACGCGCCTGCCCCGAGCCCTCCGCCTCCGACACTGCCTCCGACACCGAGGGCAACGACAGTGACTCCATGGACCAGAGCAAAGAGGAGCTCTCGGGGGATGGGGANCACCCCCTCCTGCTGCCCCACGGGGGTGTCCTGCCAAGCTGACAGCAGCCCTCTGGTTCCCAAGGGCATCGCTTTGGGACGGGACCTTCGGTTGGGATCTTCAGTTGGTTTTTTTTCCTCCTCTTTTGTGTCTTTTGTTTTGAATTAAGTGTTCGTTTTTAAGCAGGGGGGAGATGCCAAGTGACACTGCAGCAAAAGCAGAACAGAGACCCCTTCCCCCCCCCAAGCTTCGGGGTACAAGCAGCCCCACCATACCTCCCACACCCTGCAAGGGACAGGAAAAATCTCTTTGGAGAGTCAAAAAAAATCCCAGGATATGCCAGCGGAGCACCAGCAGGAGGTCTGGCATGTGCCTGCCCTCCATGCAGTGTTTCCAGTGCCCACCTCCTCAGCACAGGGATGGCAGTTTAAGGGGGTGATTTTATGCCCCCATCCCTGTCCCCATCCTCCCCATCCCACTCCCATCCCTCCTTTAAGCACTTAATCTGGTTCGCGGGGTCCGTCAGCTCCAAAGAGCTTCTAGTTGGTGATTGTGTCACTTGGGTCTGGCATGGCAAGGGGGGAGGGCTCGTTTTGTCTGTCCCCACCCCTCCACCTCACCCCTGCCCCTCCCCTCCCGGCTGTAGGGTTTTAGGCCAGTTGTGTGTAGAGCCTCGGTGGTATTTGGTAGGTTCCCTCCCCCAGCCACAGCTGTTTCTCAAGTTCCTTTCCCTTCATTTTTGGTTTTGTTGGTTGGTTGGTTTTTTTTGTATTTTGTTTTTTTTACAATTTTCAGGTCTTTGTGTTGATTGAGAAGCTATTCTATTTTGTTAAGAAAGTGGAAAAAAAAAAAAGAGGCTCGTGCCTTTGTAAAGAAACAAAATAAAGTTTGTACTTGGTTTTTTAGAAGCTTGGGCCCAGCGTTCACCTTTGTGTGGGGATGGAGCCAGACCCTGGGGGACACTGGGGCTTGTGGGGAGGGCAGGGAAGTGCTGCCTGTGCTGGGAAGTGAAGACAGAAGGATGCTGGCCCCAAGGAGGTTCCCTGCTGAGCAGCTGGGCTATATTTAAGAGCTCAGCCCTGCCACAAGCACGTTGGGGCTCAGCTTGCTGCTGAGATGGTCTAGGGCTGCTTATAGTGAGGCTGCTGGTGGGGTTAGGTTTTGTGTCCCCAGGCTGTGAGGATGGCACCTGTGGTGCCCCAATATGGGAGTGTCCCCATGACTTGGAGGGGGCACCCATCTCTCCAGGGCTTTCCATGGGGCTGCTGGCTTGCCTTAGGGCTCTGGGGGGTGGGGGCACCTATCTCTGTGGCTTTTTGGAGGTGGGCACACCTCTCAGCATCCTCCATGGCCAAGGGACTCCCCCTCCACACCATGGCCCCCTCTGTGCTGCTCAGCCCAAGGCTGGCTCCTGCCTGCCCCTCTCCTATTGTCCCCTCCCTGCCCCCCCTCTCCCAGCACCAGGAGCTCCCCTTGCTCTCACATATGGTGGTGATGGGGGGGTGTCTGTTGTTTCCTCCCAGTTTGGAAACCCTTCCCCAATAAAAAACTGGGGCACAGCCCTCCAGAAGTGGCTTCTCCAGTGATGGACCTCAGGAGCACTCTGCCATGGCCAGCCTTTGGGGACAGCCATCCCCTACACTGAGAGTGACAGAAGCTGGTGACCCTGCACCTCTGGATGCCATCACCCTCCATGCCATGCTGCTAGCCTGGTGTTGGTGACAATGGGGGCACCCCTAGAGTGGAGGGGACATGTCCTCTTACCTACAGGGTGCATGGCACTGCCTGGAGTTGGTGACCCGTGGTGGCTCCAGGTTAGCCCAGGACGAGGTGCCTGGGGACACCTTTGGGGATGGATGGGGGACACTGCAGTGCTGTGATGCTCGGGTCTCCCCCTCCATGAAATCTTACTCCACTCAAGCTGCCCGTGAGCTGTGGGCACCCATAGGGTGCTTGTGGGGCTAGGGGTGCCCAGTGCTGCTGTGGAGCAGTGCTGGGAGAGTGGGTGCCTGTGGGGCTGTAGGTGCTTGGGGCAGTGTGAGGAGCTCCACTACTCCATGCCAGCAGGATGCTCTGATGGGGACGGTGACCCTGCATGGGCAGTGCCACCCCAGGGCCACCATGCTAGGAGGTGTCCTGTGCCACCACACCCTTGAGACAAGCCTTCTGGGGTGCTGCAGCAGTGCCACCCTGTCCTGTCCCCATCCCCAGGGCCCCAGGGAGCGGAAGAGCAGTGGCAGCATCTGTGCTGGCCAGGCAGCAGCTGCCTGCCCTGCCCCACGCCTGCTCGCCATATAAATAGAGGCAGCGAGAGGCAGGGAGCTCCTGGCAGCCACCATGAAGGGCCTCAACCTCCTCTGCTGCTGCGTGGCCTCCCTCCTGCTCCTCAGCACTGCAGGTACAGCCTGTGGGTCCCTGTGGGGTGGTGGGACACTGTGGGGCTGAGGGACCCCATGGGGGCTGAGGGTGCTTGTGGGGCTGTGTCCCAAGGGACTGTGGATGGCTGTGGGGTCTGTGGAGTCCCCATGCCTTTGGGGCTGTGAGTGCCCATCGGTAGGTGTTTTTGGGGCTGTGGGCACCTATAGGGCTGGGGGTGCCTGTGGGGCACCTGTGGGGCTGTGGGTCCCTATGCTCCAATGCCTCTGTGCCGGGCTGTGGGTGCTCATTTTGGCTGTGGGTGCCCTTCAGGACTGTAGGTACCAGTGGGGCTGTGGGTGCTCGTAAGTCTGCGGGTGCTAGTGAGGCTCTGGGGTGTCCAGTGAGCCCAAGTGCACCCCAAGGCTGGGTAGATGCCAGCAGCTGGACAGGGTGGCAGAGGTACAGCCCTCCAGGCTCTCCAGCAGCTCTTCCAGAGCTCCAGAGCCACCCCAAAATGTGCCCAGTGGTGGAGGGGGTGATGCGGCCAGGAGAGACTGGAGGAGGGGTGAGGGCTGGGGTCACCCCTCAGGAGCCAGGGTGGTCACAAGGGCTGTGCTGCCACCAGCGTGCCCACGCTCAGTGTCACCCATAGGTGCCAAGGTGGCTCAGTTTTGGGCTGTGATGACCTGAGAGGGGGCTGCCAGGGTGCTGGAGCACCCTGTAACTGCAGCAGGATGGGGTGTGCTGTTTGACTTCAGGGGGTTTCTCTCTCTNTACCAGGCAAGAGAGCACTTTGGGTGAGCCCAGCCCTCCTCCTCCCTGGCTCATGCTGTGCTCACTACGCAGCCTGGTCCCCAGCTGGGTGTCCCCTGGGGCCATGCAGTGGGGTGGCATCGCTGGTACCCTTGCTTGCCCTTGAGTTAATTTGGGCTGGTTCTCTGCCTGGCCGGGCTCCGGCGGCCTGACTGCTGGGATTGGGGCAGCTAAGTATGGAAACAGCCCTGTAAGGGGACACTCTGCTCCCTGCAGCACCCCTCGGCCCCCCCGGCCCGCGCTGCCGCGGCCTCGCACACCGGCACCCGCAGCTGCTGCCTGCCAGCACCCAGCACCCCAGCCCCGCCGAGTTCTGGCCTTTTAAGGACATCTCGGGCCATTCTTGTGAATAAAAGGGTCTGGGGCCCAGCGAGGCATCCCACCCGTGGTGGGGTAACCTCCGTGGGGCCATGGGTTGGCTCTGAGGACGTGGTGGGTGGAAAGGCTGGTGGCTCTGTGGGCCGTGAGGGGCTTGTCACCACAGTGGATGCCCAGCAGCCCAGCTCTTGCTTGTGCTGAGGCTGACAGGGAGGTTGGCATGGCCTGAGGGAGCAGCCTGGGTGATGCCATGAGGCCAGGCAAGGCATTGGGCACCCCATGGCCAGCACCCTTCTCAGGATCCCTTCTCTCAGAGGAGGCTCCAGGGATGGGAGGCACATGGAGGTCTGAAGCTCCCAAGTCAGCTCCAAGGGGTGGCTGGAGCCCCTCAATTTCCCACCGTCAGCATCTCCTATTTATCGAAGGGGTGCCATATTTCACCCCAGTCCTCAGGCCCTGGGAAGAAGCATCTCCTGCCATGGTCCTGCTCCACAGGGACTGGTGGGGTCAGCACGATGAGCATTGCTTTTCCTTTGGTGCCAAGCCAAGCTCTGGGACCCATCTCTTTTGGGGTGCAGGAGGTGGCTTAGGAGGGTTATCTGCCCATCTTTTAGGCCTTGCCTTCCATTGAACCCACCTTTGGTGAGAAGAAGGTTGAGGCAACCAAGGGGCTTCACCCATGCATGGTGAAGAAGCATGGTCCTAGGGGCAAAGGCAGGATTTGCTGATGCCTGGGGCCACTGGGACCCTCTCAGTGCTCCCAGAAGCTGGAGGTGAGCAGTGTCCTGGCCAAAACTGCCCATGCCTATGTGGCTGGGGCTGGCAAAGCTCACCACTGTGGTGGGTCAGCACCCACTGCAAGGTTGGGCTATGGCTCAGGGTAAGGGAACTCCCTTGCTGTAAGGGAACATCCCTGTTCCTGGCAGGGGAGAGGTCTGCTTCTTGCCATACTCACACCTCAGGCAGAGCCTGTCATTCCCTGCCAGACTGAGTGGCCATAGTGAGTCCCTGTGGCCACCAGGAATGGGCCATGGGGATGCTGGTGGGGCAGTGCCCAGCCACCCTGCTCAGCAACTTTGCCCTGAGGAGCTCTTGGCCCTTCCCAGCCATCATGGATTTGAGTGGGAGGGCTGGGCCATCACCACTTCCACGGAGTTGAGGAAAGGCTTGGCACACTGGCATCCTCCTGTAGCAAGTGCAGAGGGCACCACAGGGCTGGCACAGACCTCTCCTGGGGACAGAGAGCACAGGCCACCACCCCTGGGACTCCTCATCCTGCCTCAGCCTGGGAGATGTCAGCTCAGGCTGGACTTCATCACCTTCATCCTCATGGCAGCTTGGGGTGTTCCTCATCACCCAGGACGTGGCACCTTAAGTTGGGTTCCAGCACCTGGAATGTGTCACTTTAGGGTGAGCTCCCCTTCCCAGGATAGAACATCTTGGGGTGGGTTCCAGGTCACAGAACCTGCAGGGACTCCCCAGCCTAATCCTCTCAGGCAAATGTCCCCCAGGGGACTGGTTACCCACTGGACACACTGCACCACTGGCACTGCCATTGGGTGTGGGGCTGGCCACATTGAGGAAAGGGGTTTGGGGTACCACAGGCACTCAGATCGTGGTGATTGTGTCACCTACATCCCTGTCACCTCTTGCCTGGAGGAGACCCCAACCCCTATGGGTGCCTCATCTCTCTCCCAAACTGCTGGCTGAGCAAAGCAAGGCAGAGGTTGTGCAGGTTGCCTGTGCTGTGACACCCTGTGCCATCAGCCATCCTTGTCCCAGTGTGTAGGTGACAGCCAGCTAGGCAGGACAGCAGGGACACCTTGCTCCTGGTGCCACTGCTGGGGCCCCATGAGGCCAGGCTGGGAGAGCTGTGCTGTGCCCAGGGACAATGCTGGGGGAGCTGTGCTTTTGCCATGTCCCTGCTGTGTCCCCACCATGTCCCTGTCACTCGCTGGGATACCAAAACCCCAGCCCAGCTGGTGGGTCCAGGGGTGACCAAATGGCCCATGGAAGTGCCCATTGCAGGAACAGCAGCAGGTCCTGGGGCCTTGGTAGGGTTATTTTGTGCCTGTGGGGACATCTCCCTTGTAAGCCCAAGGAAGCCATGGAGATCATGTGGTGGTGGGAGAGATCCCTCCCCTGGGCTGGGGAGTGCATGGCCAGGCACTGTCTGTACGGGGATAGTCCCAAGGATTTGAGGATATTGTGGGATGATGGCATTAGATCCAGGTTGACAATCCTGCTCAGGTGACCAGGGATCCTTGGGATGGCCAAAGAAAAGAGATGGGGAGCTTTCACCCAAGAGGACTCCCATGAAGTGCATGGAGGAGATCCCTTGGAGCCACCAGGGATGGGCTGGGGAAGCCTCCCATCACTGGAGGCCTGGGGACAGGAGCAGCATGACCTCTGAGGAGTCTCTCTGACAGGGAGGTTGGACTAGAGGATCTTTAAGGTCTCTTCCAACCCAAACCATTCTATGATTCTATGATTCAGCATCCCCCTGGGCTGTGGATCCCATAAGGGACCCCACAGGTAGATGGACATCTGCCTCTGCCAAAATCCATCCTGTTTGCTCACTTACAGACCCAGATCTTCCTAGCCAGGGAGTGAGATCTGCTTTAGCTCCCACTGCCCTGATCCTCATGTTTTCTGCAAGTCAGGAGTTCAGGTTCCCTTCCAAATCTTTAGGGTGGGTGAAGAGAGTCAGAAAAAAAGACAACCCCTCACAGAAGTGATTCCCCATTTTCATCTCTATATTTAGCAAGCTCCAAGCCTGGTTTCAATCCCTTTGGTACAGCCTGGTGAGATTTCTTTACCCTCTCTTAATCAAAATACAGTGCAGTTCTGGCCAACTATTTATAGAAATCAAATCCATTTATATATTTTTTCAACTCAACTTAAAAGCTCTTCCACTAATGAGGTCAGGTGAGCCTGACAAAGCTGTTTCCTACACCTCTGCTGGGCTCTGCAGTGAAAAACCAGGACAAGAGTTGCTTTTTGCTGGTGCCTTGGGGTGATGAAGCCTCTGGAATGAGATGCTGTGGTGGGAGTCCTGGGCTTTGGGATGCATGAGGGTCTGGAGGGCCATCTTCATCTTTGGTCATCCTCTGGGCTTCTTGAGCCACTTTGGGACACTCTCTCCTCCCAGCTGGTGAAGGTGTTGGCCTGGCAGCTCCAAAGCGGTGCTGGTGCTAGGCTGCTGTGTGAAACATGGGCAACAGACTACCAGCACTTCCTCCATGGGGCTTGGCAGCAGCACCAGGCTCTGCTGGAGCAGCACAGAGAGGGAAACTGAGGCATGGGAAGAGCAGGGAGGAGATGCCATCCTCTGCCATGCTCCAGCTGAGTGTCCAGGAGTATGGGCATGCAAGGCTGGGGCTGGGTAAGGGGCATGGCCCCTGCTTTGGGCTGCCCTGGCCATGGCAGGGTTACTGGTTGCAGAAAGGTCAGACTCTCAAGGCTGATCTGTGGTGACTGATTCCTTCCAGGAGCCAGGCTGCTGGATGGCAGCAGCATGGAGCATCGTAACCCCCATCTGCTGCACCCCCTCCACAGCAGAGCTCTGTGTGGGGCTGACCTTTGCCAGAGACCTGGGGAACTTGTGTCACCTCCCTGGCCAGCCAGAGTCCTGGGCTCAGGGTCACCTTCTGGAGGAGCATCAGGGGGGCATTGGCTATGGAGCCCATTGCCCTGAAATGGGGAGGGGTCTAGTAGGAAAGGGGGGGGTGGTCTGCAAGTGGGTCCAGCAGTGCAGCTCCTGTATTGCATGGAAAATCCCAGACAGCTCTTTTGGGTCCAGCCATGAACTGGCTCCATCAGAACAAGACACAGCCTTCAGGCTTCCTTCAGCCTTGCCTTTCCCTGAAAAGGAAGGGATGGGCAGGCTTGGGGTGCAAGCTCCCCTCCAAAAGCCTACTAGGAGGGAGGAGAAGGGGAGAGCAGGATGGATCATTCCACCAGGGATCAGGGCAGGGGAAGGAGGCGTGTGAAAAGCCATCCCCACGCTCGGGGCTCCGATTTCGGCTGGAGGGGGAGCAGAAGGCCTCCCAGGGCCACCTGTGCCCATCTGTCCCTCCTGGAGGACCCGGCTTGGCACCAGGACGTTGCCATTCCACATGGCAGGGATGGAGGGGACACGGTGGCAGGCTGATGTTCAGCCTCCAGCAGCCATCCCTATCCTTTCTGTCCCTGCTTTTCCCAGGTGCAAAGCATCCTGCAGAGCTCTCTGTCCCCATGGCTGAGCCCCAGGGTGCTGTCACCACCAGGGAAGGAGTCCCCAGGCAGCTGACAGCCCTCCTGGGTGTGAGATTTAGGGTGGGAAGGGTTGGCACAAGACAAGGACCCTCTTGGAAGGCCAGGTCCCTGAGGAGAGCAGGGCAAGGGCTGGTCCCTAATGCCACCCGTCAGCTTGGCAGGCCGCATGGCGCGAACAAGGGGAGCCCCGGTGTCACCTTACACCGTGGCTGTCCCTGCTCCCTCCCGGAGCCCACGGGGACCCGCAGCATGGCTCCCAGGTGCGGACGTCACCCTTGGCTGGCAGTGGGGTGAGGTGGGGGCTGAGGCTTGGCCAGCAGCCCCCTGCCAAGCTGCCTCTCCTGCTTCCCATCCCCTCCAGTTGCTGGGAGGTATTTTTAGGCACCGGCAGATGCGCGGAGGGTGCTAAGCCCGTAACCTTCGGCCCATTTCACCGCTCATCAGCCGGCCATCTGCAGGTCAGCACAATTCGCCTGCGGATGGATTTGGAAGGCCATGTAGGGGAAACAGGAGGGAGAAGGAGGTGGAGAGGGGACTTCATATAAAGACCTTGAAGGTCACAGGAAATAAAGCATAGAGGCAGGAACATCCCAGTCGGAGTGCCTGGGGAGTTGTTCCCTTTGCCTATGAGGGATGGCTGGTGGTGGGCACTGGGGTTTCTGTTGTGTTCAGCCACAGTGGGTGACAGCCCTTCTGTCCCCCTGCCTTGAGGACAGAGGCAGACGGGAGCATATGGACCCAGAAGGTCTCCTTTGCTTGGTCCTGCTTCCCTCAACATGCCTTGACCCTCCCCAAAAACTCACCTGAGGGACTGTGCTCTCCTCCTAGCCTCCAGGTCACCAGCTGAGAATACCCCCATCAGCCAAGGGGGCACCCTCAGGAGACTCAGCCTGGTCTCCAGACCACCAGGGTCAAGCAGGGGCATACTGGGCCCAAGCCACCCAGGTCAGGTGTAGCATGTTCCCCTTCAAGGGACTGCTGGCAGGCTGAGCTCCCTGAGGGGTCCTGTGGGAAGGTGACCCGGAGTGCTCCAGCTGGGAGAGACGTGCATGGGAGCTGTGTGGGACCCATCTCCCTCCAACTGGGAGCTGAATTGGGAGAGTAGAGTCACCTGTGAGTCTCCTGCCTGTAAAGGACTTGGGAGGTCAGCAAGGGCATAGCAAGGGTGACCCATGCATCCGGTTTCGGCAGGACAAGGGCCACAGAGGCAGCTCCCTTGTGCCAGGCTCAGGAGCTGGAGGAGAGGGCTGGTTGCTAGCCAGGCACTGCCCCATGCCTAGTGCTGCCCATGCCCAGCACAGCCTGGGTGGAGGTGGCATTTTTTTCCTCCTGGTTGGCATCTGCTTGCCAGCTGCAGTACAAAGGAATTATTTTGCTCTGCAGCGCTTCCCTGGCACGCAGGCATGAGACTTTTTGGGGGGATTATTTTGACTAGCAGCAACTGTTTGTAATGGAGACAGTAGAGCTAGCTGGTGATCTTTTATTTTTGGCACCTGTTGACTGATGTTAGATTGCAGTTGGAGGCCTATGGAAAATACACTCTCCCAGGCTGCAGAACAAACCTATTGTGTCCTCACCAGCCACGCGGTGAATGCTTTCCTGGTGAAGGGATGCTCACAATAAATAGCTCCTGAGCCCTGATCCTGGGTCAGCAATGCCTGGGGGAAGGCTGGACACTGCCCCAGGGACCCTCTCTTCCCTTCCTCCCCATCACCCCTTCCTCTTGCCTCCCCCAGCCACCAGTGCAATGCTCTCCTGACACAGGGCTGGGGAAGGAACCTTTTCACCTGCCAAGTGCCTGCAGCTCCTTGAGCTACACTTATTTAATTCCTTTCCCCACCCCCTATTTTTTAGGGCTGCTTTGTGGCCTTCCTGCAGTGCTTCGTGGTAGGTAGCAGCCACAGCTGGCACAGCCCTAGGGCCCCTGCTAGCCTTGGCTTTGCTCCCCACCAACACCTCTTTGCACCCAGCTTTTTGCAGCAGGGATGCAGAACTGAGCTGGAGCTAGAGGAGGTTTAGGAAGGAGTTTAAACCTCTTGGTGACAGCCACAACTCCTCCCCCAGCAGGGCCTCCCCTGTGCTGATGGGGGCCCAGCAGGTGCCCCAGTAGCTGCATGGCAGCGTGGGTAAGACTGACCAAGCTGTTCTCATCGTTTAGAGCTACGTGGCCCTGGCACAGACCATGCTGGTGGTGCTGCCCAAAGCCCCTTGCCAGCTGCAGAGCCCAGGCTGGAGGAAAAGGCAGCTGATGGCAGCCCCAAGGAGGAGCAAGCTGGTGGCCCCACCAATGCCTCCTTGCCTGGCATCGCCGAGGAGGGACATGGAGAGGGGAAGGAAGAGCCAGCGGGTGGCCTGAGTGGGGACCTGGGGCCAGGGCACAGAGACATGGAGAAGATCAGCATGGAAAAGGGCCAGGAGGAACCTGGTGGGGCCCAGGGCCCAGGGGAGGACACCATGTTGGGCACCCCTGAGGCAGAGCATCATGAAGGGAATCATGGGCAAGGTGGCTTCCGTGCCCAGGAGGTTGAGGAGCCTGCTGCCAAGGAAGGGACCTCTGAGGAGCAAAGGCAGCCTGGGGAAAAGCAAATGGAGGAGCCAAGAGTGGTGTCTGCTCCTGAGGGGGGAAAGGAAGAGGATGAGCAGAGCTCGGAGGAAGATGATGAGCAAGGAGAGTCTGAGGAAGATAAAGATGGCCAGTCTGAGGAAGATGGAGAGTCCAAGGAGGAGGGAGAATCTAAGGAGGAAGAAGAGTCTGAGGAAGATGGTGCTGGGCCAGTGGGGCTGGAGAATGGAGCTGAAGGGAGCAACGAGGAAGCAGCCACCACTTCCAGCAAAAAGAGTCGTAGCAAACCAGCAGCTACCAGCAAGGAAGAAGCCAGAGATGTTCCTGCCAGCTGCCATCACCCACCCTGCGGAGATGCAGCAGCAGACAACTCAGCAGCAGCAGACCCACCAGCAGCAGTGGAAGACCCAACGATAGCAGGAAACCCACCAGCAGCAGCAGCAGATCCACCAGCAGTGATGGAAGACCCACCAGCAGCAGAAGACCCACCAGCACTGGTGGAAAACAAACCAGTAGCAGAAGACCCACCACCAGCAGTGGTGGAAGACCCCCCAGCAACAAAAGACCCCCGAGCAGACAAGCCATCGCTGGCAGAAACGGAGAGCCCACCTGGCCAGAGCTCGTACCCAGCTGCCACTGCGCTCCAGTACAGCCAGATAGGTTGGAGTCTTTTCTTGTGGGTGTGCTGTAGCAGCAAGAATGACCTACTATCAACTGCCAGAGGAGCTCAGCTTGGCACATTAAACTGCCCCTAGTGCATGGCCTTCTCCTAATGCTTGTGCTTCCCGCGCCTGCCTCTAACCGCTGCATGGCCGGGAGCCCCCAGACCATAAAGCTCCTCACAGCCATACCAAAGCTGCCTGATGTGGCCTTTGCTGCACTTCAAAGCCCATGATTTCTCCTCTAGGCTCTGGACATGGATAAGGTTTTTACTATCCAGGCCCCTTACAGCATCTGCAGACCTCTTAAAGGCTCTTTGTCCTCCAGGCCTTTCTTGGTGCAACGGCATGATGATGCCTGGAACTAGTGGGTCTCTAGTCAACCAGCATGATGGTGCCTGGACTAGCAGGTCTCATGTCCACCAGCCCTTGCCTCATAGGCAGGTGTGAAGAGCAAATTCAGATTTATAGGTTGCCGAAGCACCAACTCTGGCTACATTCAGTCAGTGAAAGACTAGCTAAAGAAAAGGAACATCCCCCATCATGATTTTCTAAAAACACTTGTGGACTTTGGCCCACAGGTTGGGCAGTGACCTTCAGACCCAGCTGAGTCTTTTTCTGCTTTCATCTGTAGCTTCCCAGCTCAAAAACAGTTCCCCTTTGTGCCTGAAAGGAAACCCAGTTTGGTCTCTGTGGCTTTACTTGGCAAGTCAAAAGGTCTTCCTCAGCCCAACACTCAGTAGACACTCGCTCAGTCCCAGGGCTCAGCAGTACCCTGCTTGGCCTAGGCAGACCCAGCCCAGCCAGTCATCTGTCCCCAGACCCCCACTAGAACCCAAGCCAACACGTGGAGCTGCATGGGACAAAGATGCTTCCATCCCCCTGTCTCAGGGTCACCAGGGTGCTTCATGCATAGAGCCTCGGGGTCCCCAGAGCCACCCCAAGCCAGGGCCCCTGCCTGATAGGGGAACAGAGGTGGGAGAAGCAGCAGGGAAAGGTGAGGCAGTCAGGAGGGGTCAGGCTGGCTGGTCTCCAAGGAGCCAGCCCCCACCTCACACATCCTCACGTCTCTGCTTCGATGCGTTATTTTTGGGCAGAGAGGCAGAACAGAGCGTGCCTGCAGCCAAGGCTTAGCCCTGCAGGGGCTGCAGCTGCTGGGGTGGGCAGGGGCCACCCTGGGTGCCACACGTGCTCATAGTACACCCCAGAGCCGGGAGCTACTTCCAGGCATGTCCTTCATGTTCCCCGGGGTGTGCTGCCCTTGCCAGCCCCTCCCTGGAGCCAAGCAGTTGCCTGTGATGCTTCCCCTGGGCAGCCACAGCCCTGGCAGCCTCCAGGACAGAAAGCGCTCAGCATGCCAGAGGCAAGGGCAGCTGCTGAGGCACCCAGCGGGTCCCTGGGCTCAGGGGTGCGTGTGTGAGTGCCCATGTGGAGTCCTAAGCTCCAGCCATTACAGATCTCCTTGCCTTTTTTCCCCTCCAGAAGAGGTTGAAGATACTAGCGAGCCGACCAAGCGTGACCGGTCCCACCTGGAGAACACCCTCAAGCTGAACGAGGACAAACCTGCCGATGACGTCTCAGGTGAGGGGCCAGGCTGGCACCCGGTGCCATGTGTCCTGCTCCTCCAGTCCAGGAAATCCCTGCAGGACAGGCCCAGAGAAACCCATGGCAACTTGCAGGAAAGGCTTTGGATTTGTATTCCAGTTATTTAATGGGTTTTGCTATCCTGAGGCTTGCTTCTGCTGGCCCCATGGGCAGCCAGGACTGGAGAGAAAAGGATGAAGGCTACTGTGGAAAAAAATTCCTCCTTTCTTCTAGCCAGCAGCTTGGGGACTATGCTATGGGTCCCTGGTACTGTGGTGGAGGGCTTTGGGGACAATGGGTGTTGAATGAGAAACAGCATTAATAAGAGATGGTCCTTCCACGTGCTGCTGGCACCTGCACGACTGGCAGCAGACAGGGACAGTGCCCAGCAGGAAATATTAGTAGGGAGGGACATCAAAATGTGTGCCTGGGATCAGTTTGGCCAAGATTTCCACTGTCAGCCAAGTTCCTTGCTCCACAGCCGAGTCATCCTTGAGTTCTGCAGGGGATGCCCAGCAGCTTACCTAGGGAGGGACTCAGCCAGCCTGCTGGGGTTTGCCTTTCACCCATCCGCATGCTTCTGCCCCTGCAGGAGTTCTGCAGAGGCTGAGGAAGATCTACCACTCCTCCATCAAGCCCCTGGAGCAGTCCTACAGATACAACGAGCTGAGGCAGCACGAGATCACAGGTAATGCCACAGGCACCAGGGTCTCTGGCACCATCAGGCCGTTGGGACGCAGCTAACAGCACAGAGAGCAGATCATGGAATGGCCTGGATAGATTTTCTTCCTTTGCAGCTTCCCAAGAAGGCCATGAACATGCTGGCCTTCGAGGCCATGCTCCAGTGAACCCAGTAGCAGGCATTCCTACATCTGCCTTAGCCCATCTGCTGTCAGGACCATCTGTGTAGGCTGAGCATTGAACCCTGCCTGCTTCGGGTCCTCCACCTGCTGGACATCAATGGCCTGGAGCTGTGCCAAGCCGAGATCATGGCCCAGTGAAACAGGCTTGGCAAGGAAGCCTAGGACCTCTTGAGGCTGGGCATGAGCTTGCTGGGGGTGGCAGGAGCTGGCATCCTTCCTGCTCTTCACGGGACATGGCCATGTGGGCAGGGTATCCCTCGAGCTCCCTTCACTCCTGCTGGGAGTTAGAGTTTCCACTCCTTGGCAGCTGCAGACACATTGGGTCAGGTGAGCAGGTCCTCATGGCCATGGGCATTGGCTTGGGCTGAGCCCCAGCAGTACACATGTCCATCCAGAAGAGGAAAGTGCAGCCCTGCACTCGGGATGCTCACAAGCTCCTGAAAGCTCTTGTGACCCATGTGACTCAAGCATCCTCATTCTCTAAGCACAGATGACTCAAGCCCAAGTCCAAGGTCCTGTTTGCTGCGGCAACTCTCCTGTCAGCCCCTTCTCTCAAGCCTTGTCCTGAGCCAGGCCAGATATTTCCTGTGTCTTGGCTGGGCAGGCAGGGGATGCTGGAGTCCTTGCTACCTGTGTCTTAGGGCTGCATGACCACACCAGCCCCCTGCCAGGATCCCTCCTTGTCCTGAAGTTGTTACTCCCTTCCTCCTGCTCACCCTGGAGCCATGACCTCCCTGCTGGTGAGGACACCCTCCACACAGTCCTTCCTTTGGCAGTTGGAATCTGCTACAGCAGCACATGGGTCTCAGGTTCATTTGGACAACTCCCTGGGACCCATCTCCTTAGAGCAGAACCCCTGTTTTACAGGGACCCCCAAACAACTCCTGAATCCATGTCAGACATTTATTTGGTAAGCAGCCTTGAACTTCTCCACCCCCAGGCAGCCCACCTCCAGCTTAGAGGCAGTGCAGAGCATGAGGGACCTGTGAGCAAGGACAGGGCTGCAGAGTCCTCATCACCAACCCAGCTCCTGGCCCCTCAGGACACAGAGCACCCTGGACATCATTCACCACCCACCCAGAGGGCTTCTGGAGGGGTTATTTGTAGGTCTCATAAAACATGAGCTGTGCCTAGATGCCTCCTGCAGCTAACTCCACACAGCTGGGACTGCAATCCACTTGCCACGTGGGAGGATAACTGGGAGAGGATGGGATGTCACAGCTACATGCCATGCTGCAGCTAGCACAGGAGGGGTGCAGACCCTCACCCCACAGCTGCTGTCACCTCCCCAGTGTGCTGTCCTGTCCCCTGTACCTGGGGCAGCAGCAGCAGGAGCTGTGGGGTTGGCACCCTCTTGCACAGCCCCACAGCCTCTTCAGCAGCAGCACCATACAGTGAGGACAATCCCTGCATGTCCTGTCTCTACTCTCTCCATTCTGGAGCTCCCAGATCCAGCGGCACCAAGCTGCTTTGGTCTGTGTTTGTGGCAGTGCAAACATTGGCATTTACTGCTGGTGCAGCCAGGACACTGCAGGAGAATATTTTGGGGTTACAGGGGCAGCTGGTGAGCTTCCAGCCTCTAATACCCACTTTGCTGTTCACTGCCACGGGATGCAGCCCCCAGGCTCAGTTCCCAATGCTCAACCCATTTCCTTGCTCAGGATATCCCACCCTATCCCATGCCCAAGCAGCCACCTCCCTGCTCCCTTTTTTGGGAGGCAGCAAGTGTTTCTCAAGACCTTGCTGGCCTCCTCCCTCCCAGCTCCTGAGGAAACAATCATTCACCCCAAGGCTCCCCTGAAACCCAGCTCCAGAGCAGGGCTCACCACAGGCAGCAGGTCCTGATGTTCCTCACAGCCTCATCTCACATCACTCCATGGTCTGTTCCACTTCACCATGAGAAACAAGCCCTCCTCAGGCTGCCAGCACCCCAGGATAACTCCCAGCACACCCTGATGTGTCCTACATGGCACCCTCCCAACAGTGCAGAGGCAATGCCAGAGCTGGTAACCCACAGCTGTAGCCTCCTGGCCCCAAGGGAAAAGCTCATGGATGCTCTGTTGCCTGCAGCCCTCAGCTCAGCCATGAAAGGCCCTGGCCATGCTCCCCTCAGAAATGTTCCTCCTGCCACTAAACCCTTGAAAGCATCTCTGACACCTCAGCCAGGCTCTGGCACACACAACCCCACCCTGGAAACCTAAAGCCCAGCAGTTTGTCTTTAATACCACAGACTCAGCTTTCCCCAGTCCCTCATTAGCAGTGTAATTAGAGAAACTTGCAAATTAGTTGGAGGGTTGTCCCAGGGAGCTCTCTTGACCTTGTAAGGCAGGTGAGGACATGGTTGGGCTGATGGAGCTTTGTCAGTGGCTTCGTCTGCGTGAGGCAGGTTCATTGCACTGATGTATCTGCAAGCTGGGAGATGTCCTCAACCTCCCCTCCTGTGCCCACCCCCAGGGCTGGAGGTTGGCTGGAGCTGCTGGCTCAGCTGGCTGGGAGGAGCAGGACAGCTGGGAGAGCTGTGGGATGGGCTTGTCATGGAATATGTGTGACCTTTGGAGGTGTAAGCCAATACAGAGGGGAGCCATCACAAGCACCTTCCCCCCTCCATCACGTGGCAGCCCTCCATTTCATCTCCCTTCCCACCAACTCTGCTCACTCACACACCAGCCCCTCTGCTCCCCACAAAGGCACCCCTGTCCTTGAGTGCCACCACCTCTCCTGGGTGGCTGTGACTGCCACTGTCACCCTACAGCTCCGTGTTGTCACGATGCATCCCAGGGAACTCCCTCCACCCCCTCTGCTTACAGCATCTCACAGCCTGGCAGGTGCCACCTCCCTTTCCCTGCCTGTCACCCTCCTGCGTCCCTGCTCTGCCATCCCTGCATGGTCATGGCAGGGCTACCCTGGAGGGACTGTCCCTTTGCTCTGGGCTGAGGGACTCTCCCAGTCTGGTGATGGGAAGCTTGCTGTGAAGTCATGTTGACCCGTGGTGCATGCTGGAGACCCTGATTGTTGTACAAGTGTCACTTAGCAAGTGTCCCTGTGTGAGGAATGACCTCCCCACTGCCATTCCCAGCCCCCCCGGGGCTGGGTGCGGGTAACCACACACTGGGGTGCCCAGGACAATTGCTGGGGTTGGTGGCTGTCCTAACCATGGCTTGCTGGGCTCTGTTGGCTCAGTGAACATTGCTGGGGCAGATGGGTTTGGGGTGCTGCTCCCCAAGCCCCCTCCCAGTGCTCAGGGCAGGCTGGAGTGTAGTGCTTGTCCAGGTAGCTGTGGGTCTGATTGCTCCCAGGCTGTAACTCCTCCTCTCCTGCTGGGAATGTGGCCATCACTGCATTTTCCTGACTATGAGAAGGCCAGGGCCAGTCTTCAGCTCCCTCCTCAGCCTGGGCCAGGCCCAGGTGGCCATGTGTCTCCTTTGACTCACAGTACCTTTTCTCTCTCCTCGTGTCCCCTGCTAACAGCTTACCCTGGACGCACCCTGGGCTCCTCGGCCACAGGTTGGTATCGCTGCCTCCTGCTACCTGCATGCTGCCAGCTCTGCCTAGGCTCTTTGCTGGCTCCAGCTTTTCTACTCACCTGTCCTGACAGAGCCATGCTTCCCAGGTACTGAGCAGACCCTGGTGCTCAGCATCCTGTGGCACCCACGGCAGCTGGTGTCCCCAGCCCTTCCAGAGCTTGGCACGTGTGTCACTGCACTTCATCCCAGGTGGATGCTGCACATGCCAACAGCCCCCTTCTTCCTGCAGCCCCCACCTCACCCAGGCTTTGACACCTCTCCCTCTTGGGTTAAGACTCAAGAGGGTGCATATTCCTCTAGCCATGGTTCACAAGCATTTGTGGTGGACCTACAGGATGATCTCTAACCCATGGCATGGACTGGAGGAACCTAGCAGATGGCCCATCCCAGGGAGGAAAAGGCCTCAAGTTGTGCAAGGAGAGGTTTAGGTTAGACATTCAGAACAGTGTCTTCTCCAAAAGGGTTGTCAAGGCCTGGCCCAGGCTGCCCAGGGCAGTGGTGGGGTCACCATCCCTGGAGGGGTTGAAAAGCCACGGAGGTGTTGTGCTGAGGGACGTGGCTTAGTGGTGACCTGGCAGTGCTGGTTAGTGACAACTCAATGTTATCTTAGATGTCTTTTCCACACTGAGTGATTCCATGACTCTTCCCACCCTTCACCCTCCTACATATAGAAACTCTCCTCAGTGTCCACCCTTGATCCCCCTGGCTGCAGTTTAAGCCCATGAGCCTGCAGCAGCTGTCCCAGTAACACAGGCTGGCCCCTGTGTGCCGGTCCCTGCCCCCTCGGGAGCCAGGCCTGGCTCCTCTCCCTGCTCACAGTGTGCTGCCATGTCCCCCCTGGAGGAGCAGAAGATGGGAGACAGGCCAAGAAACTCTAGCCAACATCCAGCCTAGTGTTGGGCCACAGGGACAGTGTCCCTGCTGAGATATGGGGCAGGGAATTCCCACCTTCTGGCCCTCACTGCAGAGCCCCCACTGATGGATCCTACCAAAATGGGCTCCTCCAACACCTCTACCATGGCCATGGCAGAGCCCTGCCAGCACCTGCAGGGCCTTTGGCTCCCTGTTGTGCATGCTGGCAGCCAAGAGGTTGTCAATGCACATAGGATATTCTGATAGCTGCCTTATCTCCATCTCCAGCCTCAGGCATTTCAGCCTTACTGGGTGGTTTGGGGACAGAGCAAGACCTTCATGCCTGTGGCTCAATCTGAACCAGGAGGTTCTGCCACATCCTCCACTTCACCTAGCATGCTTGGGACAGGAGAGATGTGAGATCATACCAGGCACTTTTGCTGGGCTTGAGGACAAGGAGGGAGAAGACCCAGCCCAGGGTTAAGCCCAGCCTCAGCACAGCCTGGCAATGGAAAAAGCCTCCCAGACAGCTGTTGCTTTAGGAAAAAACCCAGTTATTTGGACATTCTATTTACTGCTACCCTCAGAGCTGAACAGTCCAGGACAAATGCAGGCACTGCAGAGGGAGATGTGACATTCCTGGCCTTGTTTGCCAGGTGTGTTGCAGGATCTCAACCTGCTCTTCACCCTGCAGCACACCTGGCAGCTTCAAAAAGCTGTGCTGCAAGCTGCTGTGTCTCCAACAGGACCACAGGGAAAGGGGTGCAAGGTTTAAGGACCATTCGCTGCTCGCAGATCGCACACCAGCCTGTGAATGCAATCACCAGCAGGACACGCCTGGCTGGAGCAGGGATGAGCTGGAGCTGGGAGTGCTGCAGGCTGGGTTGGGAGCAAGCAGCCACAGGGTGGCTGGAGAGAGCTGCCGTGGTGTAGCTGCCTCCATCCCTGCCCTGCAGGCACAAGGACAGGCTCTTTTCCCCGGCTGGATCATCAAGGTGATACAAACCGCTGCTAACAAACCTAGCGGGGGGACGTAGCAGGGCCAGATGCCAGGCCAGCACCCTCCTGGGTGGCAGGTGCTCTAGGAAGCAGCAAGGAGTTCCCATCCATGGCCTCGAATCCTCGGAGCTGCTGTGCTACCCAGAGACCTGCAAGGATCCAGTGGCTGGTGCTGCTTACAAAGCCCATGGGGTGCCAGCACCTCACTCCCAAAGCAAGGGCTAGGGATGGGCTGGATGAGCTGTCGGCGAGCTGGCATGGGGACCTGTTCAACAAGGGCAAGTGTAGGGTGATGCACCTGGGGAGGAATAAGCCCATGGACCAGGACAGGTTAGGGGCTGATCTGCTGGAAAGCAGCTGAGTGGAACAAGCCCTGGGTGTCTGGTGGGCAGCAGGATGCCCAGGAGCCAGCAATGTGCCCTTGGGGCCAAGAAGGCTAATGGCATCCTGGGTGCAGCAAGAAGAGTGTGGCCAGCAGGTCAGGGAGCTTCTCCTGCCCCTCTCCTCTGCCCTGGGGAGGCCACAGCTGGAGGATTGGGTTCAGTTCTGGGCTCCCCTGCTTAAGAGAGATAGGGAACTGCTGGAGAGGGAACAGAGAAGGGCTACTAACATGCTGAGGGGACTTGAGCAGCTCTCTGGTGCAGAGAGGCTGAGAGAGCTGGGGCTGCTTAGCCTGGAGCAGAGCAGCCTGAGGGGAGAGCTTAGCAATGCTTAGCAATCCTTACAGGGTGGGGGGCAGGAGGCTGGGGCCAGGCTTTGTTCTGGGTGCCCAGGGACAGCACTAGAGGCAATGGGCACAAACTAGCACCCAGCAAGTTCCAGCTGAGTAGTAGTAGGAACTTTTTCCCTTGGAGGGTGCTGGAGCACTGGCCCAGGCTGCCCAGGGAAGTGCTGCAGTCTCCATCTCTGCAGAGATTCCAAACCCAGCTGGACCCCATCCTGTGCAAGCTGCTCTAGGTTCTCCTGCTCTGGCAGGGGGGTTGCACTAGATGATCTCCAGAGGTCCCTGCCAGCCCCTAACCCTCTGGGATGCTGTGATCATGGGCATGGCTGCACACCTTGGCTTGGCACAGCAGAGCTGCTGCCTTCACACAGCCACACCTGGCCAGGAGCTTGTTATGAAAGAGCACAGAGGGAGCCGCCTCGAACTGCTGGCACAAGATCACAGGGAATCATAACAGCAGCAGCATCCGAAACCCAATTAAAGCTGGCAAGTGAAGAGAGCAGCGGTGACAGCACGGCACAGGGGAATGAGCAATAATGACAGTCCCAGGTTTCAACATCTCTTGTTGTCCCGTGTGAGAAGACAAGGTTGGATCCTCATGGCTCGCAGGCAGGGAGTGTGCAGAGGGCAGGGCCATTACTGTGCTCAGATGTGGCTGCTCTGCTCTGGGGAGGAGGCTGGAGCCGCACTGACAAACTGTGCCCAGTGGAGAGATGTCCCTAGCCCACTCTCTTCTCATTGGTGACATGGGGAGGCTGCATCTCCAATCCTGGGCTCAGCTTTGGGCTCCTCACTCCCAGAAGGACATGGAGGTGCTGGAGTGTGTGCAGAGAAGGGCAAGGAAGCTGGGGAGGGTCTAGAGCACGAGTGTGGTGAGGAGCAGCTGAGGGAACTGGGGTTGGTTAGTCTGGAGAAGAGGAGGCTCAGGGGAGACCTTGCTCTCTAGAACTCCCTGAAAGGAGGTTGGAGTGAGATGGGGGTTGGTCTCTTCTCCCAAGGAACAAGTGATAGCACAACTGGGTATAGCCTCAAGTTGTGCCAGAGGAGGTTTAGGTTGGACATTAGGAACAATTTCTTGCCTGAAAGGGTTTTCAAGGCCTGGCCCAGGCTGCCCAGGGCAGTGGTGGAGTCACCATCCCTGGAGGAATCAAAAAGCCATGGAGATGTGGTGCTGAGGGACATGGTTTAATGGTGACTTAGCAGTGCTGGTTAACAGTTGGACTCCATGATCTTAAAGGTCTTTTCCAACCTTAATGATTCCATGATTCCAAGAGTTTATGGTGGCCCTGCAATGGGCAGATGCAGGCAGGAGGAGGCTGGTATGCTCTGTTCAGCTCCTGCACCCATGGTCTGATGGGTTTGGTCTGGAATTGCCATGCAACACCCTCTGGCACCCTGAGGAGTGGGAGCAAGAGAGGGTGCCAACAGCAGCACCTGTACCCCAAAGGCATCTCCTCACCCTGGGCCACAGGAGATGGCTCATTGCTGGCTGAGAGACAGCAGCTCCCAGTTCCTCCAGTGGGACTCAGCCTATCCCCAGGCTGGAGTCCTGCTGGCAGCATCAGGACAGGTCCTTTCCTACCCTGAGCACGAGATGGGGGTGGGGAAGGGTCCTACCAACAGGAACTCACTTGTCCACTTCTGGTCTGACTTGGGCTCAAGCTGAATGGCAAGCTCCTGGCCATCCTGGCACGACTTGGGGGCTGGCATGGGCCAGGGGCTCCTCTGGATCTACCTGCTGCCAGCCCAGTGACCTGGGGGCTGGGGTTCGAGCAGTGTGGGCACAGGCTCGAGTCCTGCTCAAGCAAGGATTGCTCCTGGAGGCAGTGGCTGCTTGTGTCCAGGGACCTCATGCAGCACAGGGACAGGTCCTTAGGAGCCTGAGCCCCTTTGTGACCTGTGGCCCTCAAAGAGCACGAGATGGGGACCACCTTTTCCCCAGCCCAAAGTGGAGCCATTTGCCCAGCCTGCCCTCCCCATGCCAGGCTTGGAGCCTCACACCTAGCCCACATGTAGGCAAGGACCTTCCTCTTGAGCAGAGGGCCAGGAGCCATGCCACAGGGGTCAATGGCTGCGAGGCTCTGGCGGCAAGGCTTGTAGGCAGCTGGCACAAGGCTCCCACTATGCTTGCCAAGCTGCACGCTGCAGTGCTGCTCCTCGTGCTGCTCCTCCAGCATGGCCACCTCCTCCACGGCTCCTCTGCTGCCTTCAAACCCGCTCCCCTGCAGCCAGCCCCGGGCTCACTCCAGCTAAACCACCACCAAGTCAAGATGAGATCTAGAAGACCTTCAAGTCCTCCTGTAGTCTAAGAAGGGCCAAACCTCAGAGAAGGTCAGCCATGTGAGGTGGGGTCTCCTGCAGAGCACGGTGACATGTCCCTCTCCAGCAGGCACTGGGGCCTGTTGCTGGGCCATGCCTTGGCTGGTGGCTGGCTGGTGCTGGAGCAGCATCACCACACTGCTCAGCTGGGATGCTCGTTAGGGCCAGCAGTTACTCGCCTTGCAGTGACGCCTATTGTTCCTTCACTTCCTCTTGTTATTTCCCCTCTCTGCAGATGGGGAGATCACTTCCAAGCCCATGGTGCTATTCCTGGGACCGTGGAGCGTCGGCAAATCCTCCATGATAAACTACCTCCTGGGGCTGGATGACACTCCCTACCAGCTCTACACAGGTACCACTGCTCCTCCCTGCTCTGCCAAGGGTGTGCCTGCATCCGTGCCATCAGCGATTCCCATCCTCCTTGTTACTGCAGGGAGGTTGTGATCTGCTCCATAGCACCTGGCTGTGGTGCCACACAGAGGGAGGTTTCCCACCACAGCCCAGGGTCTGTCTACCCTCCCCTGAGAGGAAGAGCAGGAGGACACCTCTCCCCGCAGCATCCCCGTCCCGCAGCACAGGGCTCACCTTCTCCAACTCCCACCACCAGAGCAGTTGTCACATCATGTGGGCAACTCACCTTTGTCTTCTCCC
Source organism: Bucco capensis (assembly GCA_013396975.1). Classification (NCBI taxonomy): domain Eukaryota; kingdom Metazoa; phylum Chordata; class Aves; order Piciformes; family Bucconidae; genus Bucco; species Bucco capensis. The sequence goes on along the minus strand of VWZO01008647.1, from coordinate 1,297,206 downwards.
TTTCCCTCCTCTCATGGAGTCAACTAATTCACCCTCCCAGGAGGAAAGCCATTGCCCTTCCCTCCTCCCTGCTCGCACGGAAGTCATCTCACAGCTGAGAGCAGATGTCTGTGGCCAGCTCTGCACCACAGTAAGGAGTGCTCCTGGGAGGTGGTTCTCCAGGGCACCTTGTGCAGCCAGGCTACTTCCAGAACAACCAGTTCCCTCAGGAAACAGCCCTACTGGTATCTTCTCAAGAGCTCTGGCAAGAGCTTCACAGCTCCACTGCTTGCATTCCCCCAGCACCTCTTGGCAAGCAAGTGGTGCTCCCGAGCTCCACAGCTAGCCCCAGGCCAGCCCTGCCCTGTCCATTGCCCAGAATGGATTTCACAGCTCTGCTGCTCCTCTCATAGAATCACAGAATGTTAGGGATTGGCGGGACCTCTGGAGATCATCTAGTGCAACACCCCTGCCAGAGCAGGAGAACCTAGAGCAGCTTGCACAGGATGGGCTCCAGCTGGGTTTGGAATCTCTGCAGGGATGGAGACTGCAGCACCTCCCTGGGCAGCCTGGGCCAGTGCTCCAGCACCCTCCAAGGATAAAAGTTCCTGCTGCTGCTCAGCTGGAACTTGCTGGGTGCTAGTTTGTGCCCATTGCCTCTAGTGCTGTCCCTGGGCACCCAGAACAAAGCCTGGCCCCATCCTCCTGCCCCATCCTCCACCCTGTAAGGATTGCTAAACTCTTCTCCTCTTGCTGCTGGACAGGGGCAGAACCCACCACCTCTGAGTTCACTGTCATCATGCATGGCCCCAAGCTGAAGACCATCGAGGGCATTGTGATGGCTGCTGACAGCGCCCGCTCCTTCTCGCCTTTGGAGAAGTTTGGGCAGAACTTCTTGGAGAAGCTGATCGGGATCGAGGTGCCCCACAAGCTGCTGGAGAGAGTCACCTTCGTGGACACACCAGGCATCATCGAAAACCGCAAGCAGCAGGAACGAGGTAGGGCTTCACTGGGTTCAGCTGAGGGGCTCCAGACAAGATGCCATAACCATGTGAGATGACAGAGGTGGCTGAAGGACAGCTAGGGAGAGGCCAAGGCTACCAGATGGGTCTTGCCTTGGAGGGGATGGCCACGTTCTTCTGCCCACAGCTGTGGCAGCAGCAGCAGCTGGGACCTGGGGAACATACCCTAGAGCAGCTCTTCCTGATGTTTGGAGGTATGACACGCAGGCAGTTGGGCAAGGTGCTTCCTGGGAACTCCTTGAGCTGTTGGTTGTTGGCTTCAGTTCAGCATTTAATGCCCTATTTATCGTCCTTGGAGTCAGGCTTTGCCAATGCCTGGTGCTACAGCAGGGCCCTGAGGAGCACCACTCCATTCCCACAGCACCCCTGGGATGCCAGGACAGATCAGCAGGGCTTCTTGACCCCCTTGGTGCCCACTGTGGAGAGCAATGATGTGGTCGAGAGCTGCTGACTGGAGCGGCAGGAACCTGTGACCAGCAGCAGGGAGAAAGAAGGTTTGAGGTGAGGCTGAGGGAGACAGGTAGTCACAGGCCCAGACACACAGGGATGGGTTCTCATGCCAAGAAACTCTCAAGTGTTTTTAGCTCATGAGAAACAGGTTCCAGGCTGCACAGAAAGTCCACTGTGTCCCACACCCTGTCCAACCCAGACAGGGCGTGAAGCACAGCAGACTCAAGGTTCATCTCTCCCTTGACCTGATGGCACTCAGCCTGTGCTGGCCATTTCTTCTGGATTTCTCTTTCCTCTCCTCAAGGTTACCCATTCAACGACGTCTGCCAGTGGTTCATTGACAGAGCTGATCTCATCTTTGTTGTCTTTGACCCCACAAAGCTGGATGTGGGCTTGGAGCTGGAGATGCTGTTCCGGCAGCTGAAGGGCCGTGAGTCTCAGATCCGAATCATCCTGAACAAAGCTGACAGCCTGGCTACCCAGGAGCTCATGAGGGTCTACGGTGCCTTGTTCTGGAGCCTGGCTCCTCTCATCAATGTCACAGAGCCACCCAGGGTGTACGTTAGCTCCTTCTGGCCCCACGAGTACCATCCAGATACCCACAAAGAGCTGTTCCTCAAAGAAGAGATCTCTCTCCTGGAAGATCTCAACCAGGTGATTGAGAACAGGATGGAGAACAAGATTGCCTTCATACGCCAGCATGCCATCCGGGTGCGCATCCACGCCCTGCTGGTCGATCGCTATCTCCAGACCTACAAGGACAAAATGACCTTCTTTAGTGATGGGGAACTGGTGTTCAGGGACATTGTGGAAGATCCTGATAAGTTCTTTATCTTTAAGTCCATTCTGGCAAAGACCAATGTCAGCAAATTTGACCTCCCCAACCGCGAGGCATACAAGGACTTCTTTGGCATCAACCCCATCACCAGCTTTAAGCTGCTGTCCCAGCAGTGTTCCTACATGGGAGGGTGCTTCCTAGAGAAGATTGAGAAGGCTATCACTCGCGAGCTTCCCGATCTCCTGGGAAGCATTGGCTTGGGGAAGAAGCCCAATGTTCTCTCCTGCGACATCACCGGCTGCGGCGAGAGCCCAAAGAACCGCTACAGGAAACCCTAAGGTGTTCTGTAACCTAACCATCCACATGTTCCTACTGGTGAATGAGCTTATGTCTTAGCTGTCCAAGAAGCCGTGGTTTGTTAACCCTTTGAGAGTTGGCAAAGGCTACTGTACGATGAGGACTTTGACATCGATGGCAGGGGAAGATGGGTGGGCATAAGGAAGAGAATAAAAACTGTGAATTCCTGACATTTTATCTTTGTTCTTTTCGAGTAGAAGGCAATGTTTAAGCTGTAAGTGTGAGCAATGCACGGGGAGCTGGAAGTGTAGCTGCTTTTCCACTGGTGCCACGAGTGCATGAAGAGGAACGTCACCCTCTGCCCCCTGAAACTGGCAGGGAGCATGAGAGCAGAGAGGAGAGCAGTGACATCCTGACCCAGGCCAGCACCACAAAGTGCTGGGCAAGGAAAGGGAGGCCAAGCCCCAGCTGCTGTTTTCAGGCACAAACTTCCTACACATCTCTGCAAATATTGATCTCGTTTTTGTTGCCGAGGCTTTTAGTTTACCTGCTGAGTTCTCCTTCTGCATAAGAGCTGAGCTGAACTTCTGCAGCCTTCACCTGGGGGTTTGCCTCAAGGAGAGGCTTCTGCCTATTGCTGTTTGGCACTGCTGGGTTAGTGGTTGGACTCAGTGATTGTAAAGGTCTTCTACAACCTGAATGATTCTGTGATTCTATGATTCCAGACAGGGAATCATGATGGGGTTTGCAAGTCCATGTGGGCTGGAAAGGAGCTGAGCTGTGCTGGAGGAAGAGGGCCAGCACCCCAAATCAGCCAGTCATACTAGGAGTCAGAAGCAGGTTTTCCTTGCCCTGAGTCAGCCCAGGGACAAGGCACTTGATGTCTGCATGTGCCATCAACTTCAAAACTGGCAAGCCGAGCCTGGGGATCAGCAGAGCTCCAGGGGTTCAGGGTTTCGCAGTTTGACCTTGTTCAAGTCTGTGCTGCAGTCTCCTCAGCCAGACCTTCGTGGTTTTGTGCTCTGTGGAGGGAGGCAGGAACTAGCTGCATCCCAGTCATGAGCCCACCTGCAGATCTGTTCTCTCTAGGACACTCCAGGCAGGTTTCTGTGGCCTGCTAGCCAAACTTCTCCCATTTTAGCCATCGTTGGCTCATCTCTGCGCATCGGCACTCAGTCCTGGGAGGAGAAGCACCTGGGAGGACATTGCTTTGGCAGAACCCAAAGCAGGTCCCCATGGACCAAGTTGACCTTGAAACCTGTCAGTGAAAGCTGGGGGCTTAGGAGTGGCCTCCTCATTTGGCCCTCAGAGGCACCACACCTGGCTGCTGAGCCAAGCACAAACCGACTGAGAGGTCAATGTTGCCCTGGATGGAGACTAGCACCTCTGAGCCCACCAAGCACCTGCTGAACATCCTTTCTCCTTCCTCCTACCAAGCTATCACAGCTAGCCCAGCTCTCCAGGAAACCTCTGGAGCAGAGGGGCTTACCTTTGGCAGGAACAAGAAGATGTGGAGATGCCAGCTGAGGCAAGAAAAAGGTGAAAGGAATGAAATAGAGAAAGAGAAATCTGGGGATAGAAGGCTCTGTTGTGATGGGAAGGGGGTGGAGGGAAGCCCTCCTCATCTCCACATGCCCCATGCGACATGAGCTGAGGCAGAAGGTCTCTGGGAGCTCCATGTGCCCTGGCATCAAGGCCAGGTGCTGCAAAGAGGAGGTGTCCTCTAGTCCAGGTGATTCTAGAGGGGACACCACCCCAGGGACTTCTATGTTTCTGCCTCTGCATCAAGGTAGGGCTCTACATTTGAAGATGAGACCCAAATCTATGTCCAAGCATGGGAAAGGTCATGGCTCATGCAAAGGCATTTTACCTGCAGCACAGAGCGGACCAGAGATGTGAGGGAAGGCAAGCAGAGGATTAGAGGAAGCAGCTACCAGAATAGCCTGGAGAGAAGTGATATGCTCAGAAGTCAGCACTGCGATGTCTCCAACCTGCCCCAGAGTCTCCTCTGCTGTCCCTTCTTTCCTGTGCATGATCCTGTTGCTGCTCAGCATCCCTCCCTGTCTCATCCACTCCTCCTTACCCCTCACTCCCCTCTGCTGGGCTAGTCCTCATGGTTTTGTTAAGAGCTAGTGGAAGAGAAGCACCAGCAGGAATGGGCTCATGTTGTCACTGCTCTGCCATCACACTGCGTGTCACTGTCACAGCAAGCAATGGCCATCAAAGGTTTCTACTTGCAAGCACCATGTTGCATCACCTCTTTCCTTGCTGCCCTGTTCCCACAAAGCCCATGGGCTCTGGGCTTCCCCGGGAAAGGTTTCCCATCCCAGGAAGGAGCTCTGACTCTCCTTTCCAGCCCTGAAGCCAAAGGCACCACCCCTCTGCTCTCAGCTAGCTCCCATTCTTCTCCCCATCCCTTCTCTCTTACTTCCCTTTTGCTTCACCCTCCAGCACCCATCTCCTCCCTTCAGCACCCACGTGTCCTGTGCAAAGCCCTGGTGCCCATCTCTGGGATGAAGCTCCTCTGTGACAGCCAAAGCCTTTCCCTCCTCTTTCCAAAGGGATGGCAGCAATGGCCCAAAGCTGGGCTGTCTTCTGCTCCCTGTGACACATCCTGACCCAGCTCCATGATGGCTTGGGAAGACACCAGCACCAAGATGCTTTCCCTGCTGTGGATCCAAGTGGCTGTTAGTCTCCAGCCCATTCCTCTCTGAGCTTTCTTAGGAAGAGTTCTGGGAATTCAGGAGTTGAAATGGGAAGCAGGGAGACCTTTTCATTTTGCCCAGAACTCCCAAACTCCTGCACCCATAGCATTTTGGGGGTAAGTGAGCCACCCAAGAGCATTGCAGGAGGGCAGCCTTACTGACACAGGCCCAGGTGTGTGCTGGTGGTGGTGTGCATTGGGATAAAACTGTCAGCTTGAACATCAGCCTGTCTAATAAAACCTGGTCTTTTCCAAACCCATTCCCTGGAGATGCTTCTTCTCTTTCTCCTGCTGCTGTGGGGCAAGTGCTGGGGCTGGGGCAGCTGAGGGGGTGCAGCTGCAGGCAGCCAGGCAGGACCTCCCATCTCCTTCCCTGCATGCTGGGCTCATACTCATCCATCACATGGGACCTGCTGGCCATGTCTGAGGCTTTTGGTTGCCTTTTCCAATGTGGCTTCCCACGCCCTAGGCACAAAGGGGCAAAGCAAATCCCAGATCCTTTGCTTTGCAGTGGGATTGGGGATGGCAGGAGGCAAGGGTCAGGGATGACGGAGGTGGGCAGAGGGCTGGGATTGAGGACAAGAGTAGAGGGTGAGGGCTTGAGGGTCATGGAGGAGGGCAGGGGGTTAGGGACTATAGTGTGGGCAGAGGGTTGGGAACCATGGAAGAGGATAGGGGGCTGGGAGCCATGGAATAGGGCAGGGGTTGAGGACCACAGCAGAAGGCAGGGGTCCAGGACTATGGAGGAGGGCAGGGGGTGGAGGGCCATGAAGGAGAAAAGAGGATAGAGGGCCCTGGAGGAGTGCAGTGTTGAGGACCATGGAGGAGGACAAGGGGTCAGGGCTAGAGCAAACAGACAGCAGGGGCTCTCAGCAGCCACCATCCCACCGGAGCATGGGGCTCACGCAAACCTGGCTGCCTGGGCTCTCTGTCTGTCTGTCTGTCTGCCTGTCTTTCCAACTATCTGTCTCACTTGCTAATCAAAGGAGATTGTTCCAAGAAAGCTGGAAGAGGAGAAGGAATGTCTCACTTGGCTGTGGCTTCCTTTGGAAAGTCTGGAGAAGCTGTGGTGTCTGGACGTGCGTGAAGGCCTGCCTGGCGACAAGCACATTTTCCTTCCCAAGCTGCTGTGAAGATGTGAATCATGAGCCCATAATGCTCCTGCCAGAGCCAAAACCCATTCCGCGGAGACATGGTGCTGGCAGCAGCTCTGCTTTATCTCTTGGACTGAAAAGACAAACATTTATCTTAGAGACATCACTGAGGAAGAGCCACTGGTGCTGCCAAGATCCCAGCACAGGCAGATCCTGCCTGCACCTGGGGGGCTCCTGCCAAGGGAGCCTTAAGCAGCTTTCCCAAAGTTGTCCAAAGCCCAGTGGTGGTTATCCTGTTCTTGCAGGGGGGTTTGGACTAGATGATCTCCAGAGGTCCCTTCCAAGCCCTAACATTCTGTGATCCTGTGGTGGCACTGCCAATCTTCAAACAGAAGCCAAGGGGTTTATGGTCACCTTTGGTTGACCTCCACAACCTCCACTCCTCAGTGGCATCTCTGCATGTCAGGGATGAACATGTCCTGTATCCCAGTGGCTCCTTTGTGATGATGTTGGTTTGGTGTCTGGGTATTTCCCATTGCAGGTTGCAGGGAGAGACGAGAAGGAGCTGCCTGAGCAGGTTGGGTTTGCTTGCTGTGAGCTGGAGGCCAGAGCTTCTGGTGGTCATGAACCAAACCCTGCACCTCTGCAGCCAGAACTACCATGTGGCACAGCAGTAGCCATGTCTGGGGAATGTGGGGATTCATTACCCCTTTCATCAGAAAAGGACCTAAAACCTTTGGGAATGTCCACTGGGAACTGAGGAGTGAGCTGCACTGCAGTGGAGGTCTCTGTGTAGCACTGACCCCATCCAGCCTGGGTCCTGCTGTCCCCAGCTGGGACCCAAACCTCTCCAAACCTTGCCCCTGAAATGCCTCATGCTGTAATTGCATGGGGACATGACATCTTTATGAACCCACTTGCTCCCTTCCTGGGTGGCCCCAAAATCTGCCTCTCTAGTTGCTTTCCACAGAGCCAGGGCTGCTCTCCTCCCCTGCTGCACCCACCTCACCAGCTCAAGCCACCCCCTGTGGACCCCAGAGCAAGAAGAACACCTCTTCCATGATAGTCCCTCCTTTTGGGGAGTTCTGAGCTTTCTGGAGCCCAGAGGGCACTGAATCACACCATCCCCCCAGCTTCTGGAGTGCTACGGCAGTGGCCAGGCTCAGATTTCCTCACTGCTTTGCTGCTGGGGGTTGGAAGAGTTTTGGGGACACTTCCCAAGGAAGGAGCATCAGGCATTTGCAGGCTGCAAAGGGGCTTGAAGCCAGAATTGGGGTTTGCAGGTGGCATTGGCCCTTCCCAGTGGAGACAGGGCAAAGGATGGGCAACAAGGACACCTCTGGAGGATCCTGCAGTGGCAAGAGCATCAGGCTGGGGAATGGTGATGCCCCAAAGTATTGGCTGCTTGGGAGAGATGGGAAAAGCCTGGCTATTGGCCCCAACAGGTTTGCTTTAGCATGCCTAGATGATATTCAGGGTAAGAGGCAGAGGAGCCAGGGCAGCCTGGAGCCTTGGGAATGTTATTTTCCCCCCATGGGATGTCGAGCAGCGTCCTGACAAAGCTGAGCTCCCACCTAGCTCAGCCAGCTTGCTGCCACCTGGAGTTAGATATCCCAGGGGCTTGTCGGGACACAGCGAGAGGAGATGGAACGTGGAGGGGGAGGTGAGCTGAGGGTCAGCAGCTGCTTCTGACCCCCGGGAGAGGCACAGGGTGTCCAACACTACCTGTAAGTCCAGCAAAGCCTCTCACAAGGGATGGGAAGGAGGTGCTGGCACTCCCGCTCTCTAAATTCAGCAGCGTGGGGCAGCCTCTTGCTTCCTGGTGACTTCCCAGTGCCTGGAGATGGGAATGGCAGGGGCTGAGCCCGGGAAGCGAGTGATCCCAGGGGCGGGGAATGCTGCCGGCTGTTTCCCAGGAGCTGGGATTAATTGTTAATCCTAAACTCAGCACTTTTATGCAGGCTGGAGAAGTGCTCAGGCAGAAACCCAGCTCCTCTCCTACCTGTCATTAAACCACACTGCAATTAAGCCTCAGTGGAAGGAACAGGAGTAAAGGCTTCCTCTGCAAGTGGCTTCAGCTTTCCACATCTGTGTCCCACCATTTCCTCTTCCCATGACCCATACCTTGCTGTTTCTCCTTCATCCTCCTGTTGCTCCTGACAGCATTGGCTGGAGCAGGGAGGGAAGGAGCCCCAGCTGCCTCTGAGCCACTGCAACCTGTGGCCTGGCCAAAGCCAGGACTGTGCCCTGGGTATGTGCTTACCTAGTTGGTCCCTGATGCTCTTGCTGTTTCCTTGCTCCTTTGCAGCTGGTGTTAATAAGAGCTTGTGCCAGGTTGCCCAAAGAGGTGGGAATTGTCCCATCCCTGGAACCATTCCAGGTCAGGTAGTTTGGGGTTCTGAGCATCCTGCTCTGGTTGCAGATGTCCCTGCTGAGTGCTGAGGGACATGGCTTAGTGGTGACTTGACAGGTTAACAGTTGGACTCAAGGATCTTAAAAGTCATTTCCAGTCTTAATGATTCTATGATTCCATGATTCTATGACTTTATGAAATGCAGGAATGACCTGGCTTCACCTGACACTGGACAGCCAAGAGTGACAGTGGCAGTCCCCACACCAGACAGTGGCTCTGGCCACGTCCCTGCAGCAGAGAAGTGGAAAGGCTTTGCCTGCACTGAAGAGCCAATTAAAGACCTTTTTTAATCCCCTCCCCATTGCTTGCAAACGTCATCATCTTGTGTAGAAACCCAAAATGCCAAAATGTGAGTCAGAGCAATGGCAGCTTGGCTTCTGCTCAGGAACAAGCAGAGCTGCAGTTTGCAGAGGTGATTTACTCCTGTTGCAAGGGGTTTCAACAAGTCACCTCCTGGCAGGTTGGATATAATCCTGTGAGATTAACAAAATCAATTGCAAAATGATTAAAAAATCAGTTCTTTTCTACTAGTTGCTTCTCCTTGATGAGGGGAAACCTTTAGGTCTCAGCTAGTGGACAAATACATTAGAGAGTGGAAAAAATGCAGAAAACACCTTCCTAGGAGCAGAAGATTCAAACTAGATCAAGGTGTTGGTTTTTTTTTTAATGGCTACTAAATGAGTTTTGTGGCCCAATGGCACGATCCAGCACAACAAAAGATCCTGTTCATGCAAGGCAGCAGATCTGAGATTGCCTCAGGAATCTTAATTCCTGGATCTGTTAGCTTTGTGTGTCTGACATAAAGAATCTCAATGAGCCAATTATGGAGGTCTTGACATAATGTCATTTCCTGGGTAAAAATTGCTATAGTTTCAACTCCTCTTGGGCATGTTCTGATCTCTACAGCTGTAAACAATCCTGTGCAGGTCACGTACACAAAGTTAAGTGTGTGTGAAAAGTGTCTGTAGGATTGGGGCCAGTGATTGCAAAACAGCTTCAACTGTGATCATTTTCATTAGTTTCTTGAAAAACTTCTGCTGTGGGCTTGAGATCCTCCCTGTTTGGAGCCAAAGGTGATTTTTCATCCCAGGCAGACTGAGCAAAAAGCTTCCCACTGGTTTTAAGTCGTCAGGCTTCAAAAGTGATATTTCCCACTAGGGACACCTCACATAATGGAGAACAATCCTCTGCTCTGCTCTGCTCTGCTCTGGGCAGAGCTCAGCTGCAGTGCTGGGGCAGCTCTGGAGTGCTCAGCACAGCAGAGACATGGAGCTGGTGGAGCAGGGCCAGAGGAGACCACAAGCATGATGGGAGGGTGGAAGCTCTGTGCTGTGAGGAGAGGCTGAGAGAGTTGGGCTTGTTCAGCCTGGAGAAGAGAAGGCTCCAGGGAGACCTTCCTGCAGCCTGGCAGTGCTTCAAGGGCCTGTCAGGGAGATGGGGAGAGACTTTTTAGCAGGACCTCTTGTGACAGGACAAGACACAATGAGTTTAAACTACAAGAGAGAGATTCAGACTAGAAGGAAGGAAGACATATTTAACCCTGAGGGTAGTGAGAGCCTGTCTCAGGTTGCCCAGAGAGGTGGGAGATGTCCCATCCCTGGAACCATTCCAGGTCAGGTTGTTTGGGGCTCTGAGCAACCTGATCTAGTTAGAGATGTCCCTGCTGACTGCAGGGGTTGGACTAGATGACCTTTAGAAGTCCCTTCAGCCTAAACCAGTCTGTGGTTCTATGACACCCTGCCCTTTTAGTTTAGAGAGTTCAACATTGACATCTCTTGTGTAAATAAAGCTAATTAAAGACAGTTATTACTTGCTATACATCAAAGTCTTTCAACACCACAGTCTGGTAGGTTTGACTGCTCTTGCTAAATGAAGTGGCATTGCTAGGCCCTAGGAGCATCTTTTTTTCCCTATAAATGCAGTGTGAATTTTTCAGCCTAATTAACCAGAAACACCAGATTTAAAAAGAAAAATCTGGTTAAAATCCACATGTCCCCAACCAGGACAAGCTGCTTCTAAAGGAGCATGGCATGTGCCTTGAGTTTGAACCAAGCACGACAAGAAAAGGGAGCAAGAGATCCAGGTTAAGGGCAAATCCTTCCTTAATATCTTAAACAGTCATGTTAAGTCATGGAGACACCAGGGCCATGGCCCATCAGCTGCTGCACACTTCTGCCCCAGGGTTATGGAGAGAGGGGAGGGTGTTCCTGCTGTCCTGTAGCTTAGAGTGGTGGAATAATTTTGTGTATATATCTTTTCAGCCACAATTGAGCTTTGTAGCTCATTCAGGAGCAGGTTCTCCAGGCACCTGTGAGCTCAATATTAATAATGGAGATGTTTTGCCTAGACACATAAGACACACAATCTGCTTGTTTGTTTGTTTATTTGGACTGAAGAAATATCAGAAGCCATTTCAGCTCCTTCTTTTGTTTTCTGAGTGTGTTAGGAAACAACACAGCAAATTCACAGTGTGTGGGACTGTTTCAGGCATGTGGTGACAGGACAGGGTCACACAGCAGAGCACAGCAGCCACCTCAGGCTGCACCAAATCCAATCTGCAAGACATCCTTCGGTTAACAACTCATCCTATATGTCACTTTGTTTTGCTCCCTGCAGGGACTTTTGAATGGATTTTTGCTGTGTTTTCCATACCTCAGGCCTGCTCTGTCTCCTTTGCTGCAGACACATGCATTTACTCTTACCTCTATCAAAAGGTATTTGATGTATTTATCTAGCCCACAAGCAGCAGAACCCAGACATGAGTGACTTCACATTTTATTTCCACAGTTGTCAGGGCAGCAGCACAGGTAGAAACACCAAGGAGCAGGATAACCATCTCTACTAAAGCATTATCCATTAGAGTTTTCAGCAAGGTTATCCTCCCATCCTCTTCCCTGGAAACAGAGCTGGGTGCGTGCCAGAGGCAGGCACTCACCCTCAGCTCTAAATGTGGTGGTTGGGAAGGTGTTGGCTGCAACTCTGGCACCTAGCTCTCCATTGCTAGCCCTCCAAAAGTCCTGAATGCTCCATGAGCTCCAAGCATTCCACAGGTATCATCTGAGAGTGTCAAAAGAGTGGGATCAGTAGGAGCAGAGAAGTGATCATCCTCCTGTACTCAGTGCTGGTGAGGCCACTTCTAGAGTATTGTGTTCAGTTCTGGGCCTCTCAGTGCAAGAAGGACACAGAGGCACTGGAGTGTGTCCAGAGATGGGCAAGGAGGCTAGGGAGGGATCTGGGGAATAAGTCTTATGAGGAGCAGCTAAGGGAACTGGGATTTGTTAGTCTGGAGAAGAGGAGACTCAGGGGAGACCTCATCTCTCTCTACAACTCCCTGACAGGAGGTTGGAGTGGGGGGGCTCAGGTCTCTTCTCTAGGGTTACCAGTGTGAGGACAAGAGGAAATGACCTCAAGTTGCCCCAGGGGAGGTTTAGATTGGATAATAGGAGGAATTTCTTCCCTGAAAGGGTTGTTAAATCTTGGCCCAGGCTGCCCAGGGAGGTGGTGGAGTCACCATCCCTGGAGGGGTTTAACAAACAGATGCTCTACTTAGGGACATGGTTTAGTGGCAAGGTTTAGTGTGTACAAACCATCTTAAATAGAAACTAAAAATGGACAGAATATTTTCTTAGTCCTTTCCACTTCACACTTGTCAAATTCCTCCTAAACTTCTCGGATATACCTGCTCTGGTTGGAGGAGTGAGGATCAGCTGTATTCCTGGACAAACAGTGAGCTGAGGCCTCACAGGTGAAATATCAGGTACAGCTGATCCACCCCTGGAGAAAACCACCCAAAATCCATATATTACCGAGATGGGTTATTTTTTGTCAATGATTCTGGCACCGACCATGCAGAATAACAGTTCTGCAGGTTAAAGACCCTGTGACAGGCTGAGCCAGGGGAAGAGAAAGTGGATCTATTCCGGGATGCAGCTGGGAACGCTCTGCTCCTCTCCGGCAGTGATGGCTCTCACCAGATCCACTGCCAGCTCAGCAGCTCTTGGGGTCACCTTGCTAGCACAGATCAACTGAGACCAGGGATCAGGTCACAGAAATGCCACAGCAGTGCTCCCCAGAAACCTAAATTTAAAAGGGCTTGGTGCAGGCAACACAGCATCCCAGAGTGTTAGGGATTGGCAGGGACCTCTGGAGATCATCTAGTGCAACCCCCCTGCCAGAGCAGGAGAACCTAGAGCAGCTTGCACAGGATGGGGTCGAGCTGGGTTTGGAATCTCTGCAGAGATGGAGACTCCAGCACCTCCCTGGGCAGCCTGGGCCAGTGCTCCAGCACCCTCCAAGGGAAAAAGTTTCTACTGCTGTTCAGCTGGAGCTTTCTGGGTGCTAGTTTGTGCCCATTGCCTCTAGTGCTGTCCCTGGGCACCCAGAACAAAGCCTGGCCCCAGCCTCCTGCCCCCCACCCTGTAAGGATTGCTAAGCATTGCTAAGCTCTCCCCTCAGGCTGCTCTGCTCCAGGCTAAGCAGCCCCAGCTCTCTCAGCCTCTCTGTACCAGAGAGGTGCTTCCCCTAAGGCAAAGAGGTTTTTTTCCACTTCAGCCCAGTAATGGTGGCACATCTCACCTGCTCAGTTTTCTTAGTTTTTTCTTTGCCCACCAGAATGCCCTCTTCTCTGATGAAGGTAGAGTCAGCTCAGATGTTTACAGAAGCACCAACAGCAGTCATTCGCTTGGAACAAGGAGAGCATGAGGCACAAGTGAAGGGAAAACCAGGAGAGTGCAGAGCAAGGTGGCCCACAAAAGGTCTGTCTGACAGCCTCTTGAAACTTCATTTTTAATGGGTGTCCCTTGCAGAATGCTAAAAATCACTGACACTACCTCTACAGGATACAAAGCTGAGCAACTTGAGAAGGGGAGAAGAGGGGAATTAACACTGTGATTATTTCTCTACTTCTTGGCCTGACTTGGAGCCACAGAATCTCCTCCCTGATTTCTATCACCCAGGGACTATTTTTACATGCCTTGTCACTGCCTTCCACCTACTCATGGAATTCCTGCTGGTGACTTCCCCAGTATTACTTCCCACTGTTGGGACTGCACCTTTTGGTAATTTTCACTGGTTTTTGCTATTTTATGCTGTGCTGTAAAGCAGAGTTACAGCATGGCAGCAAGGGTGACCCAGTTTTCCTTTGGGAACCTTGGATGAGCACCTCTGGGGTTGATCTCCCCTCAATGTTCTATAGCTTCTGTCCTGTCTTGTCATTGTTTCTTAGCAGCTGAAGATCTGTTTTAGCTGGGTTGTGGCCTGTCTCATGTCTTCTATATTTGAACCTCCTAAGAAACTGCAAGGAGTGGGAGCTTGATGCTGGGTTAGTCTAGGTGACATCAACAACTGCCACTTGCACAGTCCTTCTCCTGCTGTTTGTTCCTTGGTGCCTCCACACTAGGAATGCCCCACTCATGACAACCTTAGCACTCCTACCTCAAGTAAGAAAATGCCTTTTTTTTCTTTCTTTTTCCTTGATTTAAAAGAAGCAGAGTGTCAGTGAAGTTCCTCCACCGGGTGTCTGTAGCTATAAAAGCAGGTTGGAGGTGGCTGTCTCTGCTGAGAGTAGTGGTACTTCCTCTCTTAGGAAATGGAGCAGGTTTCTATTTTGGGCTTTGCTGACTCAAGGGTGAGGTACCCAAGCTGATTCAGCAGCTTGGCAAGCCAGGAGAACTTCTGGTTATGAATGGAATGAGCAATAAATCCTGAGTTTGTCTTCATCTTACAGAAATGCCTGTTTGAGTGAAGCCACCTCCTGGTGGCAGCCGTTTAGCTGGAGCAGTGCTGGAGCCTGCATGGCTTTCAGTGTAGAAGGCCACTCAAAACAACTCAACCATAAACTCTGCAATTAAAACCCTGGTCCTATGTGACACAGCAATTCCCACTCAGCTGGGCCAGGTTTTGTCCTCCCTCTTGACATCCATGTCACATAGAAAGATCTTCCACTGCTTACTCAATTCTTTTATCTGGGGTATGAAATTGGGTCAGTAATAAGGATAATTTGAACCCTAAATTCAGAAGGATGAAAATACAGAACACAGTAAAACCCAAGCTGGCTATGCCAAGGAAGTGAGAAGAATACACTAACTCAGCTTCCATGGCTTCACATGGAAAAGATGTCAAAGGTAACTCTTGTGCTCTTCTCCTAGGGAAAAGTGAACTAAGCAGCATGACACTCTTCTGAATGTAGAAGTCCTGGAGGAGTAACAATACTCCAGAATGGTTTCTGATGCTTACCTGTCAGTCTGTGGACAGAAAAGCTGTTGTTTTTTTCAAATCCATAACATGTGTTCTTTCACCTAGAGGTTACCAGGACTCAAACCAAAGCTCATACTGAATGCAGAGTTTGTCAGAATGCAAGATCCTGCTATTTATTAAGGTAAGAAAGTAGGGAATAGGGCACCTGGGCTGCCTCCCTTGAGCCTTTCTGTCTCTGGATGGATGAAACAGGCTCGAAGGTATTTTCTTCCAATATTTCTGTTGTCTCCAGAGCCAGACAGGATCAACAGTCTCCACCCATGGCATCCATGATGCCTTCTCTTCCAGGCTGTCACTTTTCCTTTGTCAGCATACAATGAAAGCCACAAACTCCTCAGTAGCATTCCTCCTCCCCAGCTACACCAGCTACATCAGCATCAATATCCATTGTTGTTCCAGCCAGCAGTTCCCATGTCATATTCTTCTGCCTCCTGAAGGTGGTTTGTGAAGCCTAAAAAAGCATCATGTGGGTTGTCACATCTCAGAACCCCCCAACACAGCTCCATCAGACAAGAGGTGAAGTACAACATTGTGAACATCAAACAAAAGCTCATTCTTAGAGCTGACAAAGCTGTGCCTCTGAGGAGGGAAGTAAATTCACTTCTGTAGGCTAAATATGTATATTTGGTGGCATGGAGTTAAGTGTGCAAGCAGGATGTGCCTTCGCCCAGCTATTGCTCTGTAAAATATTTCCTCTCACTGGGTCTCTGAGAAAGGAAACCAGTCACAGGGTGTTTTGGAAGGGCAGTCAGAGCTCTCTGCAGGAAAACAGCACAACCCACAGCTACCAGATACTAAAATGAACCCAGGAGTCAAAAATCAAGGCTCTGTGGTAGCTCCTGGCTCTGCCAAGATGTGCTAAGTGTGGGGGTTGAGAAAGTGACTAGGAGGAAGAGTCTTCCTCAAAGGATGTGACAGACATGACCCACACAGGCACTGCTTTAGAAGGACATGCTGATTGTATTACATTCTCCTTCTAGAGAAAACCAGACCAGGATGCAGGAGGGGGAATAACAGATACAATTTCAAACCACTTCTTGCCCTCTAAGACTAATTTTACTCACCCTTGAAATAAACAGGAGCATCACTGGCATTTCTTGGTCACTGCTCAGGTGGATTTCACCTACTTCTTGAATTCAGTGGAGAAAACTCTTCATGACAAAAGCAGAGTGGATGAATATTGTCCACAACATAACACTTGATTTAAACAGCTCTGAGGCAGCAGGAGGACTTCCCCAGCTAGTGCAGAGCTAAGGAGTGAACATGAGATAACTGCTCTCCCCATTGCATGCACCTTTGTGCTTTTCCACAGAACAGAGGATGCTGGGGAAGGGCTGGTGACTGTTGGGTAGATGTTTCACCCAGGGATCAAAAGGAGGAACAGGATGGGGGGCCAGGAGTAACAAACCTAGCAGGAGCTATTGTGAACACTCTGGACATGATGATCTGAAGCCCGCCAAAAGAGGGTTTTGACAAGTCAGATGTCTTCTTCAGTCTCATTTCACTGTCCTTCAAACCAGCACACAAAAGCTGGGAAAGAGGAGACTACTTCATTAGCAGAGATCAAAAGCAGTCTTTGACTAATAGCCAGACAAAAACTGGGATCATGTGGATCACTAAGTTAGAGCTTGTGGGGTAGCCAGTGACTTTGATGTGATTCTGTTTATTCTAAGACGACACAAAGTCCTGCTTTATTGAGCACAGAAGGGAACAATGCACACTTCTCTTGCTTCTCAATCTGAGCTTGGCTTCTGCTTGTCCTCTGTTTTCTGCACACATGTATCTCCATGCCTGGAGCCTGTCTCTCCTGTGTGTGCACAGGAAAAATGCCTGTGAGCAACCTCTCTCCTCTGACTACATGAGCACACTTGAGCCCATGAATCCTCTCTGTGCAGCACATACATAAAATCACGGAGTCACAGACTGGTTTGGCTTGGAAGAGACCTTAAAGGTCACCCAGTCCAACCCACCTGCAATCTGCAGGGACATCTCCAGCTAGATCAGGTTGCTCAGAGCCCCAAACAACCTAACCTGGAATGGTTCCAGGCATGGGACATCTCTGGGCAACCTGGCACAGGCTCTCACCACTCTCAGTGTAAAAAATGTCTTCCTTCTCTCTAGTCTCAATCTCTCTCTTTTAGTTTCAAACCATCACCCCTTGTCCTGTCCCAACAGGCCCTGCTGAAAATTCTCTCCCCATCTTTCTGACAGGCCCTTGAAGTACTGAAAGGCTACAAGAAGGTCTCCTTGGAGCCTTCTCTTCTCCAGGCTGAACAAGCCTAACTATCTCAGCCTCTCCTCACAGCAGAGGGGTTCCAGCCCTTAGATCATTTTTGTGGCCTCCTCCAGACCTGCGCCAACAGGTTCACATACACCTGAATCACCTCATTCTGTGCCCACACTTGTTGCTGTACACACACAAACCCAACAGTTTTATTTTGAAGGAATCTATGAACCCACATCTTCATTTTAGAGACTCCTGAAAAGTGGATTACAGCATACCCCAGCAAGTTTCAGTGATAAATATCAGTTTGAAGGGCTTCAACTTCTACTACAGTCAAGGCAAACAATGTTTTACTTATTTACCACTCATGCTCTCTTAATCACCCTGAACTGAAGGAACTGGATGAAATCATGACTTTGTTGATACCAGAGGGAAAACTCCTATCTTCAACTGAAGGAAAACATATCTTGACCTTCTTTACAACAACATCTCGATTTACTTAGGGCTTAGACTGTTACCTATTTCCCCCCAGATTTTAGCTCTTTGCAGTTTCTACCCTTTTTGGAGAGAAATGCAGCTGACCTGGACTGGATGTCATAAGCAATAAAAATAAGCCAATACTATCATAAAGCAAGGCTAAAAAAATTTGTGCTTGAATTTCAGAACCTCCTTTGTCACAAAGTTCAAATTACCCAATTTCTGCAACAATGTAAATCTTGCAGGTTTACATAATAGTGTTTAAAAACATTAGGCTTTGGGTTAGTTTAGTAGGTTCTCTCTTAAACTCTTTGCCATTGAAATAAACAAA
>VWZO01008647.1:1175175-1277034 GCA_013396975.1 Bucco capensis | reverse complement strand
GGCGCTGCCCGGCCGCCCCTCCGGCCCGGCGGCGGGAGGAGACTAGCGGCAGCTCTGCCAGGAGCCCACCCCCGGTGGCTTATCCCCGAGCCCGAGAGCCCCAACTCCTGAGCGGGCTCTTAGGGAGGAATTGACAACATGGCTTCCCCACCGCACCAGCAGCTGCTGCATCACCACAGCACCGAGGTGAGCTGCGACTCCAGCGGGGACAGCAACAGCGTGACGGTGAAAATCAACCCCAAGCAGCACCAGGGCTGCACCTCTTCCAAGCACTGCAAGTACAGCATCTCGTCCAGCTGCAGCTCAGGGGAGTCGGGGGGTACCCGCCGAGCCGGGGCGGGTGGCAGCGGCGGCTCTGGCCTCCGCCGGCAGAAGAAGCTGCCGCAGCTCTTCGAGAGGGCCTCTTCCAAGTGGTGGAACCCCAAGTTCGACTCCAACAACCTGGAGGAGGCTTGCATGGAGAGGTGCTTCCCGCAGACCCAGCGCCGGTTTCGCTATGCCCTCTTCTACATCGGCGTGGCCTGCCTTCTCTGGGGCATCTACTTTGGCATACACATGAGAGAGAAACAACTTGTTTTCATGGTGCCGGCCCTGTGCTTCCTCTTGGTGTGTGTAGCTTTTTTTGTGTTCACTTTCACTAAGACCTACGCCCGCCATTACGTCTGGACTTCGCTGCTCCTCACCCTCCTGGTTTTTGCTTTGACTCTTGCTCTGCAGTTCCAGGCTCTGGAGCCTATCTCAGGAAGTGGTGACATGTCCAATCGGACTCCCCTGGCAGATCCCTCAGACACTTGCCTTTCTCAAGTCGGCAGTTTTTCTATGTGTATTGAAGTGCTCTTGTTGCTGTACACAGTGATGCACTTACCCTTGTATTTGAGCTTATTCTTGGGGCTGTCTTATTCAGTCCTCTTTGAGACCTTTGGTTATCACTTCCGTGACGAGAACTGTTTTCCAGCTCTGGGAGCCGGGGCGGTTTACTGGGAGCTGTTAAGTAAAGCCTTCCTGCACATCTGCATCCATGCCATCGGCATCCATTTGTTTATCATGTCCGAAGTCAGATCAAGAAGCACATTTCTGAAAGTGGGGCAGTCCATCATGCACGGAAAAGACTTGGAAGTGGAAAAAGCCCTGAAAGAGAGGATGATTCATTCTGTTATGCCAAGAATAATTGCCGATGACTTAATGAAGCAGGGGGATGACGAAAGTGAAAACTCTGTCAAACGTCATTCCACCTCGAGCCCCAAAAACAGGAAGAAGAAGCCCTCCATCCAGAAAACCCCCATCGTATTCCGTCCCTTTAAGATGCAGCAGATCGAGCAAGTGAGCATTTTGTTTGCAGATATTGTTGGCTTCACCAAAATGAGTGCCAATAAATCTGCCCATGCTCTGGTGGGGCTCCTGAACGACCTCTTTGGCCGTTTCGACCGTCTGTGTGAGGACACCAAGTGTGAGAAGATCAGCACTTTGGGAGACTGTTACTACTGTGTAGCTGGCTGCCCTGAGCCCCGGGCAGACCATGCTTACTGCTGCATCGAGATGGGCTTGGGCATGATTAAAGCCATTGAGCAATTCTGCCAAGAGAAGAAAGAAATGGTGAACATGAGAGTGGGTGTTCATACTGGGACGGTCCTGTGTGGCATTTTGGGAATGAGGAGGTTCAAGTTTGATGTGTGGTCCAATGATGTCAACTTGGCCAATCTGATGGAGCAGCTCGGGGTGGCTGGCAAAGTCCACATTTCAGAAGCTACCGCCAAGTATTTGGATGATCGTTATGAAATGGAGGATGGGAAGGTGGTTGAGCGAGTTGGGCAGAGCGTGGTAGCTGACCAGTTAAAAGGTACCTGCTTTTATTTTGTACTCAGGCTTTTTTGTATTTTTTTTTCCTTTATGAGCGAATATGTTTTCCCCAGTGCATGTTTTGTGCTTGCCAGCTTGCAAATTGAACACGTTTTTTACGTTTCGCTGGTGATCAGAAACACCATAGGAATTCTGGAGTCAAAGATGCCATGCAGGTAAGTGTGAAAGAGATTCTGAGGTACTCAAAACGTACTCACGCTTCAAAACTCTTTCAGGCCCCTGGTGAGAGGGTTACCTTGTAGGGAGGAGAAGGTTAATGTGTTTGCTGTCTGCCAGAGGTTTTTGTTTGGCTGCTGTGTGTCATCCTTTAATGCAGTGAGTAAACTTGTTAACTGACTTCATGTGCCATACATGGAGCATATGTGTTTTGCAAAATTATGTCTATCTGTGAAAAGCTTTTTTTGGCATTGGGAGAGTTGGGACTGTGAAGGCATTTGGGAAAAATGACAGCTGGATTCAGAGAGAGAAGCGAGCACTGTAGATTTGGCAGTTTGATACAGCAAGTTGTTCCTGTTCGAAGTTAGGCTGGAAAAAGTTACTCAGGTGGCTCAGTGAGCTGGCAGATGCTCTCCTTTCTGCAGCTCTAAGGATTTGGGGATGAAACTGCAAATTTGCCTTTGGGCAAAGAAAATGAGGGGTCCCTTGGGTCCCTTCATGGCTGGTGAAGGGTCTGGTTTTGAAATCAAGCCCTTGGCTGCTTTCTAGCAGCACGTAGAAGCATGTGCAGGAGAACTGTGCCCACTGAGGGTTGGATTGTCTCCTTGCTAAAAGCTGTGTCTCCATTGCTGTGCCTTTGTCTGGCAGAGCTACTGTTGTCTGCAGTGCCTGTGGCTCCAAAGGGGAGTGGAGCACATTTGCAAACCCTTTTCTGCTCTGTCTTTTTATACCTTCTGTTTGTAAATGGACCCATTTTGATAAAGCATGGCAGTGGAGGAAGGAGGTTATTTGTTGCAGCCAGCAGCACACGAGGCTGGGATGGCTGTGGAAAGGTCAGTGAGTAAGGAGGAGGGGGAGCTTGTTGCAAAACAGTGGTGGGGGCAGTAAGGGCAGGCTGCTGGCCTGTGGCAGGTGCTTGTGTTGATGTGACACATACTTATTTTTGGTGAGCTGGCTGTCCACATGCATATGGCAGCAGAGCTGAAACGAGAGGCTTAGGGGAAGGAGAAATGTTGACAGTGACATTGGTGGCTGGAAGCTGTAGGACTGAGGCAGTTGTGTGTCCCTGGGCTTTGGCTTGCTGTTTGGCTTCTAAAAATACAAATTCAGTTCATTTCTGTGCTCACTGTTGACACTGATGTGGTTCAGTGGAAGTGTGCTTTCCAGAAAAAAGGATCAGACATCATCATCTCTCCTTTACTCTCAGCTGAATCTTCGTGTGCTGGTGAAAATAAATTGAACAGGTTGTAGAGAAACAATCCTGTGGTATTTCCATCTACCTTTACAGCCAGATGCAGCCTGGAGGCTTTGTTGTAGTAACAAATGAACTGTGTTTGCTAAAGTTATAACTGTACTTGATCTCATTAATCACAAAATGACATGAACTTGTGGAGACTGATGGTACTGCTCTTAAACATTTATTTATTTCTTTATGTTTTCTAGCAGATCACAAGCATGCTGTGTAGAGCAGTTATTCTCCATGCCAGGAGTGGCTTTTCATGGTCTTTCTCTGACTTCTCTTCTGTCCTTGATTACATTTATTGCCAGAGGGCAGAGCTTGCTGTTTCTTGTCAGTACAGTGGTTCAGATTTTGCAGCTTTGAATGCCTTCCTGAGGTCCTGCCTCAGCCAAGGCACTACAGATGAGCAAACTGAACTGCAGTCTAGATGAGATGAGGTATGCTCTGTGGAGTGACATTTTAATGGTCTCCTCTTACCCTGAAACCTTGCTAGGAAGGCAGCTGGAGTGGGTGGTGAGAATTCCTTCAACGGGGAGTGAGTTGGATTGTTTTTTTTCCCCTTTCCCTTCTGTATTTTGTTGTGGCTCTGTAATTAGCTCCCATTTCTTATCAGTGTCTGGTATAGTTACAGAAATTGGACTCTATGTGTAATTTTAAACCAGGCAGACCTCTGCCATGATCACCTTTAGCCACAGCTCTGGGGCATGCAGAGTCAGTTCCTTTCCCTCCCAGACCCTCAGGGGCATATGGTGGGTGCTGGAATTGCTCATTTTTCCTGTTTCCTCAGTACTTTGTTCTGCAGTCAGATTCCTTGGCTGATAGGTAAATGGCATCAGAGGGGAAAACCACCCAAAACAAAAGGCAATGATAACAGTAATGTAACAGCAGTGCCACAGGCTGGCATCAAGAACCTGCTTCAGGGAAGGGTTTTAAGGAGCAGCTCTGAGATTAAATAAATGGAGATTTCACCTTGTAATTGATTATCCTCAGCCAAGCCCCTGCTCAGTTCTCTGAACAGAAGTTTTGCTTGACTATTTTCCCTGAGAATTTGTTGGTAGTAGTGAGAGAGAAGAGGAAGTTTGTTTTGGTTGTTTACTGATGTCATGCGTCGTGCTCTTTTCAAGTATGAAAGTGCTGTGGAGCTAACAGGCATAAGCTTTGTTTCCCTACCACTACTGCACTTCTCAGCTTCCTTCCAACCTCTGGTATCTTAATGATATCCTATTTTTGCTGTTGTATGTCTACTATATTATCTCCTCATTGTCTGAGCTGCAGCAGTAATTGTAGCTATCTTTCTGAGGCAAGTCAACACGATTGAGTAAACTCTTTCTAGAGCAAAACAGGAGGTTCCAAGGACTCAGTGTCCACCTTATGCACACTGCAGGACTTCTGCCCGAGACTGCTTCTGGAGTGTGTCTTTGAACAGGAGTTCCTCTGTGGTTAAAGCACATAGAGCCTGCTCCTGGAGTGAGTCCTTTGGCTCTGTTCACCCAGAAGGTCTCCAGTGTGCACCAGTGCAGCATACGTGGGAGGGAACTGGGCAAACTGCTTCAAACTTGTGCTCCCTGGCTATTGGAATACTAATATCCATGTACCCTAAGTTGTCCTTGTACTGCTCTACTTGATTTTTGGAAGAGATAGGGCAAAACTAGGTTTCTCCTTCGCTGGGCTGTTGTGTGGTTCACTGAAATCTTAAGATGGAAATACCTTTTCTTCCTGCTTTGCTTCCTTGGCTCCTTATGGCAAGAAGTGGCGTCCTGATGTGGTCCCTCCTGTTTCTGGCTGCTCTTTGTTTTGGGGTTGCTTATGCCATCTGTTTTCCCAGCACCTCATCCCTTTGAGTGTGAGGGAACTGCAGGAGAGCAATGTTGCAGTGATTTATTTTGAGCTCCACAGATAAACCCTAGACATCAGCTGGATTATATCTTCCATGATAATTTTGCCATAGGATTTGAAACCATTCACTTTTTCTGTTTTCTTGCTGATCTTCCTAGCAAATAAATTTATTGAAGACTATTTCTTGAGATACTGAGAGCCCCATAATACAGGTTAATATTTCTCTTCTAGGCTCTAGAGATCTCTTCTCAGGAAGAGAAGTTTTGCTTATGGAAATATTTTTGTTTTGCTCTGTTCTTGGTTGTTTGCATTTCTCTTTCTTGTTACTTAGGAGGTCACAATATTGCTCTTTGCCAGCCAGCAACTCTTCCAGGAATACCAGGGTCACCAGCATAATTTTTGGAGTGCTCCAAAGATGTAAGCATGTTGAGGCACCAGCACTTTTCTGTGTTTATAGAGCACAACACAGCAGAACCATGAGTTCTTTTGGGGCATTTGTAAGTGTGCTGATGCTCTAATAATAGAGTCCTTATTATTGAAGTTCCCCTTAAAATAATTCCCAAACTTTCTGCAATGAGGCACCTCCTTTTTTTGGTTTGCCTCAAGGCATGGCTTTACCACTGATTTTCTGTCAGTTGGCTAACTGAATTGTCACTGATGGCTTCAGAAGGAAGGAAGGTGAGCCTTCACCTTGCTTACCACATGGAAGTCCAACAGCTTACCTGTGGCAGCTGCTGGCCCTGATCAAGCATATCAAAGGTAGAGTCGTAGAATCATTAAGGGTTAGAAAAGACCTGTAAGATCATTGAGTCCAAGCATTGACCTAACACCATCATGCCAATAAACTGTGTCTCTCAGTACCACATCTTCATGTTTTTTGAACACTTCCATAGTTGGTGACTCCACCACTGCCCTGGGCAGCCTGGGCCAATGCTTAACCACTCTTGCAGTGAAGTCTAACCTAAACCTTCCCTGGCACAACTTGAGGCTGTTTGCTCTTGTCCAGTTGTTTGTTACCTGGGAGAAGAGACCAACCCCCAGCTCATTCCAGCCTCCTTTCAGGGAGTTGTAGAGAGTGAGAAGGTCTCCCCTGAGCCTCCTTTTTTCCAGGCTAGCCAACCCCAGTTCCCTCAGCTGCTTCTCACCACCCTTCTGCTCAAGACTAGCTTCATTGCCCTTCTCTGGACATGCTCCAGCAAGATCTGCAGCTCTTTCACTGTTCTCTGTGTTGCTTTTAATATCTCCTTTACTTTAAAACACTTTTACAATAAATCAATTATAGAAGTCACAGTTTGGCTCAATATTGCAGCCTTTTAATGTAATTTAAGGCTATTATTTCACCATAAATAGCCTAGCTCTTCACATGGTGGCAACCTGTGACCCGTGGGATGCTTTTCCCTTGGCAGGGAGCTCTGCCTGGTGACTCGATACTCTGCTGCTCCTTCAGGTTTGAGTTACAGGGAACACAGTGTGGGTGTTCCTGAAAGGCAGAAGGCTCAGATAAGGTTATGAAGAGATAAGTCACTGAATTTTTCTTCCCTTCCTCCCCTCTCACGGGGAGACCACAATGACACCCTGATGGCACTGAAGTCTGCCCTCCCTGCCCTGTCCTCCTGTTCTCTACCAGCCCTGTGCACAGAGGACCTGAAGCTGTCATGTGCTTCTGGAAGTTCCTAGGTAGACGAAAGATAAGATGAAAGTTTTCCTCAGCTTTTTGAGGCCAGCATGCTGGGTGTAGGGTAAATCTAGAAGGCTTGTGCTCATGCCAGCAGGAGAGCTCTGCACAGATTGGGCTTTGCTCAGTCCCTCAGCTAAAAGCAGTTTTAGTCTCTTGAGTATGGAGTGGTGTTGGGGTGAGTGCAGGAAGTTAGGGTGCTTGTCTTGTGTATCCCCAGCTCCTGTGTGCAGGTCTTCCTGTTCAGCCTCTTGGTTTATCATGTTCGATATATGTAAATCTTTAGATCCTGGTTTCCATAAAGATAAGAACTTGTTTGTGACAGACACTGTAACTCTGGATTTGGTGTGTTCTGATGCTAATCTGGTGGTCAGGCAATGATTGATACAGAACAACTGTCAGTTGTTTTTCCAGTGGTAATGAAGTGAGCACATGTAAGCCTTGCTGCTTTCCCATCAAACAGAATTCTGAGTGCTGACTGAGACAGACAATTTTGGTGACTAGTCAGTTCATCAGTTTTGCATAATCTAACCTATTAACTGGAGTTACTGAGTGCTTCATGATCTTACTTTCAAGTGTGAGACTGAAAAAATATCATACACAGGTTGACTTCACACTGAAAAGGATTCAGTGACAGATAAAGAATTATAATTAGAGGTACTTTGCATGAAGGCATATTGCCAGGAAGAAGTAAATTCTACATTGATTTAGCATTTTGACATGCTCTGTAATTCTACCATGTAATAGCAGAGAGAAAAGTAGATAAATAGTGAAGATAGTTGTTCAGCCTGGTTCTTGTCAAGCCTTCACACAGTGAAGGTATGTTTCATAGCTGTACTTTGTAGGAAAACCTAGTGATTATTGAGCTTTCCAAATGTTTTGTGTGCTGCACTGTCATACCTTTTTCTGTCAGCAAACCTGTGTATTGGCACCCATCAGCTTTTTGGCCAGGTAGCTTTAGTGACCTCTGCAGGAGGGCCACAATTTCTCCAGTTTTTGAGGGAGGTTATATTGCTCTTGGTTTTATTTGTGCCAGACCAAGCTGAAAAAAATCTCTCAATTAAAAAATGTTCACACTTGAGCTGGTTTTATTATTTAAGGGAAACTTGGGTGTTGGCTTGTGAGGCTTTGGATTTTGATAACATACTTCAGAGCTAATTTGACTGCACACAGTGAAAAATAATTGCTGAGCGTAGTATCTATGTAAAACTCTTTGCTTTGTCCTGGCTGGAGACTGACTCTAACCATATACATTGTTTAACAGCATGAGTGGGTTCCAGTTTCCATTATTGTGTGTCCTGACACTAATTAACAAGTAAGTTGATACAGTATTGACAGTCTAGTTGCAGCTCTGCCTCTTTAGGCCCTGTGTAACCACTGTAGTGTGAAGTAACACTTTCAGTAGACCTTTAGATATCTTATATCCTCCTAGAGTTGAAGTGAGCATGGCAGGAGAGGAGCTTTGTTCTAGAAGATGGGAAAGAGGAGCTGAAGTTGGAGGTGCTGTGATAGCAGGATGATACCATGGATTCTGTTGCACTCAGAGATCATCTCCTGCAGAGGCTTTCCTGTAAGGCTTTTCCTTTCCACCTCTCTACCCCAAATTTTGGGGCTGCACTGTAAACAGGTACCCTACAAGTAACAAATCAGAGCTCTCATCTCTCTTCTTTGCAGCCGTAAATCTTCAAAGGTAGGTACGGGACTAATTAAATGCAAGAGAACTTCTTTGCATAAAAGCCTTGACGTGGTGGCTTTTGGGGGGAAAAAGATTGATGGAAAAGACAAAACAAAGTCAAAGACATATCATTTATATTCCTTTTCTGTCATGAGGAGGATGCCTGATTTGAATGGGTTGTTTAAAACTCTTCTTGCAGTTATTTCACAATATGTACCTCACTTCTCCTCCTGGCAGGCAAAGTATACAAGAATTTACATTCACCACTTTAGAACAAAGTAGGATTTCACTGCATTTCAAGTTGCTGTAATTTGTCTTGGAGTATTCCTGAAGTTAGTCTATTAAAATGACTTTCTCCCATCCCCAGTTGGTGTGAGCTTGCTCGCTCTCCTCAATCCCAAGCTCACTTCATCCCTCCTGGCTCTGTAGGGAGAGAGAGCCATTCCCCTTCCCCTTCCAGCTGACACTTGACAATCCTCTGCTATTTTTAGCTGATTTTCAGTCTCATTTCTGTCATTTGAAAAGAAAGAAGGAAAGAAAAAAATGAAATTCCTAGCCTTTAAATTTGTCCCTTCCAGTGGGAGTTGCTGTTGCAGAGAAGCCAGCTAGTCAATACAGCCTCATTAACACATTGGAGCAGCTTCTGTTATGTAACTTTGCATTATTGGGATGGCTGTTCCATTGCTGCTTTCCTGGGAAATGGTTGGAACTCGATTTAAAGCAAAGCTATGCAGGTTTTGAAAGTGTAGCTGCTTGCTCCTTGGTAGTAATCTATGGCAATACAAAGTGGCAGCTGGCAGAGAAGCACAGTCTGGACACTGGACCACAGGGTTGCAGCTTTCTCTTCCCCTGCACATCATGTTGGGGCACTTGTCCTGTCTTAAGCCACAGGACAGATTTAGCTGGTTAGGATGTTCTTGCCAGGCCTTTGTCATACAGCAATAGGCCTACTGCAGTGTGCCCAGGTGGCCAAGAAGGCCAGCAGCATCCTGCCTTGGATCAGCATCAGTATGGCCAGCAGGACTAGTGAGGCCACACCTCCAATCCTGGCTTCAGTTTTGGGCTTCTCACTCCCAGAAGGACATTGAGGTGATGGAGTGTGTCCAGAGAAGGGCAATGAAAGTGGTGAAGAGTCTAGAGGATAAGCATTGTGAGGAGCAGCTGAGAGAACTGAGGTAGTTTGACCTGGAGAAGAGGAGGCTCAGGGGAAACCTTGCTCTCTAGAACTCCCTGAAAGGAGACTGGAGTGAGGTGGGGGATGGTCTCTTCTCCCAGGTAACAAACAAACAACTGGACAAGAGCAAACAGCCTCAAGTTGTGCATGGGCCCAGGCTGCCCAGGGCAGTGGTGGAGTCACCAGCCCTGGAGGAGTTTGAACACAGTGTATAGATGTGGTGCTGAGGGACATGGTTTAGTGGTGACCTGGCAGTGCTGGTTAATGGCTGGACTCCATGATCTTAGACGTCTTTTTCAACCTCGAGGATTCTGTGAGTCTACTAGATCTATGGCTTTAGAGAGAGAGATATTTCATGGCTCTGAAATGACTTTGTGAAGGAGAGGAACAAAATGTTCTAGATGTATTTCTTCAGCTAGCATCCCTCAGACTCCAAAATGTCTCTTAGGATTGCCTGAAAGTTCTTGGATTTGTGTTTGCTACAGTAACTTCATGTGAGAATTCTGAACAAACCATCCAAACAAGGATTATATTACAAGTCTTTATCTCACTGATAGCACTCGCTGTTCCTCTTGCTGGGCTTCTAAAGCTCTTGCCTTCAAGCTGACTTCATCAATTTAGTAATTCTGGTTTTGGCATAAAGTAACATTAGTTATAAAATCTCCCAAACTGAAAGAGTGCAGAGGAACTAGTGGAATAAAGTCCACTCTCTCATGGATCTTTCCTTCTGCCTGCTGTTTATCAGAACCAGGAAAAGGCAAACAAGGGAAAATGTCTTTTTCTACACAAGGAACATCTTGAATATCTGCTAGTCAAAAAGCAACTTGCTTTCCATTTGCTTTTTTTTTTTTCCGCCTTCAGCTGTGTGCAGAAGTTCACTTAAACCCACTTGTGTGGATGTCATTATGGGCTGGAAGGTTCCTGCTGGCCAGGGTTTCCTTAACCCAGAGGTCTTGCCATTGCAAGGAGGGAGAGAAGCCACATAGCAAAAGTGCCAGAGAGCATCCTAATCCAGCTCTCTAGCAGAGAGTCTGTAAAGACTTTATTTCCTTCTAGTCATACTAATTTACAGACCTTAATAGAAAAATCCCTTTTTTTTTCCTCTGAAAAAGAGAGGGAGGAAGGAAAAGTGGAAAGGAAAGCTAATTGACAATCAATAGCAATGATATTAACAACCATTTTTGTGTTTTAAGAGCCAAAATGGTGGTGGTTTGGTTGACTGTGCTTAACTGCACGATAAGGAGAAAAGTCTATAATTCAAATCAAACATGCTACTAAATGTGGATTCAGCCCACAGGAAAACTTCTCTTTCTGATACTGGATGTTTAGTTCTTTCCATTCATTAGATAATCCAGGATATTTGAGTCAGAGATGGAGCCTTGTTACATTTTAAATGTGCAGTTTGACTTTCACGCCTGTTCCTAATCCATGGAATAGAAGTTGTTTTTTACTCTGTACAGGCTATTCCATTAGGTTTGCTCTTGTCAAACAACCTCCCTGGGAAAAGCTGTTCTGGGAATCAAATTCTTGCATCCTTTCCCTCCTGTATAATGGACACATGAGGTCTGTCCTGTAAAGTCCTGTCTGTAACCTCTGCCCAACTTGGACACCAGTACAACAGATAAATCTTCTGGAAGCTCTCAGGGCTTGACAGGAGCAGTGTTAAAGACAGGATGTGGTGAGGAAGTGTTCCTGTAATGGCATGATTTGACCAGGTACAAGGTTAGCTCCCCATTTCCTTTGTGTAGACAACATGATGCTTAGTGAGAGCTCTGTGTTTGGAGGAGGTCTGTGTTGGGAGTGCACTAGGAGGAGCAGCGGCCACAGGCTTCCAGGAGAAAGATGGAGGCTTTGCAATGTCCCACACACCCACAGTGAGATCACACCAGCAGATCATAAGGCTTTGATCCAAGGCTTCTGTAACCTTTCCCACATACTCCCAGTTTTTAAATCTGGGTTCTGATTTGACACCAATATATAGGAAAGGAAAAGGATTCTACTTGTTTTGCTGTCTGTCTCTCTGTTTGGACTGATCTTGCTACTAAGATACAAGTTATGGAAGAGATGCTATCTCATATGTACATGTAAGTTACTAGTGAGCCAATATGAATAACAGTTGATGTTTTACTTGCTGCTTGGCAGTGTGGCATCAGCTGGAAGCAGAGAACATTTTTAAAAATACCATGTGAGGATGAGAAAGTTCATTAGAAGTTGTTTCATAATCCCAACAAACCCTGTAAGAGAAACACACACCCCCCATGCCTCACCCCAGGCTCTGGAATCCCTAACGATTCCTACCTGCATTTTTCTGCTGAGGATGTTAAACTAACATATACCTCTTTGGTTATGAAACATGGCTGTTGCTGGAATTTGCTGTGGAGACAGAGGTAAACAAAAGCTCTGCTACATTCTCTTACCTGTGTCAGATACTCTAGCTTGGTGTTTGACAACAGGTTTCCTACAAAGTAGTCAAAAAATCTTAATTACCTAAAGCTGTTGTGAGAGTCTTGCTTTTTATTCATCTATATAAATGTGTATATATATATATATATAGCATTTCAGGAAATAAGTGTACCCTTAGGTTGTTTCTTCCATGAAAATACTCCGAGTTGTCTTTGCAATCCATTCTTCTGAATAATCAGATGCTGGAACCATGTTTTAATCAACTTGGAAAGTGCTTAATTCTTGTAGCAGGAATGAGTAGGTGCTCATCAGTTGGATGATATGCTTTAATCAAAGTTTGGCTTGGCTGTCTGTATTCTAGGGAGCATCCTAAAGCCTACCTGTTGGTAGGTCTCTGCTGCTTGCAGGAGACCAGCTTGGGAGGAGGAAGGTGGATGTGGGTGTGAATCTGATCTGTATGCTCCTGGTAGCTGAGCCTGTGACCTCTTGCTTTGATGTTGGAGATGGAATAAAGAGATCAAAGATGCCATTGATTTGAGATGTGCAGGTGAAGGCTACCAAGAGGAAGGTACTGGTTTCTGAGCCAAAGGAAGCCCTGGGACGAGTGTTGTGTTCTGCCCCGTGCAGAGGCAGTTTGGTGGTGGCTGTTTGCTGTTGAGGAGCTGGGTTTGTGTCTGCAGTTGGGTACTGACAGGGAATCAGAGCATACTGAAGCCATTTTTGATCAGGCAGAGTGTTTGCTCAGTGCGTGCTGTGGCTATATTTAAAGTCTAGTACATCTGCTAAGCATTTAATTCTTTCCAAGATTTCAGGAGGTGACAAAGTTGGAAATTCTCTTAACGTTTAGATTAAGGGTTATTTTTTTTTCCAAGTTAGGACTTTTGCCTGCTAGGCTTCCATGTTTACCAGTGCTTCACTGAAGTGATCTTTTGATAAACACGTAGATAAACTGCATTACAGATGTGTTTTGGGACTTAGATTAGGATTGGACTGGTATGAGCCTAGTATCAGCAGCCCTAGGCAAGCATGCAGCCAACATGGTCATAAATCTGTGAGGGTTGTTGTGCTGCTGCTGTAATGGAGAAGCTTTGTGGAACTGGATTGTGCTGACAGTGCATTATTTGTCTAACCCCTTTGGAGCACAGGATTTGTTAATTCTTGGGCTGCTTAGTAAGCTCAGGACTTGGCCCATGCCTCACCAGTGTTTGGGGCAGCTTTTCAAACACTAAATCCTCCCAGTTCAAATGGAAGTCTCTGTAAAAAGTTTACAGTTGTTTCATTTCAGACAAGAGCCAGTTGTTTTTAATAGCAGAGTTATGGATTCCTGGAAATAATATCCGTGTGTGTGTTAAATGGGATCTTCAGGCCATTATGGCAGCAGCTCAGTCTTGGAGGGGGGAAATATGTAATAATGCCCTGAGCATGTCTGTAGTTTATCTGAGTAAGACAACTATAAATGTAGCAAATAGCAGTCACAAATACCAGTAAAGCAAAATGGATTCTAAAAGTGCTTGCTGCTGTATTTAAGTGATTCAATATAAAAGGAACACAAATGTCTTCCTCCTCTACTGTGCCCTAGTCAGGCCACAGCTGGAGTCCTGGGTCCAGTTCTGGGCTCCCCAGGTCAAGAGAGACAAGGAACTGCTGCAGAGAGTCCAGCAGAGGCTGCCAAGATGCTGAGGGCACTGGAGCAGCTGTGGCAGGAGGAAAGGCTGAGAGCCCTGGGGCTGCTGAGCCTGGAGCAGGGCAGAGCCAGAGGGGAGCTGCTCCATGCTGAGCAAGAGCTGAAGGGTGCAGGGGGCAAGAGGCTGGGGCCACACTCTGCTCAGTGGTGCCCAGGGCCAGGCCAAGGGGCAATGGGCACACACTGGAAGCCAGGAGCTTCCATGTGAGCATGAAGGAGAAAGTTGTTTGGTGTGAGGCTGCAGAGCCCTGGCCCAGGCTGCCCAGAGAGCTTGTGGAGTGTCCTTCTGTGCAGAGCTTGCAAGGGCAGCTGGAGGTGATGCTGGGCAAGCTGCTGGGGGTGAGCCTGCTGGAGCAGGGGGGTTTCACTGGATGATCCCCAGAGGTCCCATCCAACCGTCACCATGCTGGGATTCTGGGATTCTGTAAAGCAATAAACACAGACTTTAGGATCAAAGAAGGATGACTGGGAGCATTTGTAAGAGTTTTTATTGCCCTTTCAGTGCATATGTAAAATCACAGCTCAGCTGCAGTGACTATTGGAAACTCATGGGAAGTGTGGCTGATATTAGATGGTCACTGAAAGGCTTCATCCTTTGTTCTTAGAGCCTGAGGCCCTTCTCAGACAAGAGGTGGTATAGAATGAATTCAAAACTAGAAGAAAACTCCCTTCCAAAGGTTTTTCTTTCAGGAAAGCTTAAAATAAATGTCTTGGTTTATATACATTTGGATATTTTTATACTAATATAATTGAATCATAAGAAATGGAGGATGAAATGCATTTCACTCTTTCCCTTGTCAAAGGATAAAAATCTACTGCATGGACACAGTACACAAATTAGAAAGATCCCTGGGAATTTGAGCAGCTAGTGTGGATTAAATGTGTGTCACTTCTGGTGGATACTGTGGTAAGAGTGAGCCAAGTGCTTTGCTCTTTTGGAGTCCCAGTCTTTGCTTTCTTAATTAATAAATTCCTCATCTGTAGCTGTGTAGCCCATTCCTGAAAACCTCTTGTCTAGACATCTGGCTTTTTGTATCTCTTATTTTTCTGAGGTGCCCATTCAATAGTGTGCCAGAGGGGAGAATTCATTCCTCTCAAACTCCACTTGGAGCTTTTGTCAGGTTATCTTGGTGTTTGTGGTTTGGGCTGTTCCTACTTGCTCCATTAAAGCTTCTGGAATAGTTTACTTCAGTTTCCTGCTCTGTGAAGTTTAACTCTTGCTACTGTTAGGAGTTTGATGTGAAGCTTACCAGACACATCCTGAAAGTGTGGTGGTAACACGTTGACTTGCTGTGACTGAGACTTGTACTGAACCTGCTACTGTGGGACTCCTGAAGCCAGGTTGAAATCCCTAGTGGTCCATACTTGTGTTCACCTCTAAAATGTTTGTGCTAGAAGGAGCAACTCGAAGTGCTGGTGTGTGCTGGGGTGGATGCTGAGCTCATTTAGTGATAAGAAGCTGTGCCAATGCTTCGTTGACAGTGATTCACTAAATGCTGTACTTGAGGCCCAGCCAGAAAGCCAGGTGCTTGCTGCTGCAGCAGTTAAATAGACTAACCAGGGAGCAGGCAAAGTTAGTATTGTTGTCCCTATCAACACAGGGTGTATTGCTTGATAGTTCTCTCTTGGACACTGCTGGTCTGCAAATATTCTTTTTCTGCTAAGATGGGAATATTTTCTGATATGCCATCACAGTTTCTACCTATACATTTTCCTCCCCAGGCTGAAGTAAGGGGGAGTATAGGAGAGAATTGTACTTTCCCTTTTTAGTATGACAGTATAAAATAATTTGAGGCCTTCAAAAGGGAAATCTGTATTGGGACAGTAGAATGAGAAGAGACATGGGGACTGTGGAGAGAACAGGCAGTATTGGGTCACATCCAGGGTGAAGAATTGCAGCTTCAGCCCAGCAGCATTTGAAGTCTCTTCACCAGTATGGGTGGGTGCAGGATTGGGGAGGAAGGATGTCCACTTCCCTCAGTCAGTTCTTGTTCTGCAGTCTGGTATTGATTCTGCTCTGCTGTGCTTGAGTGGCAGGTCCTGGGCCCTGATGGTTTCTGCAGCCTAGCATTTGGTTTTTACTTCCTGTGCTTCTAGCTGGAACTGAGTCTTGTGCCTCAAGACTTAGAGAGAAGTTGTCATGAGCTGTACTTTTCAGTAGTGGGGTGTTTTTCTTGAATACAAACCAGTTAATGATTTATCTTTCTTACTGCAGTGTTATGGCAGCTCGAGAAGAGAGAGGAGTTTGAAGTGACATTTATTTGGGAGGAAGAAAGTGATCCTTTCATGATCCAAAGTTTGCTGCTGCTGCCTAGCATTTCACAGAATCACAGAGTCATTAAGGTTGAAAGAGACCTCTAAGATCATCAAGTCCAACCATATTTTGGGGCAATTTGTGCTGTTTCCTGAAACAGAATTGAGCTTTTTGGATGTTGAAGATGGAAAGAACATAACTGAAGCAAGATAGCCAACATGTTTTTTGTTGTTCATTTGTGTTAAGCTCTCCCCAAAGTAAATTGGAAGGTCTTTAAAACATGGAGGAGCTTCTACTTGTCCCATGTGTAGATGAAGGAATTGAGGAAATGTGTCTAGCTAATACTTGGCTGTTCTGAATACAGAGACTACTTAGCATGGGAATACTACTTCTGTTGTGAACGTGTGGAGAATTGGGAGAGTTTGAAATGGGAAGGGTTTTTGTAGAAAAAAGATGTATTTTTAGTTGCAGTTTTATCAGACAAGCCAGCAGAGAGACCAAGTGTACATAACACATGACAATCTGAAAGGTAAGCACTACTGTGGATGTTCACAACAGTCAGTGTGTGGTTGAGTTCCTTCCTGTTTACCTTTAAAATACACTGTTCTGAGATTTGGAGCTTTAATTACTTCATTTTAAAGTATTGCAGGTTTTAATTTTTTATTTTTTTAAATCAACTAAAGTTATTTGGGGAGGGGAAATGGTTTAAAAGAACTTGAAGTTAAAAGAAGATTAATGGCTACTTTTTGGTCCAGTGGGAGATGATTCCCTCCCATGGTCTTCTGAGCACAGAGAAGATGTTGCCTCTCCATGCTGTGAGCTCAGATGCTGGAATCTCTCTGTGGAGGTTAGTTTTTCTTTTTTGGATGCTGTTTTACATTCTTGACTGCAGATTTCAGGGGCCACAGAGGAGCTGAATTTTCTCAGTGAGGCATGAGCCTACTACCCATGATAACTCGTGTGCTTCTAAAGAAAGATTGTATTTGCTGGTAGATCATTCTCCCTTCCCCCCAAAAAGAACCTGACAGTTGGTTTAAGAAGTTATTTTCAGGCTGCAATGTGAAACTTGGAAGAGAACCAGACTCCTTTACAAACAAACTTAGCAGTGGTGTGTGTGTGTCCCTGTCCCCCCATTAAAAATGACTCTGTAGTTTACAATCTCCTGTAGCAGATCATACATTAATGCTGTAGTTTATTTCCCCCTTTTTGTTTACTTTCATGCTTTTTAATGGCTGTTGGCTCATAATGCAAAAGCACAAACAAGAGGAGGTACTGGTGGACTTTGTGGTGGGAGTTGTGTTTCCAGTGGAGCTTGCTGCTGTAAAATCTGCTGGGAAGCAGGGAAGGTAGGATTTGCAGAATCTGGTGGTGGTATGGTTTCTAACCAGAGAACTGAAAAGCAAAACTTACTTCTGAGCAATATCTCACATATTTTGCTGCAAGTTTCCAAGGTCCCCTAGCACCATGGTGGCTTTGCTCAAAATATTGTGGCTTATTTAGATACATTTTCAGTGTTTGTTTCCTTTGTTCTCTTGCAGCTGAAGATAAGCCCCATAGGCATTATGACAGCAAAATATTTTAATGGGATGGAAGCTGTTAAGAGAAAATAGTTATTAGTAAATTTCCTTTTGTATTTCTAATTGTCCATTAGATTGTATCTTCTGAGAAGCAAATTAGAGAGGAATTTAGTGATGGGATTTGGAAAAACAGGGAGGCAGTGGGGAAGCAGCAGTCACAGGGATATTGGGTGACAGTGTGAGAGAAGAGATTATAAGGAGCTGAAATCTGTAGAGGAGTGACCTGAATCACTTTTTGTGGGGAGCCTGTTGTTTAGTCCTTAAATCTCATCAGTTTTGTTTCAGTAGCAGAAGAAACATAAACCAAAAAGAGGCAAACCAAATGGAGAGAGTCCCCAGGAGAGCAGCTGAGAGAGATTGATGTCTGGAAGAGAGCAAAGGAATGGAAGTTGATTTAGTCCGAAGGAAAGAGCTGGATGGGAGAGCAAGCCACCCAGAGTCTGCAGACTTGGGGAAGGAGATGGGGGAGAGAGCCCTGTCCTGAACTGCTGTGAAAGCAATAGGCTTGTTGGGAGGGAGGAGAACACCACCAACAACTGTAGCAGAAGCTCAGGGATTTATCTGCAGGACTGTTTTGGATGCCTGACTTTGAGGTAGCTGAATGCCTGGACTGGTCAGCAGTCCTTGGAGCCTGGTCATGTATTCCTTCTGTGAAGGTAACTTGGCACCTTCTAGAAAGGGTCAGAAGGCTGTGCACAGTGATGGATGGCTGCTGAAGGGTCAGAAAGCTGTGAGCAGTGGTGGATGGATGCTGAAGCTGCTTAGTAAAAGATGCAGTATTTCAGCAAGATGGCATTAAAAGAATTTTAATCCTCTTTTTGAATGATTTGGCATAAAGCTGTTGCTGGTTTACTGAGGGGAGAGGGGGATTTTAGTGTCATGAACTGTCTGACTTGTCGACGACACAAAATAAAAGGGAATTGCTCTGCTTGAAGTGGGTAGAGATGAACTTTGCTGTCATCAAAAGCTACACAGGGTAATCAGGTAACACTAAAGCTCTGCCTTTCCTTTCTCCAGCAGCCTGAGTAGCCCAGCCCGGTCATATTCCCAGAGGAGCTCAGGGGTGCACACTGATGCCTATTTGCCCCCACAGGTGGGAGGATGACCTAGATGTGTCTTGGTATTGTGGTACCTGTTTCTGGAATGAAAACATGGTGTTGAACAGCTAACTGTGTGCATGCCCTACCTCCTAATGACAGCTGCTGAAACAGAGCAAGGGCCTTCCTGGGGGCAGTATTCCTTTTTCTCCTTTTTTTCTTTAACACTGATCAGTCTATGCTTTTCACTACCAGAGTTTTTCCTATAGGTGGGATTTCAGCCAGCAGGGTTATTAATTATCTTTATATGCATGCATGTGTTCAACAAAGGCAAGTGGAGGGTCCTGCATCTGGGGAGGAATAACTCCATGGACCAGGACAAGATAGAGGCTGACTTGCTAGAAGCAGTTCTGTGGAGAAGGAGCTGGGAGTGCTGGTGGACAAGTTCCCTAGGAGCCAGCAATGTGTTCTTGTAGCCAAGAAGGCCAATGTTCTCCTGGGGTGCATGAAGAAGAGTGTGAGCAGCAGGTTGAGGGAGGTTCTTTTCCCCCTCTACTCTGCCCTAGTGAGGCCACAGCTGGAGTCCTGGGTCCAGTTCTGGGCTCCCCACGTCAAGCGAGTCAAGAGAGTGCGGCAGAGGCTGCCAAGATGCTGAGGGCACTGGAGCAGCTGTGGCAGGAGGAAAGGCTGAGAGCCCTGGGGCTGCTGAGCCTGGAGAAGAGCAGAGCCAGAGGGGAGCTGCTCCATGCTGAGCAAGAGCTGAAGGGTGCAGGGGGCAAGAGGCTGGGGCCACACTCTGCTCAGTGGTGCCCAGGGCTGGGGCAGTGGGCTAAAACCGAGGGTGCCAGAGTTTGTGGAGTCTCCTGTGGAGAGATTCAAGCCCAGCTGGAGGTGATCCTGGTCAAGCTGCTGTGGGTGTCCCTGCTTCAGTAGGGGGGTTNGGCAAGTGGAGGGTCCTGCATCTGGGGAGGAATAACTCCATGGACCAGGACAAGATAGAGGCTGACTTGCTAGAAGCAGTTCTGTGGAGAAGGAGCTGGGAGTGCTGGTGGACAAGTTCCCTAGGAGCCAGCAATGTGTTCTTGTAGCCAAGAAGGCCAATGTTCTCCTGGGGTGCATGAAGAAGAGTGTGAGCAGCAGGTTGAGGGAGGTTCTTTTCCCCCTCTACTCTGCCCTAGTGAGGCCACAGCTGGAGTCCTGGGTCCAGTTCTGGGCTCCCCAGGTCAAGCGACTCAAGAGAGTGCGGCAGAGGCTGCCAAGATGCTGAGGGCACTGGAGCAGCTGTGGCAGGAGGAAAGGCTGAGAGCCCTGGGGCTGCTGAGCCTGGAGAAGAGCAGAGCCAGAGGGGAGCTGCTCCATGCTGAGCAAGAGCTGAAGGCTGCAGGGGGCAAGAGGCTGGGGCCACACTCTGCTCAGTGGTGCCCAGGGCTGGGGCAGTGGGCTAAAACCGAGGGTGCCAGAGTTTGTGGAGTCTCCTGTGGAGAGATTCAAGCCCAGCTGGAGGTGATCCTGGTCAAGCTGCTGTGGGTGTCCCTGCTTCAGTAGGGGGGTTGGCCTGGATGATCCCCAGAGGTCCTTTCCAACCCCCACCATGCTGGGATGCTGTGTAGGTAGACAAACCAATGCATTGATTCTGTAAGTTCAGAGCTCTTAGTTCTAAAAACAATATTGCAAACCTATTTTGGGGGATTGTTTTGCTTTTAATGCAAAACCCTTTGGATGCTGCAGGCACATGGAATGCTGGGACAGATGCTGTTTATCCCCATGTTCCGGTGCCAGTCCCTCTGGTGTGGAGGCAGCCTGTGTCCCTGGCAGGTAGATGGGCCAGCTCAGATCAGAGGTGCTTGTGCCTGAGCACATCTGACTGTTTTGTCTTCTCTTTCTGCACTTATCTGTGTTTGTCTTGGCTGGCTGAAGCCAACTGCACTGCAGTCAGCCAGGCCTTGCTCTGCAGAGCCAGTGCTCCTGGTCTGAAGGTGCTTTTGTTGTGGGTACACTTGTCTGATAAGTTGTTGTGATTAGAAATGTGTTTGCTATTGGAATTTAATCAGCTCTGCTCTCAGAGCTTTGCCATAACATCTCCAGCTCTGAAGTGGAAACTTCCTTTCCTGCTGTCTAAACCTGCACAACCACCCCAGATTTGTTTGGAAAGGTTATGTGAGCTGTTCTCTCTGTGTACTTTCCAAATTTATATTGCAAAGAGTAAGAGGAAAATGAACAATAGGTGATTTGGGTGGAAGTGTGGGCCATGAGCAGCAGAAGATCCCTTTCCTCTTCAGCTTTCTGTACACTACAGCACCATGTGTATCATGAAAAATTCTCAACAATTTTCTCTTCTTATTTTTACTTTTGCTCTTATCTACTATTAGAATTGTCCAGGCTTGCTTACTGATAAGCAGGTTAGGTATTAGTGTACTCATATAGAAGATTAAGAAAATAAACTTGATTTTTTGATTGAGAGCAAGTTGGCAAGTGCTGGAAACAATCCATGTGTGTGAGAGAAGGTTCTCTGAGGTCACCGAGCCTCAGGGCTTTATTGGTAGTATTTCAGCCTAATGCCACTCACAGCTAGGAGGGGAGACAGCAAATAATCAATTTAATATCATCTTAGCAATTCTCTCCTTGTACTTATCTACAGGGAGACTAAATAAAAATACCTTAGGAAAAAAACATGTGACTGAGATCAAAATATCCTTACAGGAGGCTCCCTTCAAGGGCTGATTTTAGGCAACTAAAACTTGAGACTGTCTCGCTCCCCATCCCCCTGTTTGGTTTTGTGTGTTGTTTTGGTTGGGGGTTTTTTTGGTGTCTTGTTTTTTGGGGCTTTGTTTTAATCAATTCTGTTTATTTTCATAATCAGGAGAATAGTTGCCTTGCAGTACTCTGTTTTGAAGGCTCTCAGGATGTTTTATGGGATGGTATTTTTGTATATTAAGGCTCTTACCTAAAGATATTTTTTTTTCTTGCATTTGTTTTAGTAATGTTTATATCTCTTTAATTTTCTTGTTCCCTTGCACAGGGCTGTGTTTGGTAGGGAAAGGCTGCCAGGGCATGTTTGTATCCAGTTTCCTCAATAATTTGTTCTCGCTTTGAGTTTGAAACTTGAGTCTTTTATTTGGTTTTGTTCAAGTCTGATGTAACAGTGCCAGATCTAATTATTTAAATTTCCCCTTGTAACCTCCTTACAGCTTAAACATTCCTACAGCACTGAACTTTAACAAGTTCTGAACTTGCCCAGGCTGTACCTTGCATTTAATTGGCAATTGAAAGTGCAGTGGGAGCTGTGTCTTGATCTGTTCATCTACAGGTTGTAGAAACCAAGCTTTAATCTTGGATTGAGGGGGGAAAGCAAAGTAAAAGTGTATTTTGCTCATCTCACTGGAGCTGTTTCACTAGAGAGCAAGCTGTGGTGAGCAAGTTGAAGCCCTTACTTATGTAGTATGGTACAACATGTTCCCAAGGAATACCAGGGAGAACTGGTGGCCTGTCTCCTCTCTCCCACTTGTGTGGGATTGATGCAGTTGGGATAGACCTGAGATTTGATCCAAGAATCTAAATCCTGCCTTTTGACAGGAAGGAGACAGGATTTTAATTTCTCCAGTTGCCAAAGAGTTTTCTGGGGGATTGCTAGAGCTGGACGTTGTTTGCTAGAAGACAGGACAGTGCCCAGCAGGCTGAGGCTCAGCCTTTCTCTGCAGGATTTTCCTTGGCAGGAGGTTAGGTGTTTCCCATCAACATTCTGCAGTTCTCCCGTGGCTGTAAGCTTGTGCAAATAACTAAGCAGCAAAGCTACATCCCTACAAATTGGCCTCCAGGCTTGCCATTAATGCTCCTCAGGCTGTATAGGGACATCCCCATAGAGCAGTGTCCCTCTACAGGGACAGTCTAGCAGCAGATGCTGCTTGCTTGCACTCTGTTTTTTTCCCTCCCCTTCTTTGCCAGCTCTCTCTCTCTCTCCTCTCATTAGTGTAACTTCTATGCAAATTAAATTAAGGAAACACAAGGGAAAATGCATACATTTCAAGAGGCTAGTTCTTCTTTGCTAGTGCAGTGTTTGTTCTTAAGTGCTGCTTGGAGTTTGCCTCCATGTACAAGTTCAGCTTTTGCTTTGTTTTAGGAAAGAGGCAGAAGCAAGATAAGGGTTTTTAAGTAGAGGAGGTAATGAGGCTTTGCTGCTTGTCATGGGATGCAGTGCTCAGCTGGCTCTCTGCTTTCTTGGCTTTCCACCCTCCATGGAGAGTAGAATTGGTGCATTTCCAGTTGCCATTTGGAAAATCTGTTTTACCTTCTTTAGTAAACTCTTAGAAATGTTTTCCCTCCCTACCTCCAGCTTCTTCCTTTTCCCCTATCCCTTCCCTCCCTTCCTAGTCCTTCCTTCCAGGTTTCCGCTCAGAGTGAAGCCATGAAAGGGCTGGATCAGTGTTCGGTAGAACTGAAGGACTGAGAAGGTGAAGCAAAGGAAGTAAATGGACTAATGGGAGTAGGTAGCTGGGGTAGCCTGGTTGGAAACCTGCAGAGCAGATCTGCTGGTGGACAGGATTCCTAGTCAATCTGCAGCAGATCTGCCACAGGAGCTCCCTGCTTCCTCTGGGTTCTCATTTTCTTCTTTATAGCTGTCCAGTTAACGTGCCCATCAGGATGGACTACCCAGAGAAACAGCCAAAAACTTGACTGGAAAGGGTCATCCTGCTAATTTTGTACAGCCCATGATCTGGAGCATCGCACAGTCTCGACGTCGATGAACTGGCAATGAAGCTCCAGGCCATTCATCCCTCAAAACATGGGGGGGAGTGGTTTTAATAACACAAAAATACAATGATGCATAGGACAGAGTAAGTGGTGGAGTAGCCAAGCCCCTGGTGGGTTCCTTTGCAGACAAGGAGCCCATGTCCAGTGGACTGGGAAGCACCCATCAACCTTCTTCAATCCAAGTAGTTTGTTCTAACTCTGGATTTATGGGATTTACAAGAAGGAAATGGAAAGGAAATAATAGAATATCCTATCTGGAGCATCTCTTCAGCACTTAAATATAACTGAGTGCTAGGAAGGCACTCCAAAGAAGGGCAACAAAGCTGGGGAAGGGTCTAGAGCACAGGTAGTGTGAGGAGCAGCTGAGGGGACTGGGGTTGGTTAGTCTAGAGAAAAGGAGGCTCAGGGGAGACCTTCTCACTCTTTACAACTCCCTGAAAGGAGGCTGGAGCCAGGAACAAGGAACAAGCAATAGGATGAAAGGAAACAGCTCTAGGGGAGGTTTTGGTTGGAAAAACATCTTCAGTGAAAGAGTGGTTAAGCATTGGAACAGACTGCCCAGGGCAGTGCTGGAGTCACCATCCCTGGAGGGATTGAAAAGCTGTGGAGATGTGGTACTGAGGGACACGGTTTGGTGGTGACCTGGCAGTGTTAGGTTAATCGTTGGACTCAGTGATCTTCCAGGTCTTTTCCAACCTTAATGATTTGCTGATTCTATGAAGGGCAGAACAGGGATGGCTATGGGAAATAGAGCTTGCCCAGGGACAGCAGCACTGTGGGATGAAGCACGGGGTGCTCCCTGCCTTCCTCACTCACAGACCACAGCCACTGACTGTGGGCCATAAAAGGAAACAACATTTCTTGTCAAAACAGAGCTGCC
Organism: Bucco capensis; assembly: GCA_013396975.1. Taxonomy (NCBI): domain Eukaryota; kingdom Metazoa; phylum Chordata; class Aves; order Piciformes; family Bucconidae; genus Bucco; species Bucco capensis. The sequence goes on along the minus strand of VWZO01008647.1, from coordinate 1,252,837 downwards.
CAGCCTGGTGGCTTTCCGGGAAGTATGTCCACAGCCACACTGCGACAGCCTTGGGATGTGCACATTGGGAGCATAAATATTTCCTTGCTCTTGACTACAACGGTTGGCTTCTCAGAACTCCTAGGGCAGGGGGAAACCGTCATGCTGCTGACTGATGAATGCTCAAAGCCTAGGCAGAGGTTTAAAGTTCAAGCCAGTTTGCTTTGTTTAAAATAAAAAGGCTTTTCTTTTATCAGGAGGAGTAGAAGCAAACAAAGTCACTATTTGCCACAATCATGCATCTTTGCCTTCCATTCACTTTTGGGTTCAAAGTAGCAAAGTTGGGGTTGTTGGTTTTTTTTCTCATCAGTTAATTTGAATTATTTTGTAACACTTTTCCTTCTTGCTCGGAGAACTTTAACTTTCTGTAAGCTCTTTAAATGATGCAAGAAAGTGCTCTGTGGGCACATAATGTAAACTAAGTGAGTGGAAAAGTAAATATTTAAGGCTGACCTATTGAAGTATAAATAGCGGTTACTGTGTGTAATGGTTCAATTGTAAAACTATTTCCAGGGCTCTCTTAGTATGCAGCAGTGCTTGTTAAAATGGGAATGTTTGCTACAAGTTGGGTTCATATTTTGGAAAGTCTGGCTAAAATCGGTCCCAAACACATCCTGGTCAGCTGTGGTGCCTCAGGTCCCTTAGGCATTCGTCACTCAGCTCCTTAAGGTCTCATCCTCAAGCACAAAGTAATGGGCAGCAAAGTTTAGCATTCCTAGAGGTTTATCCCTATTCCAACCTGGATTTGGAGCTGTCTAATCTAAAACTGAGGAAGGTGATCAGGTAGTGGGAGCTGGCTTCATCACGTGCCACTGTTGGGGCAACTCAAAGGCCAGGGCTGCTGGTGTGGGCAGCACTCCTGGGGGAAGCTGCTTTGGGAGTGCTTGAGTTGCCCCTTACGGATCTTGTTAATTACCTTCTCTTATCTGGAGCATCTCATCAGGCAAGCAGAGGTTGGTTTTCTCCCTCTCTTTGGAACTTGATCTTTAGCCTTTGTGTTTTGCAAGGATAGGATATTTATTATACCTTGTCCCATGGCCTCTGTTGAGGGGCTCTCTGGATTTCCCGTTCTTGTGGATTTAAGGAAGATCCTCAGTGTTGTGTTTAGCAGGAATTAGATGGGCATTACTGTATCCCATCTGTGTCACTAAGGCTGGCTGGCTTCTATGTGGGCACAAAACCAGTCAGATGGACACCTGGAGTGTACATTGACATTGCACAACAGCCCTTTACTGAGAGATAAAGTTTAGCTCAGCCCAAACCACCCTGACATTTGAACTTAATGTTTAACCTTAGAAATAATATTCTAGGGAGGCATCCCTCTGTTAAAGGAGTTACTGTGATAGCAGGTAACACTCACCTGGATTTCCATTGATAATTACAGCAAAATCTTCTTTGTGAAGTTTATGTTTTGCATGTAAATTGTAAAAGAAAACAGTGCGAGAGATCTTTCTAAGTATAAGCTTTTACAGCTCTTAAATTGAGTTGAAAATCATAGAATTATAAAAAAACTAAGGTTGGGAAAGACCTCTAAGATCACTGACTCCAAGCATAACCTAACACTGTCAGGTCACCACTAATCCATGTCCCTCAGCACCACATCTCCATGGCTTTTCAGTCCCTCCAGGGATGGTGACTCCAGCACTGCCCTGGGCAGCCAGGGCCAATGCTTAACCACTCTTGCAGTGAAGACGTTTTTCCTAAGGTCCAACCTAAACCTCCCCTGACACAACTTGAGGCTGTTTTCTCTCATCCTGTTACTTGTTCCTTGGGAGAAGAGACCAGTTCCAACCTCCTTTCACGGAACTGTAGAGAGTGAGAAGGTCTCCCCTGAGCCTCCTCTTCTCCAGGCTAACCAACCCCAGTTCCCTTAGCTGCTCCTCACAATACCTGTGCTCTAGATCCTTCATACCTTCTAGTATGGTATGGTCACGTCTCTATCTAGGTGCTTGCTTTAGGCTGATTTCCTTTCTATTGCTGAAAACATCAGATTTTTCTCACCATGGTACTGTTTTAACACTGGAGAGAGAGAGGTAGTGAGAATACCTGTGGCCAGTAGCTCCTTCCCTGAGCTCAGAGCTCAGCAGGGGCTAGCACATTTTGTGTGGTGGGAGCTGCTGGTTTGACTTGTGAATCATACCTATCTCTACCTTTCATACTGTTAGCCCCAGTCCTTTTGGATACTGTACAAAGCTTTAACACCAGCAGGTTTTACAGGTTGTCTGCAGTCATTTCCTGCCCCACAATGACATCTTAAGCAAATGCTTAATTTTTTTTTTATTGCCTGAGAAATGCTCAAGTGCTAATTTATGCTGCAGTTGCCTTCAGGTTGCATCTCAATTTTATCTGTGTGTCACTTCCCAACAGATGCTTTGGGGCATAAAGACTCCTGTAATGAGCTTTGCCATATGTTTCCACGATAGGTGAAATAGTTTGCATGCCTCTAGAATAAACAATTTCTGCAGCCTGTGTTTACAGGGATGGTAAACAATTGACCATGGTAGCTCTGGGGTTGACATGTGCAGTGTAAGCTGTGGCTTTGGAACGTGTACCCTTGTGATCCAACACTCCTGAGTCCTTTCTGAGGGCATTTTTTTGTTGTTGTTTTATTAGTCCAAAAAAGGGAAAGATCAAAGTGCAGTCTGTTCTTTCCTGCCCTTCTAGATACACAAAACAGCTGCAAAGCACAATCAGCCATTGTAGTGATATGTGCCCGAGGTCTATAAATAGATGGAAGGCTTCAGGCTTGAACTGTGCTGCCAGAGGCCAGGGGATTTTTGCTTGGGGTTACTAAACATTCCCTTGCTTGTTTGTGGTTCAGAGCCATCATTTCCTAGGCTGCTATATTCTAATTTAAATTGGAATTCAAAATGATTTTGCTTGAAGGCTTTACATGACTTCACTCCTTGCAGTTTTCTCCTTCCCTGTTTTTTTTAACCATTTTTTTTCCTCCGCAATGCACAAGAATTTTGTAAGTTTCTCTAGGAAACCAATTTAAGCATGAGCTAAATTGTTAACCAAAAGAATCAGAGTGTTAGGGGTTGGCAGGGACCTCTGGAGATCATCTAGTGCAACCCCCCTGCCAGAGCAGGAGAACCTAGAGCAGCTTGCACAGGATGGGGTCCAGCTGGGTTTGGAATCTCTGCAGAGATGGAGACTCCAGCACCTCCCTGGGCAGCCTGGGCCAGTGCTCCAGCACCCTCCAAGGGAAGGAGTTGCTGCTGCTGTTCAGCTGGAACTTGCTGGGTGCTAGTTTGTGCCCATTGCCTCTAGTGCTGTCCCTGGGCACCCAGAACAAAGCCTGGCCCCAGCCTCCTGCCCCCCACCCTGTAAGGATTGCTAAGCATTGCTAAGCTCTCCCCTCAGGCTGCTCTGCTCCAGGCTAAGCAGCCCCAGCTCTCTCAGCCTCTCTGCACCAGAGAGCTGCTCAAGTCCCCTCAACATGTTAGTAGCCCTTCTCTGTTCCCTCTCCAGCAGTTCCCTAGCTCTCTTAAGCAGGGGAGCCCAGAACTGAACCCAATCCTGCAGCTGTGGCCTCCCCAGGGCAGAGGAAACCAATTTAAACACAAGAGCTAAATTGTTTACCCGAGGAATACTGCTGTGATTAGTGGGAATTTTGTGGAGGTACCTCTGAAGAGTGAGAATCTGAGTTGTGTTCCATTGAATTATGGTCTGGACTCTCCTTCAAGCTGGGAATGTGTGGAGTGATGCTTGCTCAGAGCTGCATGTTCCCTTGCATTGGGAGGTAGGCGGCAAGCACGCTCTGCCTTGCTGTGAGAGGGGAGTGGGATCTGCACAGCACATTCCCAGCTGCTAGAGCTCTTCCCACCTTTTTTTAATCCAATATGCTGCATATTTTTTCTTCATCATGTTTTAACTCCTGTTGAAGAGCTGTTGAGAATGGGAGAGCTTAGGGCTTGTTAGATGGTGAAAGGAAAAATTAGTGTAGTTGGCTGAAGTAAGGTGTCAGAGTAATTTGGGTTTGGAGTATCCAGGATGTGGTTGAAGCTGCTGCTGGCAGAGGTGGAGGAGTCTCCAAACTGCTGGTCTCCTTTCCCTGAAAATGCTATTGATGCCCTTTGCATTTCAACAACATCAGCAGTGCTGCCCTGCTTCAAATCTCAGCAAGACGGAGGGATGAAAATAACGTCTTTGGCACTTAAAATTGGTGCTTTTCAGATGTAAGCTTTGTGCATTGAGTCAGGTGGGACCAGATCATCTCGTGAGTCTTCCTTCTTCCAGTGACCGGACTTGAAATCTGGTTTATCCCTGGTTTATCAGGAGGGGTTTAGAAAGGCTTGCCCAGTGCGGCTATCCCCTGAAGGTGTTTCATGAAGCTTTCAGAGCACAAGTACAATTTCAGTGTACATGGCCAGTGTTTTCCAAGGCCATGTGAGGTCATGGTGGAAATTCCTCAGTCAGAGAACAAGTAGCTCCATCTGAGAGATCTCTACATAGAAGGGTGGGTTGAGCCTGCTCAGGAAAGTAGGGAACTTTGATGCCTGTTTGCTGGAGCCAGTCTGACCTGTTTAATTTCTGACCATCAAGGAGTTCTCTTTGTAGTACTGCTGGCAGCAGAGGAGCTTGCAGAAAGAATCTAGAGGAGCCAATGTGCAGCTTGATAAGTGACGTACTGCTGCTCTTGCTTGGGAAGAGCAACCTGGTGTCTGTCTGACCTGTCAGTGGTTCCCAGCTGCTCCAGGCCCTCTCCAGGGAATGAGCTGGACTGCCAGGCATAGAGTCTGGTTCTGACTCCTCTCTTGTGGCACCTACCTTGTGTTATCTCTCCAGTGCAGCATAAGACTTGGAAGTTGCTCTCTGTGCTCAGTTTAACACAAATCCATGCCTTTATTTCAATTTATTTCAGGAAAATTATTCCAAAATGAAATTCCAAGATTGACGCCTCCTCTTCTTACTAGAATGAGAGAAACAGAAGGGATAGAAACGTGCAGTTGGAGATGTGCAGGTCCATTTGGTTACAAACAGAAGTAGAGGGAGGGACAGAAGCATGGTTTGTGTTCACTTCCAGAAGAGTGGAACAAAGAGGTTCCTCTGGAGGCACTGCTGCAAGCACAGTGTGACTCTGGCTTCCTTGCTGGAGTGCCTGAGGAGACCCCAGCTGTCAGGAGCCTGCAAGAGGAGCAGAAGTTGTGCTGAAGCCATGGTCCAGGGGTTCTGCCCTTGCTGCACGTTCTGTCACAGAGAATCAAGATGATGAAAAGCCTTTGGGGAGGTCAGGAGATTCTTTGGTTTGGACTAGAAGATGATGTCCTCTGAGTTTCTTTTCCCAGAAGAAACAGAAGCACTGTAGAAGAGTTGGTTTCTGAGGGCAGGTTCTCTGTTTCATACTTCCCTTTTGGGATCAGTCTCTTTGCCCAGCACTTTTATTGCAGAGAGCAAAAATGGACTTAGCCTTCCTTCAGTACCCAGTGGTTTGATTTATTTGCTTTTGAGAGCAGTAGCTGTTCTGTGGCTCCCTGAAATGCTGTTTTATTTCCATGAGCTCTTACTTGGTTTCTGATGTTGTTCTGGGCCCCTCAGCTGAACCCCTGAAATCCCCTTGTTATCTTGAACACAGCTTAGCTGTTGTGATAGTCCTCACAGCAGTTCTCTGGCTGGTTTGGCAAGTCTTCTCCTGAAGTTGCTGTATACTCCAGCAGATAAAGTGACAATCTCAAAGCAGCACAGACTTCCCACTAAGAGACCACATTCAAGCTTTGCTGAGCACAGCTACATGTTTTAAATTGATTTTCTATTTTGTTTTACCTCCAGGTTTCTGTGCTTGCAGCTTTGCCTCCCTGGCTGTGTGCACCATGCCACTCCAAGCTGGAAAGACAAATGCTTTGCTTGTGCTTTGGTGCTAATGGGAGAGCAGACTTCAAATAATCACTTTTCCTTTAAAGTAAACAACATTTATGCTTCTGACATAAAAGATGAGAAGCACAACTCTCTTTAACTCCTTAAGACTGGGGCAGCTTCATAAATTAAAAATAAAATGCTAAATGTATCTGCTTGCTGTGAGAAATGCTGTTTAAGAACCACTCAGTGACTACCATGTTCTCTGTATTCTTGGTGCTCTCCAGAGAGGACACCCAGCTATTGTGTAACTCCATCACTTGAGGGCTATGACTCAGTGGAGCCCTCCAGTAACTATTAGAAATGTGTTTCCTTTCCCATGTGTAAGTTTATATGCTCCTGTTCCAGTTGCCCAAGTGAACTCTTGCATGAAATTCCAGTGGCCTGGATCAATGAGAAATTCCAATGTCCTTGCTTGGGCTGTGCAGCTCATTGGAAAAAAAAAGACCCTGAGTGATGGGGTTAGCACAAAAGGTTTGTTTGAGGTTGAGTTTTGGGCTTTGCTGTTCATTTGGAAGTTTCATTTTCCTGAGAGACATGAATGGAGGTTTCCAGCCTAAGGAAGTGCCTCAAGTGCAACAAAAACCTGCAGTGCTGGGGCAGCTCTGGAGTGCTCAGCACAGCAGAGACATGGAGCTGGTGGAGCAGGGCCAGAGGAGACCACAAGCATGATGGGAGGGTGGAAGCTCTGTGCTGTGAGGAGAGGCTGAGAGAGTTGGGCTTGTTCATCCTGGAGAAGAGAAGGCTCCAGGGAGACCTTCCTGCAGCCTGGCAATGCTTCAAGGGCCTGTCAGGGAGATGGGGAGAGACTTTTTAGCAGGGCCTCTTGTGACAGGACAAGACACAATGAGTTTAAACTACAAGAGGGAGATTCAGACTAGAGAGAAGGAAGAAGTTTGCACTGAGTGTGGTGAGAGCCTGTGCCAGGTTGCCCAGAGAGGTGGGAGATGTCCCATCCCTGGAACCATTCCAGGTCAGAGCAACCTGCTCTAGTTGGAGATGTCCCTGCTGACTGCAGGGGGATTGGATCAGGTGACCTTGAAAAGGTCCTTTCCAAGCCAAACCAGTCCATGATTCCATGATTCTCTGGAAAGCCCAAGCCCAGTGTGTGACCTTGGACCTTTTTCTGTTCAGCCAAGAGCCACAGTGCTGTGCTAGGAGATCCAAAAAGACTTCTGCAGAAACCATTGGCTGCATAGTGCAGTGAACTTCAGCTTGCCCATTTTGGTACAACTTCTGATGTTTTTCTTGCAGGAGAAGTGATCATTCTGTCAGCTCCAGTGGAGGATTGCCCTGGTAGCAATGTATTCTTGCAGGATAATGTATATCTTAATATACTTAGAATTCTGCTTTTCCTGGGGTTTCTAAGATACTCTGTGATGATAAAAACCTCTTACTTCTGCATGCTACCCACAGCACTGATGTGTCTTCTTTTCTACTCAAGATTATTTTCACAACATATTTCATTTGAACTGTTTTTGATAAGCAAACTCTTATTGAGCAAGTTTGTTAACAAAGCTTTTTAGACTCAATTGTTTGGGAGAGTCCTCTTTATCTGGACAGAAAATGATTCTCTAATTCTTGTATTGCTGGTTAAGGAAGGAGAGTGTGCAGCAGGTGGAGTGAAGTGCAGTCAGAAGTGTACCCAGGAGGAGGACCAAATACCCACAAAGAGTGAGTTCTCACTGCACACAAAAATGATGTGAAAACTGAGACATAGAGTTGTGTGGCCAAAGCTTTGATGTTAGTGCCAGAGAACAGATGTACTGAACAACCTGTGAACTCACCTGGAAGTCCCTGCCCTCTGTGCAAAACCATTTCCTGATAGCAGTGTCTTCAGTTTCATTATGTTGGTGGTTTCTTTTCAGTTTCCTTGAAGGAAGAGTTTGCAAATTGAGGGTTGGGTTTAACACTGCCAGTTTTAATCCAAGTTCTGCAGCTGCTTTGCTGTGCTCCACCTACACCATTGCCTCTAAAGCAGCAAGAGAGCATACTGGTTATCTGAGAATGAGACTAAAAAGTATCAGCAGCTGGTTATAAAATGTTCTTGTCACATAAAATAGTATATACAAGGGTGAGGGTAACAAAAAGCATTTTCTCTTTCTCATCCAAACAAGCTCACAGTGTTCTTTAGATCTAATTTTTTGTAAAAAGAATTGCTTTTATCAGATTAAACCCCCTACTTCTTAAGATGAGTAAGCTACAAGCACTGTGATTCATCATGTTTCTCAGAAACCTTGATCCCTAACCTCAGGGGAAGAGTAATCCCACAAAATACTTCATTCTACAGTGAGGAATTTTGTTTTTGAATGCTTGGCTCTTCAGATAAATCATGAAAGACTCCAGGAGGTGAGTGATTTGGTAGAAGTACAGAGAAGTTGGACCATGGAGATGCCCCTTCCAGTTGTAACAGTGTTCTAGCAGCAGCACAGAGGCAAGTGCAGGGCTTGGGGAAATAGCCTTTGCTGGATTTCTGCCAGTTTTACTAAGTATAGCCAAGAGCCTCTTCTTTTAGGGGGAAGGGAGTGTTTCTTCTGGTTTTGTACTTTTGCTTGGTTTTGAGGTTTTAGGCTGGTTTTTAATCTTCTTTTTTACAGGTATGACTGCAGTTAAAGATGTAGTTTTCACAAGAGTCTTCTTCTAGACACCTGAGAGGTGATTTTTACTTTGCCCAGTGTCCTTCACACCTTCCTTCAATGTGATTAACTTCACATCTAAATGAGAAGGGATGTAAGTTATGCAGGTACAGCACAGCACCAGCCCAAAGACCTGAAAATCAAGCAGGGGGCACTGATCCCCTCATTTCCTTAGGGACCTGGGACTCTTTAGATAGGTACCTTGCAGAGCTGCTTCCTTGCTGTGTTGTAGGACAGCCTTTGCAGGGGAAGGAGCCCTGCCTTTCACTCTCTGTGCTGCTGTGACACTCTGCCTGAAGGTGCTGAGGCACTACAAGGTGGAGGCTGAGGCAAGAATTTGCATGGACTGCAGTTCATTTTCATAGCAGAAACTTTCTGTTGATAAACCTGTTCCATGGCATCATTTAATCAGAAACAAAGCTTCCATACGAACTTCTTCCCCGTTTCTTTCCCAAATGTGAAGTCTTGGGCATATCCTGAAGCTTGTCAAGGGATTGCTTAAGGCTATCTAGTATGAAGATGTAGCAGGAACATTATTTCCAGTGTATTTTGTGTATTTTAGTGTATTTTTGCCTCGTGCTAAGAGCTAGGAGACGCTCAATTAGTTCATAAGCAGATGAACTGGAGAAGATAGTGAGCCAGTGTCCTGAGGTTTGGTTTGTGGAGAGGAGATGAGTTTCTGTAGTGAGCTATCTATTTATACCAGCTCAGAGCCCACTGATTCTCACCCCAGTTGTTGTTGCATTCCAGACACATTCCTCTGCTCCCCAGTAAGAACTTGTAGCCTGAGGGAAGTTGGAAATGTAATCAGCTAGTTATTAGCACAAAGTCTGAGAATGTTTTTGGAAAAGGCTGAAGAAATCAGGTCTGGGACAGGAGCTGGCAGAGAAGCTGGTTGGTAGGGGATCACATTGGTATGAAGCAGGCTGGCAGGTTTGGGCCAAATGCAGAGAATAATCATAGCTGATTGATGGAATATTCCAACCTGGGAACAACAGCAAATGCAAAAATGCTTATTTTTTACCCACATCTGCTTTGTGTCTCTTGAAAGACTTCTGCTTGCTTGTCAGCCAGTAGTAGTAAGATCTCCAGTCCTACAGCTAGCTTGGAGTATCAGCACTGGGCAATGACTTGTTGCTTGTAGCATGAATGAACTGATTTCAAACACATTAACACACCAAAGAACATCTCAGTGTGGAGATTTGGGGAATATTTAACTGTATGTTGTTTAGTGTCATTAACTCCAGGGAGATTCAGTGATAAGACAGAATGATGATCAAGCAGATCCACTGAGTAACAAGTGACACATCTCAGCATTCATTTCATCAGGCAGTTTACCCTTTGGATGCATGAAAATTCATCACATAATCTGGATTTTATGGGCATGTTTCAGCTAAATTATGGTTAACCATTGTGTTCTGTTGTTTGGTGAAGTGCAAGTGGCTAATCTGGATAGTGACAGAACATCTGAAGTGAGTGCTCTGGACCAGCATGCTTAAAGTCTTGGCAGGAGATAGCTGTGTTTGCTCTAATGTCTCCTGAGCCAGGTGTTTGGACCCTGTGTACTGGGAGCTTTGAGTGATGAGCTGAAGGCTCTCAACAGCTACCTGTGGCAGAACATTTGTGCTCTGCCCTTGGAGTTGGGAGAAGGAGGAGGTTCTTGCCTGTTGTGTTGTTTTCTGGTACTAAGGGATGCAGTGTACTCTGTTGGGCAGTGAGTGGGAGAAGGTAGTAGAGGTCCTAGAAGATCCCTTTTTATGGTGGCTTTCAACCTATTCTGGTTTGCAGGGTGCTTTGGCATGCTTGGAGACTCAAAGCCAGCTCTCAGCAGGCTCATTTTCCTTGGATTTCATTCACAGACTCCTTAGAACTCCTCTATAAATCCACAGAGTCTAAGGAGCGCAGGCTGAAAAAAGCTGAGAGTTGAAATGGCTGTTGGAGGAGAAAAGGTTAGCTGTGTCTGTCCCATGAGTGGAACTAGCCCAGAACACAGCACCCTGTGCACAAGGTGGCAGCTCTCACAGGAGCCATGGTGTCCTGCAGGAGCTGCTCCATGTGTCAGTCTCCATGGGGTTTAGTGCCTGGCTAAAAGGGATCAGTGGTGTGGGCTGGAGTCCCAAGCTCTGCCTGCCTTGTGGAGAGGAAGGGGATGGTTCCTGTGTCATGCCAGGGCTAACTGGAGGTTGTCTGGGGAAGGGGATGGTTCCTGTGCTGTGCCAGGGCTAACTGGAGGCTGTCTGAGGAAGGGGATAGTTCCTGTGTCATGCCAGGGCTAACTGGAGGTTGTCTGAGGAAGGGGATGGTTCCTGTGCTGTGTCAGGGCTAACTGGAGGCTGTCTGGGGAAGGGAATGGTTCCTGTGCTGTGTCAGGGCTAACTGGAGGCTGTCTGGGGAAGGGAATGGTTCCTGTGCTGTGCCAGGGCTAACTGGAGGTTGTCTGAGTGTTAGACAGGGAGGAAATGGGGGGAATTTCAGAAAGGGTTTGACTGTGTGAATAAACATAGTTCTGGGAATATTTCCTTTTCCACATCAGTTTGCAGCTTTCCAATTCTTTGTATTTTGTGTGTGTGTGGATGATTTGCTTACGGATTTTAGTTAAGGAACGGAAATAAAGTGAAAAGATGATACTGGGGGAGACCCAGCACTCAGGAGCTGTTCCCTGTTCAAATTCATCTTTTCTTTGGTGCTAGAGACACTGCAGACACTCTGTGGTTGCAGTTTTTTGCCCATGAAATGAAGAACACTGCTGTAGAGTGATGCATACTTAGGTGGTGGCTGCACTCAGGAATGTCTTCTTCACCACCTCACCACTGTTTATACTCCTGCTCTATAATGTTATTCTGAAGTGCCTCCTGCAGCAGCTTTATTTGCATCAGTTTTCTTTTTCAGGACTGAATTAGTAACCATTTAAAACTGTCAACCACATGTAAACAAGTGGTGCATAAGTTATGACTAACAACCTAGCTCCTGTTACAGCTGCCTGCTGGTGTTGCCCAGGAGTTGTGAACTGCCTGAGTCCAGCAGTGCAACATTAGGGCTCCTGCTCTGCTTCCTTGTAGCCCATCCCCACCCATTCCCACCTCCACTGATCCAGGTAAGGGCATTGCTGGATTGTGGGCTGGGGAAATCCCTTGGTTCCGGTCCAGGCCGTTTAGGTTGTGAGGAGCAATGTTTTTTGCAGTGTGCTTGCTCACTGTGTAGCTTGTTGGTTCTGAGCAAAGAGAACAGAACTTGGGTGAGGAATAAACCATCATGAAGCCATTGAACAGGAACAAAATGTATTCAGCAAACTCTTGATCTAAGCATTAGTTCTTCAAACAGTTCTGCTAGGCTTAGAGGACAGGTGAAAACTGAAACAGATGTAATATAAGAAATGACTATTCTCTTATCTTACCTCTTATTATCCAGTTCTGGGCTCCTCAGTTCAGAGAGACAAGGAACTACTGCAGAGAGTCCAGCAGAGGCTGCCAAGATGCTGAGGGCACTGGAGCAGCTGTAGCAGGAGGAAAGGCTGAGAGCCCTGGGGCTGCTGAGCCTGGAGAAGAGCAGAGCCAGAGGGGAGCTGCTCCATGCTGAGCAAGAGCTGAAGGGTGCAGGGGGCAAGAGGCTGGGGCCACACTCTGCTCAGTGGTGCCCAGGGCCAGGCCAAGGGGCAATGGGCACACACTGGAAGCCAGGAGCTTCCATGGGAGCAGGAGGAGCAAGTTGTTTGGTGTGAGGGTGCAGAGCCCTGGCCCAGGCTGCCCAGAGAGCTTGTGGAGTGTCCTTGTGTGCAGAGCTTGCAAGGGCAGCTGGAGGTGATGCTGGGCAAGCTGCTGGGGGTGAGCCTGCTGGAGCAGGGGGGTTGCACTGGATGATCCCCAGAGGTCCCTTCCAACCCCCACCATGCTGGAATTTTTAATGCAGGAATTACTTATGATATGCAAATTTATTTCTTTTAATTTGATCCCTTGAGGACAAATGTTTTATGTTCTCTGAGTATGACTTAGGCTAATCAAGTTAATGAAGTGTTACACAAGATAATGTCAGTGAATGTACTTTGGTAAAATCTCACAAAACATTCTCATTGCCTGGGGAACATTTTTTGTCTCCCTTTTAATTCAGTATTTAAAGTTCCTCAGCGAGTGTAATTTATTAAGATGCCCTCATCTTTATTAAGATGTCCCAGTGCAAGTAAACAGGTGTGGAGAGAAGCTGAGCAGCAGAACCAGGGTGTGCCTTTCCTAGAGTCCTGCCATTCCTTCTCCAAAGAACTATTTTTTTTCTTTTAGTGCTTTTTGCAGTTAGAAGAGGTGACAAGATACAGATATGGAGAGGCAGCATTGGGGAGAGTTTCAATGATGGTATTTGGAAACAGAGAAGTTAGACATTTCTTACATGTAGTCACAAGGATGCCAGGGGTGATGTATTTTCATTCTGATAGCAGGCAGACTGTGGGTGCTCACTCTGTGTTTTCAGAAGTGTTTCATAAGTTGCTTGGGAAAACAAAATGGAGACTACTGATGACATTTTTTACTTCACCTTTTAACTGTCAGACTGGGAAATTTTAACAGTAATCAACCCAAGTATGTTCACAGAATCCCAGCATGGTAGGAGTTGGAAGGGACCTGTGGGGATCATCCAGTGCAACCCCCCTGCTCCAGCAGGCTCACCCCCAGCAGCTTGCCCAGCATCACCTCCAGCTGCCCTTGCAAGCTCTGCACACAAGGACACTCCACAAGCTCTCTGGGCAGCCTGGGTCAGGGCTCTTGCACCCTCACACCAAACAACTTTCTCCTTCATGCTCAGATGTAACCTCCTGGGTTCCCCCAGCCTTTAGGTGTTAATAAGCATTGAGAAGATTCCCTCTGGCTCTGCTCTTCTCCAGGGTAAGCAGCCCCAGGGCTCTCAACCTTTCCTCCTGCCACAGCTGCTCCAGTGCCCTCAGCATCTTCTAGCTGGACTCTCTGCAGTGATTCCTTGTCTCTCTTGAACTGAGGAGCCCAGAACTGGACATGATACTCCAGCTGTAGCCTCAGTAGGGCAGAGCAGAGGGGGAGAACCTCCCTTGACCTGCTGGTCATGCACCCCAAGAGACCATTAGCCTTCTTGGCTCCAAAAGCAGGTTGCTGACTCCTGGTTAACAATTTCCATGTGCAGATACCACCAGCTGGTAGTGGATTTGCACAAGTTTGGAAATTGCTGAGGGGTAACCTGCCTGCAAGGCTGCAGTGAGCAGTGCAGTCCCCCAGCTCTGTGTGAGGGCGTGGTTAGCTGTGGGACTGCCCTGGCCTCAGTGAAATGCTGATTCAGCAGGTTGGCTCCAGACTACCTGCATGATGCAAGAGGGAAAGAATCTGCCTGATTGTAGTCCTGTCAACACAAAGAGATTGCAGCAGTGGAACAAAACAGGCTGCTGAAGTCCTGTTGAAATTGGTGTGTGCTCTTGTCTGGGTTCTATTAGAGAATTGGAAGTGCTGTGAGCCACAATAGCTCACTCTGTTAGCCAGGGCTGGGACAGGCTCCAGTTGCATCAGACTATTGTTTGTTAGTGGAATCCTTCCCTGCATCCTGCACACTTGCTCTTCATCATCCCTAAAATACCAATCCCAAAGAAGAGGTGGCAGGGAAGTATTCCTGGGGGGGGGGATTTTTAATATACTTCTAACCACTTCCAGTATGGCTTTGCCATTGTAGGTTCAAATGAATGAATTCCCACTCTGGAGAGGCTGGAGCTGACACAACTTACTCTCAGAGCTTCCCTCTCTGCAACTTCTCCATTGTGCCTGTGCTTAGCAGAGGCTGGCACAGCCATCTCTAGCTCCTGAGGTGTGCCAGCCAGTGCGTGGGCAGAAGAACATGTAAGATATAGGATGTCTTTCTGGAATGCTTGTGGCTTTGCATGATTGTCCTGTCTAGAGGAGTGGAATTTCTCCTGACAAATCCTCATCTCTCCATAGATCTCTGGTTTATAATGCTGCTGTTGGAAGCCCTTGCCTTGGAGATCTCAGTGCAATTTTCTGCATACTTGTTTCTGTCCCACAGTAAAATGTACTTTGGAGTTGGAAACACTTTGTTTGTTTGTTTGTTTAATAAAAGGAAGATTTGGAAGTATATGTTAGATATCCCTAAAGGATCATTGTGTTCTGAGTGATCTGGAATGTCAGAGAATGTGCAGATTCCCCAGGGAAATGTGCAGATATGCCTAACCAAAAGCTCAGATTGAAGAGACTCTACTGGAAGCTGCTTCCAAAGGCTTCCTCCATCCTCTTGGTGACTTCCATGCCCACCGTGACCTGAGCACTAGCAGGAATGTTGTGTGTATTGGGTTTGGCTGAGATGGACTTAATGTCCCCAGAGCAGTTATCTTTGACCCAAGGCACAGTGTTTCTGAAAAACTGCTCTGGGGACATTAACTCTATCTCAGCCAAACCCAATACACTGTGCAAGTAGAGGGATGCACATGAGGCAGTGCATTACAGAGGAGCTCCTGGGTCTTGATCTGTGGTCCTGCTTTTGTTCAGCTGGAGGCTTGGACAGAAGTTCTGCTTGGTTTTTGCCTTAACCATCAGGTTTGGAACTTTGAAGAACTTTCTTGTCAATTATGAAGGGAGAATAAACCCCCTAAACTCACATTTATATCCTAAACAAGGAAGTGGAAGAAGATGTCTCTCTGTACAGTCAAGTGTTGTCACCCTATCACTTTTCTGAAGGAGCAGAATCCCTAGCATGCCAAAAGGGATGTGTTGTGTGTCTAAAGTGGATTTACATCTACTTTGCCTCCCCATAGCCAGCCAGAGCAGGGTGTCTGTGTCTGTAGCACAGCTCAGCATTCTCTGTGGCTGTAGTAGTGCACAGGGCAGTGCCAGAGAGGAGCTGCCCTGGGGCAGAGAGTGCTCCAATTCCATCCTTGCTGCTCTGCAGTTTCTGCAGCACTGGCATCTCATCCACAAGCCAGCCAGGGAAGCACATGGTGAATTTCTAAATGGGCTCTGTTCATAGTTAGATTCAATGTCTCATCATTATTCTTAAGGTATATTTCCAGGAAAGGTATTCTGTGTGGAAATATTACAGCTTTTGAAGAAGCTTGATCCCCCCGTGAAAGCTATAGTTTGTGGGTTTGGGTACAGGTTTCTCCACTTAAAACTGGCAGATGTTGAATACCAAAATTCCCCATATGCTGTTGATCAGCATTTTCCAAAGCCACTGCTGTCTGTTAGCTGATCCAAAGGGAGCCTTTTTCTAGACAAAAGAGGCAGGAGAGAAGCAGTGGTGTTCCCTAATACAGGAGATGCCTCTGGTTGCTCTGGCTCCTTGCCGTTGTTCTTTGGAGATTATGAAGATAGGTTTGGGGGTTTGGTTTGGGGAATTTCTTTTGTGTTTCCAGCCTATAAAGTCTGTTTCTTGTTATCATTGTTTCTGCTTTCCAGAGACCTAAGATAAGCAGCTGGCTCATAAATTCCCTTTCTAATTTTAGCCACAGGAAATATTGCTCCATACATTCAGAGTGCTTTTCCAGGTAGCCTGGGTAGAATCCAGGCATTTTGGGTTCCATGCTTTTGTTTGCACTGAGCTGGAAGTGGTTTCTATGGGATGAAGGATGTGACTTGCTCCATCTGAAATGCAGCTTTGCAGGTGGGAGAAAATGCTTTTAATTTGTCGTGAAGTCATCCAGTGTCATCCTGCAGTGGGAGTGACAGAAAATGCTTCTTGATGGAAAGGACAGTGAGGTGCTTTTGGTTTCCAGCTAGACTGCTGAAATATCTGGAGGTCAAAAGCTGAAACTCGGGACTGCAGCGGGAAAATGCTTAAGAATGAACAGAAAACTCTTCCTTAATTGTGTGTGAAGAAGGCTGCTGGCTTTGGCTCTGCAGGGAGCAGATTGCTCTCAGAGGAAGGTGCTGTGCAGTGGAGGACACCTCTGTCTGTGGGCTTCTGCAAGGAGCAGGTCTGTGCCCATCAGAGCTGGCAGCACTCACCTCTGGAGCTGGCTGCCAGGCTGCCCTGGTGGCTGCAGGAAGGATGCAGTGCCTGAAAGAGAAGGAATTCTGAGGGATGCTGGGGAAGGGCTCTGAAAGAAGAAAGTAAATGTATGTTTGCTGTGTGGTGATGGAAAGGTGTTCTGCTGCTCCCTGGAAATCCTGTCTAGTTTATCTGGGAAGGTGGTGAAAAAATGAAGGTCTAGAAAAAGTAAAAATGAGAGAAGAGTGAGTTTGGAGTCAGAAGTGAGCAGAAGTGTGGGTAGGTGTGGGGGGGGAGGCTGTTACAGCCTTCCAGCTGGAGGAGAGGTGAAACACAGCAAGCTAAGTCCTCAGTCCTTGCTGTCACATCTCTAGGGAGAGAGAATGGCACCTTTTTAGGTGCTGTGTCTAGTATTGTTTTACCACAGCTGCTGGTAGTTCCCTCAGGAAATCAGATCAACACAGTTTGGCACAGAGGGCAGGCTGGGGTGGGCTCTTGTTCCCACTCTTGCTGGAGAAGCTGCTCTTGGAGCAGATAAAGATCAGGCTAATAAATAGCTCTGCATTCTGGCCCCAGCCTCTTGCTCCCTGCACCCTTCAGCTCTTGCTCAGTATGGAGCAGCTCCCCTCTGGCTCTGCTCTTCTCCAGGCTCAGCAACCCCAGGGCTCTCAGCCTTTCCTCCTGCCACAGCTGCTCCAGTGCCCTCAGCATCTTGGGAGCCTCTGCTGGACTTTGTCCAGTGATTCCTTGTCTGTCTTGAACTGGGGAGTCCAGAATGACCCAGGACTCCAGCTGTGGCCTGACTAGGGCATAGTAGAGGGGGAGGAGAACCTCCTTGCTATTGGCCTGCTTGACTACAAGAGCACATTGCTGGCTCATGGTGAACTTGTCCAGCAGCACCCTCAGGTCCTCCTCTGCAGAGTTGCTTTCCAGCAGGTCAACCTGTCCTGGTAACCCCTAATCCTATCAGTTCAATCAGTTCCCACCCATCAGTTCAGAAAGACAGGAGCTAAAGCTA
Source organism: Bucco capensis (assembly GCA_013396975.1). Taxonomy (NCBI): domain Eukaryota; kingdom Metazoa; phylum Chordata; class Aves; order Piciformes; family Bucconidae; genus Bucco; species Bucco capensis. The sequence goes on along the minus strand of VWZO01008647.1, from coordinate 1,235,347 downwards.
GTCCTGAACCTCAAAGCTTTTGTTCTGACCTTGCTATCCCACTAGTAGTTCCTTGTCTCTGTTCTATAAAATGAGCTCTGAAATCCTTGAGAGGTAGGAGCTGCCATTGCTGCTCACGGCAGACTGCAGCAGGAGCTAGCTGGAGAGCAGCTCTTGTCCTGACGTGGGAGTGACAGTCACTGCTTCTCACCATGGAAGAATTCTCTTGCAAAGTCTGGTTTTGTGAGGCAAGATCCTGCCAAAGTGGAGAGTTGTGAAAAGAGAGCTCAAGTGGTTTTGTACATTTGTACTGAAGTGTTTAGACAGGGAGATGATTAACTGATTGAAGCATGGAGACTCGAAGGGAAATGATGGAAAGATAAACAGTGAAGGCCAAGCATTGATAGAAAGCTGTTAGGTACAAGGGAGCTTCATCAGTACTCTCTGGATTTTACTCCATCTGTGTGAGGAGTATGGGGAGGCTCATGGAGCAGAGGCTGTGTGCTGGGAAGCAGTGACTCTGAAAAGGACAATCACCTCTTGGTTACATGCTGCTTCCTCCTGCTGCACCTGAGAAGGTGAAGCCATTGATGGAGAGAGCAACAGGGGTATACAGTGAGAGGGGGACTGTGCTTTTGTGAAATGAGTCAGTCATTGCTCTTGGATGTTGGTGTCTCCTCGAATGAGAGGGGTTTCAAAAGCAGATAGATAGAGACATGAGAAGTATGACACCTTCAGTTTGCCAGAGAGAAGGTAATTTTCCTGTCTGCTAGCAACAGAGGGCTAAAAAGTTTCCACTCCATGCAGGAAAATCATCAGTAATTGAACCTCAAATCTTACTTCACCAAGATGTTGCTTATCAGTATTTGTATTAATCACCCATCTCTTGGGATCTGTTGTAGGAGAAGACATTCCCTCTTGAAGAGATCCAGAGAGGGATGCCCTCTACTTGCATCAAAATCAGATTAGATTGGCTAACAGCAGCTTCTGCCCTGAAGTCATGAGGATAAAGGAGCTGAGGGGAAATAAATGACTTAGTGAAGGCCTCGGAGGACCAGAACATCTTTTCTCCCCCTTTCCCTGTTCCTTCCCAGCAAGTGACTTCCCACTGGTCAGCTGAGATGGTTCTCTGCAAGCACAGCTACAGGCGAGGATGGCAGCATGGCTGCAGCCTCACCTGCTGCAGGGTCACCCAGCAGTGGGCAGGGAGCAGGAAGGTGCTAGCAGGGAGCAGCCTAGGTGCAGGAGGAAGCAGGCAGGGAGGGTGCTGGCAGGGTGCAGGAGGGAGGTGGCAGGGTGCAGGAAGGAACAGGCAGAGTGCAGGAGGGTGCAGGCAGGGAGCTTGCAGGGAGCTGGCAGGGTGCAGGAGGGAGCTGGCAGGGTGCTGGCAGGGAGGCAGTGCTCAGGCAGAGAGGCCTAGGCTCTGCCTGCACCCCTGTTCCTGCCCTTTCCCTTCCACTGCACCAGCCTGGTTTTCTCACGCCACCAAGCCCAGGTTGAAGCCTGGGATGTTTACACACAGCCTTATTTATACTTCTGTTTATTTACATTTGTTCAGAAAATAATGTGTGTGAGTGTGTGCAGAGCATTTTTGTTGCTGTTATTAGGAGTATTTTTTAGTGTTTGGGCTGTTTTGCTGTTTTTATAAGTTCAAATAAATGCCACTGACAAAAAGCAAAACTGATAGAAGAAAGGAGCCAAGTACAGGAATTTCCTTATGCTTCTAAAATTCAACAGTAGCAGGAATAAAAAACCCACTGTAGAAGGTCTTGAGCCAGCAATGTGCTCTTGTAGCCAAGAACACCAGTGGTCTTCTGGGGTGCATTCAGAAGAATGTGACCAACACATTTAGGAAGGTTCTCCTCCACCTCTACTCTGCCCTAGTGAGGCGACAGCTGGAGTCCTGGGTCCAGTTCTGGGCTCCCCAGGTCAAGAGAGACAAGGAACTGCTGCAGAGAGTCCAGCAGAGGCTGCCAAGATGCTGAGGGCACTGGAGCAGCTGTGGCAGGAGGAAAGGCTGAGAGCCCTGGGGCTGCTGAGCCTGGAGAAGAGCAGAGCCAGAGGGGAGCTGCTCCATGCTGAGCAAGAGCTGAAGGGTGCAGGGGGCAAGAGGCTGGGGCCACACTCTGCTCAGTGGTGCCCAGGGCCAGGCCAAGGGGCAATGGGCACACACTGGAAGCCAGGAGCTTCCATGTGAACAGGAGAAGCAAGTTGTTTGTTGTGAGGGTGCAGAGCCCTGGCCCAGGCTGCCCAGAGAGCTTGGGGAGTGTCCTTGTGTGCAGAGCTTGCAAGGGCAGCTGGAGGTGATGCTGGGCAAGCTGCTGGGGGTGAGCCTGCTGGAGCAGGGGGGTTTCACTGGATGATCCCCAGAGGTCCCTTCCAACCCTCACCATGCTGGGATTCTGGGATTCTCTGATCTGGCCATGTCAATATTCCAGCTGCTGGAAGTCCAGTCAGGAGTGTGTTGGCTTAGCCCACAGGAGCTGGTTAGTCTTCACAATGCTCACAGATTTTTCAGAGCTTGAAGACAAGTGAAGGAAATCTCTTGTGTTTCTCAAAGGATGTAACTAATTTTTTCCCCAGGGCAGAAAACACTGGAGAGGTTAAATCAGTCTACTGTAGGGTGGGTTGCTGTAGCCAGTTCCCTCCCTTTGCTTCCATGAGCCATCTTTGACAAAAGCAGGAATGTGCTGCAGGATGGAGCCTGCCAGAGCACAGCTGTGCTCTCAGGCACTTTGAGCTTGGGGAGGGTTCAGCATTTATTTGGAATAATGTGGGGGGAAGGATGTGGGGAAAAGGCTGAGAGTGGCAGGAAGGGAGGAAAGGGTGAGCTCTCCCTTTCCAAACAGCAATCTCAGCATTTCGTAGCACTCCCTGCATTGCTAGATCTTGAGCTAGGTCCTTCCACAGGAACCCACACCAGAAATTGCTCCATGTTTGGTGGTTTTCACATGAAATGGTAGCTCCTCCCTGCTGGGCGTAGTTCTTTAATAATATTGGGTTACCTAGTTGCTGTCAAGGTGCTGTGCAGGGTGCTGTGGATGTTTTTGACTCCATACACTGTGTGTATTGCACTGATTCACTGCAGATGGAGGAGGAGGAGGAAGGGAACTGTTCATGTGTTATCCATTTGAGTTCCATCAATACAGTTCTGCTGAATTAATGTCCCTTTTTTTTATACCAAAGGGTTTCAGACTGCATGTGGGAGTTGCTTTGTGAAGCATCACAGAGTGGCAAGGAATACTAAGGAGAATTGAATTTTCCCATCATAGAATCATCAAGATTGGAAAAGACCTCTAAGATCATTGAGTCCAACCATTGAGCCAGTACTGCTAAGTCACCACTAAACCATGTCCATAAGTGCCACATCTACATGGTTTTTGAACACTTCCAAGGACAGTGACTCCACCACTGCCCTGGGCAGCCTGGGCCAATGCTTAACCACTCTTGCAGTGGAGAAGCTTTTCCTTATGTCCAACCTAAACCTCCCGTGGTACAACTTCAGGCTGTTTGCTCTTGTCCTATCACTTCTTTAGGAGAAGAGACCAATCCCCACATTGTTCCAACCTCTTATCAGGAAGTTGCAGAGAGTGAGAAGGTCTCCCCTGAGCCTCCTTTTCTCCAAGCTAACCAAGCCCAGTTCCCTCAGCTGCTCCTCAGTACACTTGTGCTCTAGACCCTTCCCCAGCTTCGTTGCCCTTTTCTGGACACACTCTAGAGGAAGCATTTAATAACAAAGAAAACATTAGGTGGCCAATGTTAGCAAAGTTCTGTAAAGATGAAGGATTTTTACTCCTCCCAATTTTCCAAAACACTGTCCTGAGACCCTAACCTTGCATTCAGCGCTGGGATGTCCTGAGACCCTAACCTTGCATTCAGCACTGGGGTGTCCTGAGACCCTAACCTTGCATTCAGCGCTGGGAGTAGCTCTGCTGGCTTCGTCCTGACTGTGAGCTGTGATTCTGCAGGACATTGGCTTGCTTTTATCTAATTCTGAGCATTCTGACTAAAGCTTCTTGTTCAGGGGCTGGGGAGCATCAGGAGGTAAGAATGAGAATTGGATGGTTCCTGGTGCCAAGGGAACAGCTCTTTAAGCCAGCTTTGAACCCTGCAGCTCCAGTGGGTGGCAGTGGCTGTGGCTATGGCGATGGTGGTGGGCTGGTGGGTTTGCCATGGGTTGGAAGGATATGGGGTGGAGTGGGGCCAGGGAGCACCAGCTTGCTGTAGTATCACGTTGGGGGTGAGGGTGGGTTTTGCTTCCCCAAACACCTTTTCAATTATTGCCATTCCATAACCTTTTCCCTTTTGCCTTGGTGTGGAGCTCAACCTGGAGATTATTTTACTGCGTGCAATGGGTTGATGAAGTAATTCTGCTGTGCAGCACAGTCAGCCCTAAAAAGGGCCTTTTCAAACCTAGAAAAAAACAAGAAAATAGGTTTGTTTAGAGAAAAAATAGAGGAATAAGAGGAGTGGTAAAATAATCCTGTTGCTTTAAGGTAGCTTGTGAAAATGGGAGCAGTCAGTTTAACTCTGCAGCGTTTGCCACAGTAACTGTATAAGTGTAAGCTGATTGTGGTGAATTCCTGGAGTGACAACCCCCACCAGTGTAAGTTTGGAAGGGACAGCCTCACATCTGGCAGCCAGCAGCAGCAGCTCAGGGGTTTATTGAGCAGCACTGCCAAATGAAAGCCAAGAGCTACTATAAATGACAGAAACCCAAAGACTGGCTATAGCATAACGTGTCCAGCCCAGGAGTAGAGTGCTGAAGCATTTAGGGAGCACTGGATGAGAGCACCAGAACTGTCCCAGCAGCTTGTGAGCTTCAGGTGGAGATGGTTGGTTCAAAGGCAGGTTCTCTGCCTTGGTTGAAGTGTTCAGGAGCTCAAGTTACCAGGGGAATCAACAGAGAAACTGCAAAATTGCTATTGGTTATGTCAAACTGATTTTGACTGGAGAGGTTACAAAGGACTGTCTGTGCTACAGATTACAGACACAAAAAAAGGGTTTCTAGAGTATGATTTTCTGTCTGTAGAGAAGGTTCTGAGTGACTGATTCTCCCAAGGAACAGGACCTGCCCTCTGCCAAGGGCTGCAGCTTGGCATGTTTATTTGCAGCTTCCCTCCTCTAGACAGAGGCAGTTGAGTGCAGTCGATGGCTGTGACAGTCATGTGTCTTGCTGCCACGGGGTGACAAGTGACAGCCCAAGGCAGAGGGTGAAGCATGAAGCATAGCTGACCCAAATAGCAGCCCCCCAGCCATCCCCTGAGCCTCAGGGCAGGAGGTCAGCTGTGGCATCACATGGAATTGCAGGCTCTGGGAACACAAACCCATCCTTTCCAGCTCCACCAGCTGATGACCTCCACGCTTTTTGGAGCACTCAGGGCCCTGTCTTGTTACTGAGTGGGAGATATCCCATACAGCAGCAATGAGCTGAGCTCACTGGGATTTAGGAAGCGATGGCATTAGTAGCTCCTTCTTAGTCCTTGTGCCTAGAAATAACCCAGCACATCATAACATGAAGTTTCAAGGAAGTAAAAGAAGTGATACTCTAAACAACATTCAGTGCTTTGCTTTTTCTGAACAGGTTTTTGACATAGCTCAGCCTGGTACACCATGGTATTTAGCAGCCTGGCCTTTCATAGTGGGTCTGCCTTGCAATTATGCTTCCATTCCTGCAGCAGTTGCAGAGGGCTTGTGTGGGTGTAGGAGCAAGAGAGAGATTGAGCTTGTTCTTGAGCAATGTGAAGGCTGCACTAACTATGAAAAGCCACCAGAATTTCTAGCACTTAAACTCCATTTCCTTTCTCAGTGTGCTACCAGCATTAAGCAATCTTCACAACATCTCCCTGACAAATGGAGAGTGCAAGTGGAGAAATACAGGCTGGTTTGTCAGCACTAGAATGGTAATACAGATCTCACAGCNCTGCACCCAGGATGCCATTAGCCTTCTTGGCCCCAAGGGCACATTGCTGGCTCCTGGGCATCCTGCTGCCCACCAGAAACCCAGGGCTTGTTCCACTCAGCTGCTTTTCAGCAGATTAGTCTCCAACCTGTTCTGCTACATGGGGTTATTCCTCCCTGAATTTTTTCACTGAAAACCAGGCTGCAGATCCTTTCCAGAAGTAAGGAGTGAATGTGAGAGCTCAAATTACAACTTGGAAGTGAAGAGCTAAGATGTTAGCTCTATTTTTCAGGAGAACATGAGTGAAAACGGAATAGAAAGTGCACATCAGTCCTGGCTGTTGCAGGTGCTAGTCTCTTGTGCCTGAGACAGCAGATATTGTGCAACACTTCACACAGAGCATCTCTGTATTCCTGGTGGTTGTTTCCAGCCCCTGTGCTGTATTCCTGAGCCCTGATGGTGCTTTGATAGTTGCTGTACTTCATATCTGAGAAGTCCAAAGGAGTGCTATTTTTGTCTTTCTCCCTTTCTGACTGTTCATTTGTTTTCTCTGTAGGTCTGAAGACCTATCTAATCTCTGGGCAGAAGGTGAAGGAGCCCCACTGCAGCTGTTCACAAGCCTTGCTTCCTGGCTTGGAGTCTGGAGATGGAGGCAGGACACAGGTTGCATCATCAGCTGAGAACACCAGTGACTTGGTAAAGACTCTCAAGCACACAGAAAAACCTAAGGTGAGCTCTTACTTCAGAGCCAAGCAGCACAGATCTCAAACTGTGCAAACCAAGGAGAGATGAGAGGATGAGGGAAGCCTGACAGGTCTGGTTAGGCACTGTTTCATATATTAATGTGTGTGTGTATGTATGTGTGTATGTATAGAGTCATAGAATGGAATCACAGAATGGTTTGGATTGGAAGGGACCTCTCAAGGTCATCTAGTCCAACCCCCTGCAGTCAGCAGGGACATCTGCAGCTAGAGCAGGTTGCTCACAGCCCCAAACAACCTGACCTGGGATGATGCCAGGGATGGGACATCTCCCACCTCTCTGGGAAACCTGACACAAGGTCTCACCACTCTCACAGTGAAGAGCTTCTTCCTGACATCTAATCTAAACCTCCTCCCTTTCAGTTTAAAGCCATTACCCCTTATCCTGTCACTACATGCCATTGTACAAAGCCCCTCTCCATCATTCTGATGCCCCCCCCCCCCCCTTTAGATAGTGGAAGGCTGCAGTAAGGTCTCCCTGGAGCCTTCTCTTCTCCAGGCTGAACAACCCCAGCTCTCTCAGCCTGTCCTCACACCAGAAGGCTTCCACCCTCAGATCACCTTTGTGGCCTCCTCTGGCCCTGCTCCACCAGCATGTGAACCTTTTCTAATGAGCATAGCAGAGACATCCCCACAAAAAGAGAAGAGAATTGTTTGTGTGGTGGAGGAAAGTGCTCCAGGAGGCTGGGAGTTGGTGTTTGATCTCCTTGCTCTAGAAACCCAGATCTAGAACTGAGGGCCAGGGTTTGTACGGATTCTGCTTAGAAAGATGATGACATTTTGTTATGTTCACACCTCTCACAAGCTCTCTTGACAAGGAAATCTGTGAAACAATGTGTATTGCTTCAGAGCTTTGCAGTTCCTCTCCATCTTCCAGCTCAGAGCAGGCTTCCCAAACAACAGATGTCTAGTCTCTATTTTCCTTTGCATTAAGACTTTCTCCTCCTGAGTTGCCTGATCTGGGCACGCATGTCAGAACCACAGGTGGTCATCTGCAGGTCACTGTCCTTAGACTTCAGAGGGTTTAGGATCCTTCCAACCCAAGTTTCAGATGGAGCTGACAGAGTTGATGTGAGGGTGGCTTTCCTGCTATTCCATTTTTGCTGCTTGCATGCTTGTTGTGTGGATTAGGAGAGCATGACTAGGGTACCTTTACTTTGCCTCTGGACCCTGTTTTAAGTTGTGGAGTAAAACCACACTGGCTCACAAGTGAGATCAGCTGGAAGGCTGACCCAAAGCTAGGATCCAAAGTTAAGTGAGCTCCTCAGGGAGCAAGCCAGGACTGCTTAACTGCAGAAGGTAGCTGTAGCCATTGTTATGCCTTCCCAAAAATCACACTGTGTGTGGTTTGACTGCGTCCAACTTGCTGATGATACTTTTCTATTCCTTCTCCCACTAAGAAAGCTTACATTTGGCATCCTTCAGGCATCAGCTTTCCAGGTCTCCCTGATCTTTCCATGACAGTACTAGCAAATAAGGCAGGGAAATGCATCTAGGAGCAGTGGGTGGCTGTACAAATCAAACTGCCTGTGCTGCCTCAGGCAGAGGCACAGATGTGACAGGAAGGGGCAGAAACTCCTGTATTTCCAGTAGTGTAGAAAAGGAATGTACCAGATGGAGCAGCATTACTGAGCTGCCTGTCTGTGGAGCAAAAGGGGAGGGAGGAGGGATGGAACAGAGCACTGGAACTGAGGAGCTGTTTGAGGCACAGCAAGGATGCCTTGTGGGCTTGGGCAGCAAACCAACCCATAACTGGAGGACCATGAAGCTCCAGACAGGACTGACCTGGCTGCAGCTGGGCTTTGGTGACATTTGTTATGTATTAACCATGGCACTCTCAGTTTATGGTTGGCCTTGCTGATCTTAGAGGTCTTTTCCAACCTTAGTGATTCTCTGATTATAACTTGTGATTGGAGCTGTTAAAGTGATCCAAGTCCAGGATGAAATCCATTGTTAAGGATCACCTATGGTGTATGTTTGCTAAAGCATGGAGTGACTTACTCTGCAGAAGGGTAGCTCCAGGGACACCACTGCTGCTGACCAGCCAGGATGCAGTGTGGAGGTGTACTCCTGGCCATCAGTGTTTGTTTACTGCCTGCTTCCCTGAGTTCCTGCTCTGGGAACATTTTGGCTGGGTGTTAATTGCTGTTTGAATGCTGAGTAATGACCTGTACAGTGCAAAAGGACAGACAAGGGAAGGAGAAGCTAAAAGGAGCTGCTTCCAAAGAACATCCAGGACAAGTGCCAGCTCAGTTTCAGCCACCTTGACTTCCCTATCTGCTGTTGTGCTAAAGATACTGCATCAAGTTTCTGCTTAGAGGTGTTGTTCATCAGCATCAACACTGCAGGTCTGGCCAGTGATTGCCTGAGCAGCCTCACAGCTCTGAAAATAGCCTTGCCCAAAATGCACTGATGCTGGGGTGAATCTTAACTGACCCCAAACTCAGCTGTCCCTCTGCTCTGCTCCAGCATCCCTACCATGCATGGCACAGGCAGTGTCACAATGTGTGCGGCATAGCGATGAGGCAAGTGCCAGGCTGCTGAGCACTAGCTTACAGACATGTTCTGCCACTGCAGGCACAGCACAGCAAGGAAAGTGTTCTCTGTTCTCACAGCATGGCCAGGTACAGGTGTTCCAGGCTCCCCCGCATGCCAGGCCACAGCTGGAGTATCTTGTCCAGTTCTGGGCTCCCCAGGTCAAGAGAGGCAAGGAACCACTGCAGAGAGTCCAGCAGAGGCTGCCAAGATGCTGAGGGCACTGGAGCAGCTGTGGCAGGAGGAAAGGCTGAGAGCCCTGGGGCTGCTGAGCCTGGAGAAGAGCAGAGCCAGAGGGGAGCTGCTCCATGCTGAGCAAGAGCTGAAGGGTGCAGGGGGCAAGAGGCTGGGGCCACACTCTGCTCAGTGGTGCCCAGGGCCAGGCCAAGGGGCAATGGGCACACACTGGAAGCCAGGAGGTTCCATCCGAACAGGAGGAGAGAGTTGTTTGTTGTGAGGGTGCAGAGCCCTGGCCCAGGCTGCCCAGAGAGCTTGTGGAGTGTCCTTGTGTGCAGAGATTCCAAAGCCACCTGGATATGACCCTGCTGGAGCAGGGGGTTGGGTTAGATAATTCCCAGAGGTCCCTTCCAACCCCCACCATGCTGGAATTCTGGGTTTCTGTCTGTTAGTGGAGTAACTGTGGCTCAAGAAGGCTGAGTCAGGCTAAGGAATGTTTAATTTGCCAGGCAGGCTAGAGGATGTCTTACAGTGTTAAAAAAGATAATTATATATATATATTTTAAAAACCCCACAGAGAACAACAGTGCAAATCAATCCCAGAGCATGCACAAGTTTTGAATCCGAGTGGGTTTCTTTTTTACTTTTTTTTTTAATGTTTTTTTTTTTTCTTTTTTAAAGCCTGCAGCTTGCTGGTAGGGTCTGGAGAGAATAATTTGCACCAGAATCATGACTGAGATGCCAACTGTTTTAAATACAAAGCTGCAAACAGTGTCAGTGTAGGAGGAGATGACTCCAGCTCTGGAAAAGAGACTGGGTAGGAGAGGCAAAATTACAGGCAAGCTGCAATCTTTTTGGTTTGAAGGGACTAAGTGGCCATCTTGGATGCAAAGGATGACTTCCACATTTGGAGCTTGAAGAGATGTTCCAGCAGGCAAGATCTGCTCAGGAAAGTCAGGAAAGAGAATGCAACAGTAATTGATATCCAAAAGGAATTGTATTTCCTCCTCTCCTCCAGTGGATCTCTAGTTCATTGAACTGCAAACCTTGTTGCAGTGTAGATATCAATAAAAAGGATATAGCTAATTGAAGTGGTGAAGATAGAGGCTAAAAGCTGTGAGTATATCTATAACAGCAGCTGGTTTTTTTAATGAAAAGACTGTAACCTCCAGAAGTGAGTTTGGTATCAGTTTATTTTCCCTCTGATGTTGTCTCAAATCCCTTCCATGACAGGGAATCATCAGCTGTTGTCAAAACGTTTTAATCATCTCTTGGTATGAGAACAGAAAGGGCATTTGCTTGTCTTGGTGTCTGCTGGAAGTGCATTTATGTATTATTCATCCTGAGGAGGTGAGATGAGCTACTGGGATTGTCTGCAGTAGAAAATGAAGTTAGTGGTGTTGCCTTGAACAGATGGGGTCAGTCAGATGAACTTCTGCCTCTTCTCCAACAGAAGAGCTTTGTCTTCTGGTTTAAGCCCAGGAGCCAAGTGTTTGAAGTGGGCTTGTTCATTTATTAGCAAGACCAAACAGGGAGTATTTTCTTTAGTTTTCTTTTTTATTAGAGGTTTTTGGGTTTTATTACTATGAACTGACTTTTGCCATGGATAACTCTACTAACACTGCAGGAGCATTGAAGGCTTTTTAGCTCATAGTTACCTTTGGTTTGAATGTCATCTAATACTACCTTCCACAAAGTGGCCATGGAACTCATGAGATGAAGTCCTAGATTAATTTTAAACAAGACCATTTGAGAACTAAGTGAATAGTCTCTTCCTATGTGCTGGTATTTGTGCAGACTGGACAGGCTCAGGACTGGAAGTAACTTGATTCTCTGGTGCCAGATTAGGAAACTCAGAGTAATTTCAGTGCCTGAGCCTGGGCCGTGCCCCTGAGGAACAGCAGATCTGATGGTCTGCTGGCTGTGAAGAAGGCTGAAGGCTGTGCTGCCATCCAGAGTGACCTGGACAGGCTAGAGAGATGGGCAGGGAGACACAATGCAATTTAACAAGGGTAAATGTAAAGTACTGCATCTGGGAAAGAACAACCCCATGGATCAGTACAGACTGGGAACTGATCTGTTGGAGAACAGCCCTGGGGAAAAAGCTCTAGGAGTGCTGGTGGCTAGGAGGATGCCCATAAGGCAGCAATGTGCCCTTGTGGTCAAGAGGCCAATGGCATCCTAGGATGCATTAAGAGGAGCGTGGCCAGCAGAGCCAGAGAGGTTCTTCTCCCCTCTCCTCTGCCCTGGGGAGGCCTCTCCTGGAATCCTGTGTCCAGTTGTGGGCCCCTCAGCTCCAGAAGGCTAGGGAGCTGCTGGAGAGAGTCCAGCACAGGGCCAGCAAGATCCTGAAAGGAGTGGAGCATGTGCCCTAGGAGGACAGGCTGAGAGAGCTGGGTCTCTTCAGCCTGGACAAGAGGAGACTGAGAGGAGACCTCAGCAATGCTTAGAAATATGTGAAGGGTGAGTGTGAGGAGGAGAGAGCCAGGCTCTGCTCAATGGCATCCAATGGTAGGACAAGAGGGAATGGGAGCAAGTTGGACCACAGGAGGTTTAGTATTAACATGAGGAGGAACTTGTTTGCAGTGCAGGTGCCAGAGCACTGGCCCAGGCTGCCCAGGAGGCTGTGGAGTCTCCTTGTCTGGAGCCATTGCAGAGCTGCCTGGACACATTGCTGTGTGAGCTGGTCTAGGTGCTCCTGCTCTGGCAGGGGGGTTGCCCTAGATGATCTTTCTAGGGCCCTTCCAACCCCTGGGATACTGTGATACTTTGAGAGGCATTGTTGGGTGATCAGGTGGACCAGCAGTCACAGGAGGAGTGGGCTGGGAGAAATACCACCTGAAAATGAAATATGCCACATTATTCAACTTCAAACCAGAGACAGAAAAGGGGCTTTGGGTGGAAAGTTAGTCCTGAAAACACTTACACCCTGGTCTCTGAAATCAGGAGTGAACCTGAAAGAGGAGCTGTTGAAGTTTTTGCACCAGGAGAATGATCAACTCCAGAGGCTTGAAGGAGGAGTCCCTCCTGAGTCCAGAATGAACAGATCAAATGGAGATGGGGTGTTGAGTTTGGGACACAAGGCTCAAGTGGCTTGTTGGATAATTTCCCAGGATGTTTATTGGGTCACCTCCCAGCATTTAGTGTATGGTGTGCCCAGTTTAGCATGCTGTGCCCTATGACTGGTGTCTGTGCCCATTAGCAGACCTCTGGCAAGCCTGGTACCAGTAAAGCATTTCCAGAGCTGAGGAATTGCCAGTGAGGATCAGGCACTGGCTCCCTTGGATGCAGGATGCTGCCTGTGTCTTGCCAGATCTAGAGAAGAATATGAAGACCTTGCAAGATACAGATGTGAGGTTAATTCCTCTTAAGGCCACATTTTAACTCTAAGGGGTTAGGTAGCTTTAAAAGCTGAAGTAAGACATTTTAAGTTGCTTCCAAACTGTATAACCTGCAACTGTCCTGATGATTTTGTTTTCCTTGTTTCCTGAGACATTTTCTGGGTGTTTGGCTTCAGCAGTGTCCAAGGACCTGAGCTGCCCTCCACTGCCACAGAGCACGAGGAGGAAAAGTGTTTGCCTTCATTGGTTTGGGATTTGTTGCTTTCCATCTCCCTATGCTGTTCATGACACATCTTGGTGGTTTGTGCTGTATGAATTGTGCTGCATTCTTTGCTCTCTCCCCTTACGATGCTATCCAGAGCCTTTTGCAGACTTCCAACAAGAAAATTGCCCTTCTCTCACTAAAGAGTGTTTTGTTCTTCCAGGGAAGGTCCTTTGCTGGTGTGCAGTGATGGCAGGAGATCTCTGATCTCACACTAGGAAAACTTCCCTGGATTAGAGTTAGCTCCAGCAAGCTGAAACCCTCTGATTTGTGATTGCGTTCTGTTCCAGCCCAGTTTGGCTTCCTCTTCCCCATTCTGTGGCTGAGTTTATCTTTGAACCATGCTGCAAGCATACAAGTGGACCAAATGATAAAGTGCAGAATACTCTGAGGACCCCAGAGCATTCCTGGCTAAAATGTTTTTGTCTCCTTGCAGCCTTGCCCTTCCTGTAGTCCCACCCTTGCTCCCCACTGCGATGTCAGCATAGAGGAAGGAGCAATCCAAAATGGTTGTCAGGATGAGCATAAAAACAATGCAAAGGTAATTGAAGTGTTTGTCCCTTCCCTTCTTTTCCCTTACTCCTCTGCTTCAGGTAGCTTTCTCTTTTTGGCATTGCTGTTCCTTTCTTCAAGCTCTTCAGCAGCAGAACTGATTCTGATTTGGAGCAGTTGTGTTCTAAAACTTAGCTGAGGTGTGCTTCCCCCCCCCAGTTTTCAGCATTATTAGCAGTTCTATGGGCCCAGTTTGATACTGAGGAGCACCTACAATTTGGACTCTCTAAATGATGCTGAGCTCACCCAAAGAAGGAGGCACAAAACCCCTGCCATCCTCTCCATCCCTCACCCTGGTTGGCTGTGTGTCACCTAGCCACAAGTTCCACCTGCAATGTAGCTCCAAGGCAGTCATTGGTGGCCATGCATACAGCTGAATCCACAGCCTCTAAGTCACTTTGCATCCTTCTCCCAATGTCTTATCTACTCAGCATGCTGCTGCCAAGATTGCTTTCCTTCCCTGTTGCTTAGATATTCTCACTGCAGCCCCTTGCTTCCTCTCCAGTGCCAGCCACTGCTATTTGTCATCCTGTTTGTGGCCTCTCTGCTCTGCCTCTCACCTCTCCCTCCTTCCTGACTAAGTGCAGACTGGATACCAGTGCTCATCATCCCAGGCTTGTGTTTTCCAATAAGTGTGCTGCTTTCCCTCACTGGGGAGAATCCCTTGACCCCCACCCTCAGAGATAGCTCTCTTGTTCTTCACATCTCTCTGCACAACTCACTGAATGAGCTTCTGATGAGCTGCTCTATTCATCTGTGTTTGTGCCCCTGCTCTCTCTCTGTGTTTGACCTCTTGGTTCTGATGTTTAAGTTGCAAGCTCAGCAGCAGGATCTGCCTTACTGGGCTGAAATGGTATGGAGCAGAGTTAAGCCTGTTCTGGGCCAGGGTTTCTAAGAAACAAAATGAGATAATCATCCCTTCAGGCCTTGAGGGAGCTAGAGCAGGGTGGCCAGCAGGTACCACTCTCAGAGCAGCAGGAGCTCTTGAAGACAGAAAACATGGTGGGGGCTGTGCCCAGGCTGCCAAGATGCTCTGTGGGAGATGATGCTTCCCCAGGCTGCTCTGCCCACGTGCCAGGGACCTCCAGGAACCAACTGCAAACAGAGATTTTCCTTGGGTACCAACTGCCTGGTGTCACATCTTGTCTTCATCAGAATTATCCTTCAAGTTTCTTCCTGCTACAGCTGCGTTAGCTCTGTGTGTGTGAATCAGCAAGTCACCCAGCCTTGCTTGGAGATAAAATGGCTCTCATTTCACTGGGAGAAACATGCTAGCAGAGACCAAATCACCTGTCCTTCTGTTATTTGGTGTAGTTATTGCTAAGTCAGAACCTGGAGTAGGTCAGTGGCTCTCCAGTAAGTCACAGAATCATTAAGGTTGGAATAGACCTCTAAGCTCATCAAGTCCAACCATACCTAGCACTCCCATACCACTAAACCATGGCCCTGAGTAGAACATATACATGTTTCTTAAACCCTCTAGGAATGGTGACTCCAGCACCTCCCTGGGCAGCCTGGGCCAGGACTTAATAACCCTTTCACTGAAGAAATTCCTCCTGGCATCCAATCTAAACCTCCCCTGCTGCAACTTGAGGCCATTTCCTCTTGTCCTCTTGCAGCTAACCCTGGAGAAGAGACCTGCCCCCATCTCACTCCAGCCTCCTTGCAGGGAGTTGTAGAGAGAGATAAGGTCTCCCCTGAAGTCTGAGATAGGTGTATAACTGAAAGCCTAAAGAACAGCCTCATGCAGAAAGTTGCTGTGGCATTTGATTTCCAGCTCTTTGCAGTCTCAGCTTTCTTGGGCAGAAGAGCCATAAGCTCCCTCTCCCCTCTCTGGAGTCTGTGCCCTGCAGCACTCACAGCTCCTGTCCTTAGGGAATGCTAATGATGTTAACCACATCCTTGGACCTTCCTGGGTCTCAACAGCCTGTGGAGCCTCCTTGTCTCTGGAGAGGAAGCTGTCACATGGTGCATCAAACCTCTGAGTGCTCCAAAAACCCTCTGCAGCCTGTTGCCATCAGAAACCACAGTAACATTGGAGCACAAAGCCTTTCATAAGCAGGGAATTTTCTCCTTGCACACAAGCAGTTTTACATCCTAATCCCCTTCTGTTAAGATTAACAGAGTGGAGAGGGCACAGGAAAACCTTGAGCTGACTGAAGGGAAGAATTTTCTTAGGGATTTGAGCCTTTGCCAAGTTGCTAAAGAGAAAAGGTCTGGAGAAGTCCATGCTGACCTTCTCTGAAAGAGCAGAAGTTTTCATTGCATTTCTCAGATGAACTTGAAGACCAGAGAGAGAAAGCAAACAGGAGCCCATATCTGTTCTTGGAGCTGCTCATTGTGCTCTCTTGGTTACTGCTTTTCAAGTAACAACATCTGCTGCAGGGTGAGGAAAAGGAGAAAGATTCTTCACCAGAAAAAAAAAAGATAATTCCCCCCCCCTCCACCCAGGCTTCAGGTTGTTGTGAGAAGAGCCCTGAGCAACCAGAATCTTTAATGTAAATTAAAACAAAAAGAAAAGGCAATATTCCCCACCCCAGTTCAGATGCTTTGCTTCTAGCACCCTGTTGGACAGTTCTGTTTGGGTTCTCTTTGCTAGGACTCCTCATCTCCAAATCAGAGAAGGTTGCTCTGGCACTGCAGTTGGTCTTCTGCCCTATAGCTGTGTTCCCTCTGACTGGGCTAGAGAACCTGGTATGGTTGCAGGACTTGCTCTGCAGCTGCTAAATGTTTTCTTGTAGAGAAGAAACGGGTGACCTTTTCTGTGAGAGGTTCCTGTGTCTGTGGCTTAGCAGGGGAGTGTTTTTATGTCATATGCAAGCACCTCTCAGGTCCAAGGGGTTTTGGTCTGCTTCTTCTGAGCTATGTGCTGCTGAAATCACCTTTCTCTTCTGGTGAGTATGTCCTTTAGCAAAACATTGGCAGCACACCAAGATAGCTCCTGAGCTTCCTGTTCTGCTCCATCAGCTGCTGTCACTGTGCTGTGAACACCTGCAAGCTGCCAGAGTCACAGTTGGAGTGGTGGAAGGGACTCAAGTGGGAATCCTTTCATCTCCTGCATCCCAGCACATGGCTCCAGGGGCTCCCACCTCCACCTGCAGGTTGGGGATCCTGCATCCCTGCTGGGAGGGAGGAAGGGGAAGCACAGCCCACCTTCCTCCTGCTTTTCTTGTAGCTCTAGGGAACCATTCCAACACACCTTGTTATGGCTTCAGCTCTTGAGATCTTGGCAGTGATGAGGAGCCAAGCCCCAGTGCACTCTGACTCTTCCCTGCATGAGGTGACCTTCTCCTCCTGCTTCATTAGCCTTTTATCTTCACCGGTTGTGTCCTCACCTTTCATTACACATGTCTATATAGTCACAGAATCACGGAGTCATGGACTGGTTTGGCTTGGAAGAGACCTTTAGAGGCCATCTAGTCCAAGCTCCCTGCATCTGCAACTAGAGTCCCAAACACCCTGACCTGGAATGGTTCTAGGGATGGGACATCTCCCACCTCTCTGGGCAACCTGGAGCAGTGTCTCACCACCCTCATGTGCCTCATTTGCTTTACAAAACATAGATACACAAGGAGTTTGAATTAATTTTGCATGGGCAGCCAGAAACCAGATACTTCTTAACTTTAACTCAGTTGATTTTACACTCTTACTAACACATTTCAGTGCATGGTTGGGGTGGTGATGATATTTATGGCATTTATTTATGGTCACTGTGGTGGCATCCAAGAATAATCTTCTGGAGGAGCTTGTCACTGCTTTGCTGACTGCTCTACAGGCAGAAATGAAAGAGCTTCTGTCATGAGTGGGTTTCAGCATGAGGATAAATGATACATGATAAATGACAAGACATGGAGGGGGGAGATGAGCATTCAGATATGCTAAGTTTGGGCTGTGTTTGCATTTGAAAATGATCCTGACTAACTGCAGTTCCTTTTCATCCCAACCATCCTCAGCTCTCCAATTTTCTTTGGAATTGCTTCAGTACATGTTGGTCTAGATTAAATCAAACAGAAGAAACTTCAGCTTCCATGAAAATAGAATAAATTGGGGTTAAAAGTCATTTGTGTTCTCCAGTGAATGAAAGCAGAATGGATAATATCAATAAGAATTGATAATAAGATGGGGTCACTATTTCAAAATGCAGGATTAATTAATATCAAGGCAGAAGACAACCAGAAGGGAGAAGTATTTCTTAGTCAAATGTTTTGTAGGAGGATGAGATGTACAAAAGGGAGGAGAAAGGAGGAAGCTCTGGGAAAGCAGCAGGCCTGCAGTGGTCAGTGGAAGGAATTGTCTCATGACCTATGGAAAGATAGCATGATTTGAGTAGGTGTTTTAAATGCTTTGTTAGAAGACTCTTGCCCTTGTGCTGAGTGACTGACATTTGGGCTGGTGGTTGGTCTTCGTGTGTGTACTTCAAATGTACTTTGTTTTCTGCAACTGGAAAACCTGGTGTATAAAAAGCAAGAAGACAACAACTCAACAGGCATGTTGAAGTGAGCAGGTAACAAACAGCTCAGTGTGTGGAGGGGAAGAACTTCTTTCAACTTCTGCTCCATGAAATCTCCTCTGTTGACTTTCTCAGCTGCTGATGCTCCCCATCTGTGTTTTGTTTTCTGCCATTCAGACTCCAGGAGGACACAGTCCAAAGACTCAGAATGGACTTCTGAGTCCTCCCCAGGAGGAAAAGCTCAGCAATAGCCAAACCTCACTGTATGAGATGTTGCAAGAGAAAGGAAGATGGGGTGGAGTGAGCCTGGATCAATCAGCTCTCCTGCCTTTGAGGTTCAAGAACATCAGAGAGAAGACAGATGCTCACTTTGTGGATGTGATTAAAGAAGACAGGTAAGGAAGATGGGGCTGGGCAGTGGAGAATGGTCTAAAGGCCAGAAGGCAGTGGCAAGGGTCCCCTATCTTCAGTCTCTTTTTGTGTGCTTTTTGTTTAATGCCATAATTGTTGTTAATGCATAACATAGAATCATAGAATCCTAGAATGGTTTGGGTTGGAAAGGACCTCTGGAGCTCATCTAGTCCAACCCCCCTGCACTGGGCAGGGACATCCCCAACTAGAGCAGCTTGCCCAGAGCCCTGGCAAGCCTCACCTGAAATGCCTCCAGGGATGGGAACTCAACCACCTCCCTGGGCAACCTGGGCCAGTGTTCCACCAGCCTCGTGAGGAGGAACTTCTTTCTAATGTCCAGTTTAAATCTACTCTTCTCCAATTTAAAACCATTGCCCCTTGTCCTTTCACTGCAGGCCTTTGCAAACAGGCACTCTGCAGCCTTCTTGGAAGTTCCCTTTAGGGACTGGAAGGTCACTAGTAGGTCCCCTGAAGCCTTCTCTTCTCCAGGCTCCAGGCTGAACAATCCCAGCGCCCTCAGCCTGTCCTCATGGGAGAGGTGTTCCAGCCCCCTGATCATTTTCGTGGCCTCCTCTGGACCTGCTCCATCAGCTCCATGTCCAGAGCTGGACACAGTATTCCAGATGACATACAAAACATGTATGTTTTCAGATCTTAGTCTATATTCTACTTGAGGTCAGAAACATTCTGCTCAGCAATCTGTAAAGCCAGACTTTTCATCATGTCCCTGGTGAGCAGTCACTCTCCAGTCAAGTCTTCACAAAGCAAAAATACTCTTGAAATGACTTGTCATGAAGTCAAACTCCTATCTTTGCATTCCAAAGTCCTCTTAGTGCACAAAGTATGCACCTTCCTCTGCAATTAAAAGTGTAACATAAAATCCCAACCACAAAACTCACCTTGTTTGTTTAGCAAAAGGACATCAGGTGATGTTGTGAGACTGACTAATACCTCCCAATCATACTGGGCTTGGAAGAAGAATTCCTAGGAGTGAATTCTGATGGAGCTGCAGCCTACCTACAGCATTCTCTCTCTGTTTCAAACAAAAACCCTTATTTTGGGCAGAGGCAAACATGTTCTGCCAAGCTTAGTAATGTGTGGTTTATACAAACACAGCCAGCTCTCCCTTATTATGGCAGAGACTTGACTGGAGCAGCTAAACAGAGAACTGGAGTTTGTTGTTATTATTTATGGCTCTTCTTATTTGTGCTTCCCTGCTTCCCCTCAGCTGAGGGGGATTTTATCTACATATCCTTGAAACTCTATGCTCATACAGACTCCAGGCTGCTTGGAACAGGGACACTGGGAATATGACTAAAGCAGGGAGGAGGGAGAGGGAGGAATCCCAGTCCCACTCCACTCTCTTCTCTAGGTTCTTTTCACCTTTTTCCTGTGGCCAGCTTCAGTTCAAATGGAGGTTCCTGTGGTTTGGGGTTTTTTTGTTTGTTGGTTTGCTTTGGGGTCGTTTTTTTTCTGTGTGTGGTCTGTGAAGAGATGTTTAGCTGATCTTTTCAAGTAGTAGAAGACAGACAGATTGGGAAGGTCCAGATGTTGGCAGAAATCAGTAAGACCAAGTTTTTGTTTGAAATCTAACTAGCTGAAAATTGGAAGTTACAAAAGCAATTGACTTGATGCCCTTGGCCTGCTGAAGATACCTGCCTGGAGCCCTTGTGCTGCTCATGGTGCTTTCCTCCTCCACTTACAAAATGGATAACTCTTTCTGGTTTGGGAAAAGGGAAGAGTAGGACTGAGATTTGACATCAGCCAAAGCCTACCTTCTGGGTTTTTTTGGTCTCAATTAAATATCATCATTACCATATTAAGTGGGCCAGTCCTGGTTGCCAGGGAAACTTCTCTGCTGACTTCAGCTCATGTAAACAGAATTTTCCAAAAATAATCTTCTGATTAATTAGATCTATGCAAAATGCCTGAAGCCTAATGTTTTACATTCATCCTTTGCACTTTCTCAGTGTAAAGTTCTATGGAGTAAAGGCATTTGAAAGCCATTCTTGACCCTCACCTGTAGAAAATGATCTAGTGTTGGTCTTGACAAGTCCAGTATTTGTGAGGATGTTTGAATGGGAAATGTTTCTCAGGGAGGGAGGTGAAGTCCACACTTCTCCTTGGTCATCTTACATGACACCCCCTTTGCAGGAATAATGCTGGAGTTTGGCTGCTGTGGCTTTGGGTTGGTCCAAGCCCCGCAGCAGCAAACGGGAGCTTCCCTGAGCACTGGGCAGTGACTTCCACTGTGGTGTCCTCATCTGGGCTATCAGTTCCTCTTAACCAGAGGTCCCTAACACAGCCATGGTGATGAGGTGCAGAAATTAAATCCCTCAGGCTCCCTGGAGAGCTGGGAAGAGTTAAACCTATCCTCAGGAGGGTTCAGGAGCCTCTGCATTGACTTAGGGAGCTGCCAAGGGGAAATGCTGGCCACTGGTGGGATTTGTCATTTCCCAACCTCTCTGAAGTTCAGATGTGTGGGTGAGAGTTCTGTGAGTGGCCATTGGTGGTTTTCCATGCTGAGACTTCCTGTTGGTGCTGGGGTGCATTAAGAAGAGTGTGATCAGCAGGTCAAGGGAGCTTCTCCTCCCCGTCTACTCTGCCCTACTGGGGCCACATCTGGAGCAGCTGTGGCAGGAGGAAAGGCTGAAAGCCCTGGGGCTGCTGAGCCTGGAGAAGAGCAGAGCCAGAGGGGAGCTGCTCCATGCTGAGCAAGAGCTGAAGGGTGCAGGGGGCAAGAGGCTGGGGCCACACTCTGCTCAGTGGTGCCCAGGGCCAGGCCAAGGGGCAATGGGCACACACTGAAAGCCAGGAGGTTCCATGGGAGCAGGAGGAGAAAGTTGTTTGGTGTGAGAGTGCCAGAGACCAGCACTCCCAGGTCATAGAATAGAATCATAGAATAGTTTGGGTTGGAAGGGACCTCTGGAGGTCATCTAGTCCAANCCCCAGCCTGGATTGATAGTGGGGATTGTTCTAACCCAGGTGCAGGACCCTGCACTTGGTCTTGTTGAAGCTCCTGAGGTTCCCCTGGGCCCACCTCTCCAGCTTGTCCAGGTCCTTCTGGATGACATCCTACCCCTCCAACTTATCACCAGCACCCCATAGCTTGGTCCTTCTCTGCAGAGCTGCTTTCCAGCAGGTCAGCCCCTAACCTGTCCTGGTCCATGAGGTTATTCCTACTCAGGTCCAGGACTCTACACTTGCTCTTGTTGAACTTCATGATGTTCCTCTCCCCCAGCTCTCCCTGAATGGCAGCACAGCCTGACAGGCTGTCAGCCACTCCTCCCAGTGCTGTACCATCAGCAAACTGGCTGATGAAGGAAGAGGTCTCAAGGAAATGTGTTCTGTCTTTCCTTCAGAGTGTCCTGATGCTTTTAATATATTGCCAAGGCCAAAATGTTTGCAGGTCATAACATATCTGCTATATACTCCTGCTTGAAGTCTTTTGTCTTCTTGAGCTTCAGTCTAGCAATGCGTGTTTGGTTCATCTTGCATCTCCAGGGGAAAATGCTTCCCACATGCCATCTTGTGTTGGGAAGCTTGTACTTCCAAAAACCTCTTTGCCAAGTGTTTGTAAGAAATAAACAGAAAAAAACACCCCAAAACAACCAAAACCAAGCCCCCTAAATAAAGAACTCGGGCAAAAAAGAACTCTGCCTTGAGTCCCTTCTGTTCTTTGACACCTATTAAAGAAAGAAAAGGTTTGCAGGTCAAGTGACACTGATGTCATTAGAAAACTTCTTTCCTAAACCTCTTACAGTTCCTGTAACACTCAGAAAATGTTCTACTTTTGCTCCAGAGGATGGGAAATAGAAACAAATTTGTCATGATTGAAGCCTCTCACAGTTTTTATCTCCACCTGACACTAGAAGGGAAGGTGAGGGAGGCATAAAAACCCCAGTGGCTGCTGCTTCCTGATTCCCTAGTCCTTGTGAGCTGGTTTGATTCTTGGTCAGTGCCTTTGGTGATGGTTCTGGTGATCTCTTTGAGCAGTAGATGTCAGCTCTCCATCTCCTCAGGTTCTCTGTGGCCTGGGTCAGTACAGGAACACTCCTAGCCGAGTTACTGTAGTGTTTTTGAAGTAACAAGAAAATGCTGCTTGCTAAAAGGGACAATGGAGGGTTTTTTCCTTACACTTTGTCCTCCTTGGCTTGCTGTGAATGCTCCAGTTCCACCTCAGGCACAGACAGCCCACAGCCAGGAAATCTCCTAAGCCTGTGCCTCTGTAGCAGCAACTAACCTTTACTGTTTGCTGGCTTCCAGTATAATTACCTGCAGTCACCTGTGGTTATAGCTGTTGAGTTTCTGGAAGAATTATTAGTCTCTTTGTGAAGATATCACATTTACTGTCATTTTTCTGGGCAGTATTTCCTTTGAGTGAGTGAGTGATGTGGGTGAAGTGATACCTTGGGGACTGAGAGCAAAGAAGAGCTACAGGAACTTCAAAGCCAAGCTCCAGTGTCCTTAGAAGCAGAACCCACATCCTGGGGGGCTCTGGAGGGCTTACAGCTGAGGAAACTGATGTTGTATCATCTTTTCTTTTTTAGCCTCATGAAAGACTACTTCTTCAAACCACCTATTAACAAGCTGAGCCTGAACTTCTTGGATCAGGATTTGGAGATGGCCTACAGGACGAGCTATCAAGAAGAGGTGTGTTCCTCCAGCATGGATTTCCTTCTGTAGGCTGTCATTGGTTTTAACGCATTTTAAGGGTCATGAAATGTCACATGTGACTTACTGGTTGGGATTGCTGCTTCTGAAAAGTCTCCTTTCAGTTCACATGCCTTGTGTCATGCCCTCACTCTGGTCCAGCAATTAGGCTGGAGATACATTTTCACTGTCCACCAGTTACTTCTCCCCTGCCCTTTCTCCATTTCTCCCAGGTTAAGAGGTTAAGGCTTTAGGCGGGCCAGAGAACCAAATCCTGCTCACCTTCTCCTCAAATAGCCTTCCTCTGAGAGTGACAACTTTCAGTTTGATTCTTGTTGATGTCACAGCCTCATGGTTGTCCCTGTGGAACCCAGACCTGCTCTGAACTCAAATGTCCTGAGTTCTCTAAGTGTGCTGCAATCAGAAACAGTTCAGAACACTGCAGGGACAGTGAGTATACATTGTAAGGAACTTGGTGCCTGACTGAGGATTCTGCACTGAGTGTAGAAAGTCCTTCATCCCCTCAGGGACTGACAGTAGTGCAAGCTTTCCATGGCAGGAGATGCTCCTGCCTGGTTGCTCAAAGGAAGATGTTTTGTGTACAGCAACATGAGATGTCAGTACTAACTGGGGGTGCATTTCCACAAGGAGCTGAGAAGTTGCTGCCAAAAGAGGGCAACTGCTCTCTCCAGCTTGTTCCTTCTCCTCCCTCCTTCTTCTGATGGCTCTGGAGCTGATCAGGCTTCCCTGTGGGGAGCAGTTCATTTTGCTGGCCTAGCATAGAATAGTCATGTTTTGTTTTTCTCTTTGGGGCTTTTTCTTTTTCCATCTGGGTCTGTTTGTGCTGTACTGAGCCAGCAGCTCCCAGAGAGGCTGGCAAGTGCCAGAGCAAATACAATCTAAGTGTCCAGCAGCAGGAAGGGGAGTGGGCCCTTCCCTTCCAGTACTTTTGAGTCTGGCCCATCCACCTGCCAGAACAGCACAGTTGTGTTGCAGTTCACTTTGCTCACAAGTCCTTACCCTGCAGCACTGTATTCCAGTGGAACCTCACAGAATAAAGCTCATGTAGCAGCAAACAGCAAGAAACCACTCTTGGGGTACAGCCTGCAAACTTTTGCACCAACTCTATGGAAAAGAGCAAACCCCAAGTTCCCTGCAATGGCAAGGTAGAAAGAGAAGGGAAGCAGTGATAGTCAAACAGCTACAGACTGACCTGTTGATGTGGGTATGTAAGAGATAAATTGACAAAAGGAGCAGGAATGTGGCCTCTGCATTCTGGTAGTGGCAAGGAAATGATTCTTTTTACTTCATTTTTGTTTAATACTATTCATTTGAACATTTCTATGTAAACCTCTCTGGAAATGGGAATCTTCCCTCTGCAGCACTAGGGCAAAATCTGTTCAAGCCTTAATATTGGCATAGTACCGATCCAAAACAACACCACCACCAACAAGAAGGTTCTCCTGGGAGAGTGAAATGATTTGTCAGCACTGCTGGTTCTCTAATTGCCTGGCAGTGAACTGTTGCTGAAACTCCCAGCACCACTGACTTCACCTCTAATTACGCAGTGCCAGCTACATGCTCCCTGTGTGATCACTCTTCTAGCAGCTCTGCTTCCCAAGAGCTCACTTAGCCTCTTCTTTGGAAATTAAGGCACTGCTTAACACTGTCAGAGCATCCTTAGTGTGCCACCCTGGAATACAGTGCTGCTTTCCTTAATTCAATCAGTGGGGACTAGCAGGATTCCAGATCAAGAGGTGAGTTTGGCACTGAAGGATGCTAACTGACCATATGTGTTTGCAGAGAGGTACAGATGAGGAACAATTCCCTAATGCTGCTGAGTGCAGACAGCATTCTAAGGAGCAGCATATGCTTCCCAATTAAACCAGAGGACAAGAGTAGTACATAAATTGGGCTATTTGGTGGCCATAGGGATAACATATTTCTTGTTCTGCTTTGGAACTCACTTTCTGTGGTCCCTTGGGCAGACCAAACACTCCTAAGACTAAGCTCATCTGAGTAAGCCAGGATGTGGAGCTCATCATCTACTTTTCAGCTGGCCTGGCCAAAGCAGCACACAGCACAGCTGCATGAGCACTGGGGCCAGGACAAGATGGAATGGGAATGTGTGGTGAGGGATTATGGGAGAGCAAGAGCTTAATGTCCTGGGCTCTGATCAATTCACATTACATAGTGTCCTGATTGCTGCTTTTAACCCAATCTGAAAGGGAGATGTGAACTCTGCCCCAGGCAAGTTGCTGGGTCTGTGGAGTGATGTGTGGAAGGTTTTCTGCAAGAACCATCAGAACTAAAAGAGATATAGTGAAATCTACTCTTATTTGAAATGAAAACCCGTGAAGAAAACTTCTTACAGCTAGATAACTGCTAGTCATTTTGGGGGGGTTGTGTTTCCTTGCCTAGAACAGGCAAAGAAACATTTTCATATGGTTTGTTTCTGTAGATAATATCCTGTAAACATCACCCCAGAGCCAGGGGCTGCACTGCCAGTGCCTCTTTCAGCCCAGACTCCTCCTCAGGGAGCTGTGGTAGCCATTGAACTGTTTCTTGTTTCAAAGCAGTCCTTAGGCTACATTACTGAAGTTCTCTATTCCTTCCTTTGTTTGTATGAGCTGTTCTTTATGGTACAGTTGAATTGAGCAAAGCAGCATCTCTTCCTTTCCCTCCCCTCCCTTCCCTCTGCCCACACAGGTTGTGAAGAACGCTCCGGTGAAGACCTTTGCCAGCGCTACCTTCAGCTCGCTCCTGGACGTGTTCCTCTCCACCACAGTCTTCCTTATCCTCTCTATCACCTGTTTCCTGAAACATGGGATGGTGGCATCCCCTCCTCCACCTGCAGCAGTCGTGGTGTTCATCATTGCCATCCTGCTAGAGGTCCTGTCCCTTGTCATCTCCATTAGGTAAATAAAGCCTAAGAAGGTCTCGAAAGCGCGGTGAGGACTGAAGTGGTGGCTAGCTGGGGAACATTTGCTTTGACAGCATCCCAGGAGCTGACTGGGAGGGTCTGTCATCCTTGGAGAACAGTGTTAGTGAGGCCAAGAGGGCTTGTGGCAGATCTTGTGCCAGGAGAGGTCCTAGCTACAGAAATGGGAGGAAGGAAAGGTGACTCTGGTAGGAGCCACTTAAGGAAATAGAATCTGCACACCATGCCTGCCCAGAGTATTGTTCCTTGGGCTGCAATGTGCAGCTGGGTATCTTCTCCCCTCACAGGAGAATTCGAAGAGAGAATCTTATATCTGTCCTTCAAAAAAAAAAACCACAACCCCCAAACCTGCCTTTAAATTCCTAGACAACAGTACACCAGTCTGCTGTTCAAACTGAAGGAATCAATCAGCCCTGCATAGAGCAGTCCTTGGCTCAGGAAACACCAAACCCAAGCAACTGCAAAAGTCACTGAACTAGATTTCTTTGTGATCTTTCATTCAAGTCTCCTGGGTTTAATATCAAATAGTTTGTATTTTCTCTCTTTGACACATCAGTAGAGTTCAGTGTTTCCCCTGAGCTGTGTGGCAGTCAGTTGCTGCTGGAGAAGGGAAGGGGCCCTTGCCTCTGCAGAAAGGACTCTGCTTGGTGATGCCAAGTCCCTGACTTCCTAACTGAGTCCTTGCAACCCAACCTCTCCTGTGCCCTTGGGGTAAGGCTTGGCTAGAGATGCAGATAGCTGATACTGAACAGCAACTCCTCACTCCTGACCTGTATCCAGTCACCCAGAGGATGTGTGTTCAGGACTTCTAGGACACTTAGGAGCCTTGCCCCAGCATTTACAACTGGTTGGCAGTGGTTACTCCATGGTGGGGGTTTCCACCAGCAGTATTGACACCTTCCCCCCTAGCAGCTGGGTCTCCCTTCAGCAGTGCTCATGCTCTCCTGGGTGTGTTGTCTGATTTAGACAGATACCACCTGTGTAACCTGTTATTAACCCAGATGACTGACCTCATAGTAAGTTGTTTGTCTGTGCCTGTAAGAGCAAGTCCCTTCTGCCCTCCTCATCTCCTGACTGCACTTCCCTCTGACACCAGAACATGCTCTGAGGGTGGAAATGTGTGTCCTCCCTGCTAGCTCTGCAAAGCTCTGTCTGGTGTGTGGAAGTTAAAGCACTTCTACAGGTCAGAAGAAACAGGAGATGGCAGTTTGCACTCTTAGTTTGACTTTTCAGGGTCGAGGTAAAATGTACTAAGTTAATACTTGAGTCACTGAAGCAAGTTTATAGCAGTGTGTGTCTAACTGTGCAGGCATCTTTACACTTAGGAGGAGAGAGAGGGCAGTTGGCAACAGTGGAAATGCTTTTAAGGGTGCAGAGAAGATCTCTGATTGCTGCCATTTAAATAGTGTTGGAGGTCTGGAGTCTTCAGGAAGTCTGAAAGTGCTAAGAGCTGCACTAGGAGATGGTTGAAGTGGTAGGAGTGTCATTCTAGTCTGTCCTAAACTGGGTGAACTGGTGCTCTCTCCTCTCTCTTGCTCCAGAAATAGATTTTTCCCCTTTGCAGAACAGCTTCTGAGCTCTGTCCTGGCTGAGGAGGAAGGTGCTTTTGTCAGCTCAGTGTGCCCAGGCAGCTCTTTGGTCACAGCAGGCAGGAGAGCAGGAAGGAGCAGTGAGCAGGTGGGCTGGCTTTCGTGGCCATGGCATTGGAGCCTTGAATCTCTTCAGCTCTCAACAACTCAGCCACCACTTTCCAGAAGAGCTGGTTTCCACTCTCCAGCTCTCTTTGGAGAAAATTCATATTCCCTCACCTTGCAGGTGAAATTTTACTCCACTTCAGTCTTTTTCAATTCATTATTGGTCCTATTTGTTTTTCCAGTGCCACACTGCATTTCCCTTTTCTTCTTTTGTCCATGTACAACATTACTGCTGTAGTCTTAGTTTTATAGGTAGTACAGAAGGTTTTATTTCAGTCCTGTTCTGGAACTGGTGGTTTCTGGAGAAGGAAGGAAGAAGGAAGGAGAAGGAAAATGGTTGTTTTCAATGTGCTCTCTCTATAGTCGAGAGTTTGCAGGGTGGTTTTGTTGTTCTGAGCTGTGTGTGGTTCCTGTTCTGGAACTGGTGGTTTCTGGAGAAGGAAGGAAGAAGGAAGGAGAAGGAAAATGGTTGTTTTCAATGTGCTTTCTCTATAGTCAAGAGTTTGCAGGGTGGTTTTGTTGTTCTGAGCTGTGTGTGGCTGTGCAGAGGTTTAGCTTCCCTGCAGCACCATGCTCTCTGCTAGTGATCCTGGGCCAGACCAAGGTGAGTTTAAGTAGCTTTAAAATGTTTTCTTAACATTGTTTGGTTTTGCCACTGATATTTCTAATCTGTTCATGAGCCTGTGCTGGCTTCAAGCCCAACTTTGACTTTCTAAGCTGGCTTGGATGCCTCATTTGAAGTCAGTGAGATATAAAAAGCAAGTGTTTCAGGGTGGCTCCTTAGTCTTGGAAGTATATATATACTTTTTTAACATTAATCATTCTTTGTACATCCTTCTGATATGGCAAACAGGTTGAGCTCCAGCTCAGGCTGTGGAGAGCACCTGCAGCCAACCCTCAGAGCTCACACAGGGCAGGATTAGCAGCTTCTCAAGGAGCACTTGTGCTGGCAGCATCTGGGACTCTCTGCATCCCAGTGGGCACTCAGAGGAGGTTCAGCCTTGCAGGGAATGCTGCACAGCTCCTGCAGCTGAGCAGTGACTGCACTCACTGGAGTCAAGCTGACTCTAGGCTCCACACATTCTCCTGGTAGTTTGGGAAGCAGGAATGGCTGGATGGGATAAGCTCTCCATCCAGCTGGGAGTTGAGGAGCAGGGATATGGGAATGGAGTTGGCAGCTGTCCCTTGCTTCTGGAGCCCTGCAGATGGAGGTGTCTGCACATCACTCTGTGTTTACTCCACTGCTACAGGTAGTTGGTCCTCAGGGACTTGCTACCATGAGCTCACATTTGTGATCTTTTCTCCACTAGTGAGGTAGAATTTGTGTGTGCCTCACCTCTCATCATCACATCTAAGATACCAATTGATACTCTGAAAGTAGAGAGTAGGATCATCTCAGAGCTGAGTAGCTCTTCAAAATAGCCTCTTGCTATGCACCAAAAAAGAGCAATCACAGAATGGTTTGAAGGGGAAAGGACCTTAAAGCTCACCTAGTCCAAGCCCCTGCAGGCAGCAGGGACATCTGCAACTAGAGCAGCTTGTTCACAGCCCCAACCAACCTGACCTGGGATGGTGCCAGGGTTGGGACATCTCCCACCTCTCTGGGCAACCTGGTACAGGCTCTCACCACCCTCAGCATCAAAAATTTCTTCTTGATATCTAGTCTGAATGTCTCTCTTTGGGTTTAAACCCATCCCCCCCTTGTCCTGCCCCTGCAGGCCTTAGATGTCTGTGTAGATGAGAAGCCTCAGCTGCTTTCTGGTAGGTTTTCAGTTTTAGTGTGATGGCAGTGGCATGTTTGGGAGGACTTTTAGAGGAAACAGTAAGTATCAATTTTGGCCTGGAGGGGTTTTTTTGTTGTTTTGTATTTGTAATATGTATTTGCTTTTGGGCCCCAGCTCCAGTCCCCACACCCTGAGGCACACATTGCTGGGTGATTCCCTTGAGCAGGAAGAAGAAAATCATCTTCTTCCTCTTCAGAGTGAGGAGAGCTCCCTCTGACCACTCATGCTGCAGAGCTTCCTGTGCAGAAATGTCATCCCAGATGGCAATCCCAGCATACCACCCAGATATCTGAAGGGAGGAGACTGGACTACAATGCTGGGCACAATCCCAGCAGTTCAGGAAAAGGGATTATTTTAGGCCCAGAGAAGTCTTGCCTAATTTTCTCATTGTATTTTGATTATGGGGATGCACAACACCCTGCCTTGAGATCAGTCTGACTTTAATTGCATCCAGGACTCAGCCTAGGAAGTGCTTGCCACAGCTCTGGTCCAGTTGCAGGAGGGGGACAGGAGAGCACTGTCACTGCCTGAGCAACCAGACACCAGCTAAAACTTCCCCTATGGAAGAGCAGGAGTCCTTCTGGAGCAGAACTTAGCAGGGAGGAGGATGTTTTGATTCCTTTCAAGTGGCTGATAATAAATTATTGGAGTATCTCTAGCTGAGATTCCCACTGTTATCCCAAGTGCCACTCCAAGGTTAATTGTGGAGAGCTGCATGCACAGAAAGGTGCTTCATTTGTGAGCCTCTGGGAGCTGTCATCTCCTGTTCTGTGTCCTTCTGCCCACTTGAACTGTGACTACTTTGACTTTCCTGAGTTCAGCTGAAGTGTAAGAGGGCCCAAAAGTCTGCTCTTTGATACAAATCCCATGGGCAATGTCACTGAAGATCCAACAGTGTGTGAGATCTCACTTGGGATTCTTCAGAGTGCTGCTGCAGGAGTACAGGTAAGAGACATCTGCCCACTCTTGCAGCTCTAAACACAAGGGTTTTGTTAACTAGATGCTTGACATCTAGTTCTTCTTCTTGAGTAGAACTTGTTATAAGGAAGTTTGTTTAAAAAGGAAGTGTTGCTTTTGATAGCATCCTTCAGTGAAGGCTTCTGGGAGGAGAGCTGAGGCCAGGCTAGTGGATATTGCAAACCTGTTTGTAGGAGTGAGAGGTGGGAGCACTTGATCAGTTGATTCCTTGTTGCAGAAGGACCTTTCTAGAGAGCAAAAAAATATCTTTTGGATGAAGAAAGCAAGTACAATCAAAGCAGTAGAAAGGGGAAACTGCTGTTGTCTGACCAAGCAGAGCTACCTTTTGCTAGGACTACCTTCCCAGGCTTGCTGAAGTGACAGCCATGGTCTGTCCACAGCTGAGACCCTGCAGCCAACCAGTTGGATCTGCTTAAATTCCTAAGGACCAGGAGCAGAAATTGTTCTCTGCAGCTAGAGCTTAATGCACTGGTTCTGTTGCCAAAAGGACTGATACAGAGTGTTGATGCAAGGGAAAACAATGCATTCTCTTTGCCTGCCTTTATTTCCAACATCTGTGACTTTGGTATTTAATACCCCACCAAATTGCTGCTGTGCCAAAAAGCTTTTGATTTGAACGATGGGAATTGATTTTAAACTGCCAGTAAATACAGAAATGATGGTAACAGTCTCCAATACTCATTAATCATTCATGTCCAAGTTACTAATTTGAACTCCAGCTTGTGTAAACATCTTGGATGCTTGATCATTTGAGTTCTTCTGAGCTGCCCACTGACACTGCATTATTTACTGCTGCTGCTCTCAGCCATTAAATCAGTCTGCAGTCCTCCTTGCTTGTCTGCATTTGATCCCCTTCTTCCTGCCATGGGAAGGTTGTGCTGTATTCACAGGACTTTGCTACTTTGTGGAGGATGAGATNTCTTGAGCTGGGGAGCCCAGAACTGGACATGATACTCCAGCTGTGGCCTGACCAGGGCAGAGTAGAGGGGGAAAAGATCCTCCCTCAACCTGCTGATCACACTCTTCTTCCTGCACCCCAGGAGACCATTGGCCTTCTTGGCCACAAGAGCACACTGATCCTGGAGTGCAAAGCACTGCCATAAATTCTGGACTGAAAAAAACATCAGTGCCAGAAGGTAAGGATCATCAGGAGAAGTATGACATTGTCCTGGAATTGACACTAGCTCCTTTGCAGTAGAGAGCTGCTGCAGTGAAGCAGTGTCCTCATGGCAGGATTAACTCGTCAGCCTCACTGATGGATTTGTTGCTAGAGTTCCCACAAGAATTCTTCCTGGACTAGAGGCTTGGCAAAAAAAAAAAAAAACAAACCAAAAGAAGGGCAAAGCTTTCTGTGGCATGGAGTCCTATAGCATGGTTTGGGGTGAGAGACATGAGCTGCAGAGCTGGCTTCTGTGGCAGCCTCCGCAGGAGCTCTTGGCTCTCCTTGGCTTCTCCTGGGGCTCACCACCTGAATCTCAGCTGTTCCCAGGAGCCACTGCTCTGCCTTGGAGCCCCATTCCCATTCCCTCCTCCCGGCTCAGCCTTGTATATGTTCATCCTAACTCAGAGGCATTTGGAGAACTGAGCTTTATTTTTGGAGGTGGCATTTGGGGATGGAGTCGATGGTGAACTTGGCTGTCGCTGGGGGAGGGAGCCAAGTCGGGACAGTGTCTAAGGCTTCAGGAAACCCAAGGCTGGCTCTGTAGAGCTTCTTATAAAAAGGAAATCGTTTGCTTTCTCCACCATTGTTGAGCTTTGTTGGGAATTGTTTCCTCTGCTGGAATACAGCTCCAGTCGGTGGTGTAAAGGCAAGGCCATTCAATAGGAGCTAGCAGGTCTGTGAGCGCCCTCTCGTGGGAGGATGGTGTATTACAGCATCTTCCTGTCCCTGGCCCCCAAATCCCCTTTTTCTGTGCATTTAACTATAATTGCCTGATTTTAATATCTTAAATTAGAGAAGAGCTCTTGAAGCTTCAAAAAAAAAATGCTTGAGGTCACAACCAGAGGATTAAAATACCACTCAATTTGTGTTTGAAGGTGTGGAGTAAGTGTCAAATCCACATGAAGAACTTTAAATGTATCCTGTTTTGTATCAGGCTCTTATCCAGCAAAATACCTTGTATTTTAGTGTTAAAAATGGAGTGAGTAGCTTTTCTCTTTGAAAAAAGACAGGTAATATAGAATCATAGAATCATTATGGGTGGAAAAGACCTCCAAGGTCATCAAGTCCAACCATCCACCCAACACTGCCATGCTCACCACTAAACCACGTCCCCAAGAACCACAGCTCCATGTTTTCATGGACTAATCAGTGCAGCTTTGGAGATGGTGAGTGTTATTTTGAGTGTATATTGTGTTTATTGATTTATTTTTCAGCTCTGAGCATCTCTGTCCAAACCCAGCAGTAATTATTTGGGCTCTGCTGTAAGGCTCTGTGAGAGCTTCCTGCCTGCCTCCTTTGAAGAATTCCATACATCCACACGTACTGGCTTTGAACAAAGCTAGCTGTGCTCCATTACCTTTCTCTGTCTTCATAAAAACACTGAGAAACTTGAAGAGCAGTTGCAGTTTTTCCAGAGTGACTAATATTTCTGAGGTTTAAGAGGGAAGTTATTCCCAAGGATTTGTTTCTAGAGCTAAATAACAGTTTTCTGTGTTACATCCTTGAGCATGAAGCATCCTTTTCCCTCTCTTTATCCATTTCAACCACTAGAAACACTCTCATGTAAGAAGTATCTCTGTTGAGTTGCTCTCCAGAGCTCTTTCAGTTGGCTTCTTCAGCACATCCCAGATCTGGGCTGTGGTTCCAGCAGCAGCTTGAGGCCAGATCCCATCCTTGCCATGCAGCTCCTGTGGGGCTGACCAGATTGCTCTGTGAGGTGCAGAGGAGTGTGTGAGCTGCCAGCTGGGCTCCAAGGTGGCTTGGCTTCCAGCCTCTCCTCTGCCCCTTCCCTAAGGAGAGAGGATGGAGTGTGACTGCAGATGGGAGCTTCTCTCAGGGTGCCTGTAACTGGGAGACCTGGTTTTGCTGCAGTACAGTGTTAAGACAGCATGGATTTGGTTAAGACAGCATGGAGGTGTTGGTTGACAGCTAAATGTGAGCCAGCAGAGTGCCCAGGTGGCCAAGAAGGCCAAGAGCATCCTGCCTTGGATCAGCACTAGTGTGGCAGCAACACTAGGGCAGGGATTGTCCTCCTGCACTGGGGAGGCCACAGCTCCAATCCTGGGCTCAGCTTTGGGCTCCTCACTCCCAGAAGGACATGGAGGTGCTGGAGTGTGTGCAGAGAAGGGCAAGGAAGCTGCGGAAGGGTCTAGAGCACAAGTGTGCTGAGGAGCAGCTGAGGGAACTGGGGTTGGTTAGTGTGGAGAAGAGGAGGCTCAGGGGAGACTTTCTCACTCTCTCCAACTCCCTGAAAGGAGCTTGGAGTGAGGTGTGGATTGGTCTCTTCTCCTAAGAAACAAGTGATAGGAGAAGAAGAAACAGCCTCAATTTGTGCCAGGGGAGGTTTAGGTTGGACATAAGAACAATTTCTTCACTGAGAGGGTTATCAGGCATTGTCCCAGGCTGCCCAGGGCAGTTCTGGAGTCCCCATCCCTGGAAGTGTTCACACACTGTGTAGCTGTGGTGCTAAGGGACATGGCTTAGTGGTGAGCATGGCAGTGTTAGGTTGACAGAGGGACTCAATGATCTTAGAGTTATTTTCCCACCATATCAGCTCTATGACTCTCTGATTTTCAGGGCCCTTGGGTGGCTGAGCTGGTTTCAGGCACACAGCTCAGTTTTTCAAACCTCCCTGGTGTTATTTTAAGCAAGCTTTTCTCTTGTAAAAGCTTCTCCTCTCCCCACCTTTGCTGACGCTCCCTTGCCACAGCAAACCAGCAGAGCTGGACCAACTCCTGCAGCTCCCCAGCGACCCTGTGGCATGGGATGTGTTGGGATTGCTCACACAGCCTCCCTGAAGGATTTGGAGTGTTTGCAGGTAACTGAGAGGTGCTGAAGCTGATGCCTGGCTCTGTGATTCCCTGTGTTGCAGAATGGCCTTCTTCCTGGAGGAGGTGATGGCTTGCACCAAGCGGCTCCTGGAGGTGATCTCTGGCTGGTTGCCTCGCCATTTCTTCGGTGCCATCCTGGTTTCCCTCCCAGCTCTTGCAGTTTTTTCACACTTCACCTCTGATTTTGAAACAAATATACATGTAAGTTATCCAACTCTTGTTTCCTGATCTGTCAGAGCTTGTGGCTTGTCTCCCTTCTTCCCTTGTGCTTTGCATTAGTTTGACACAGAGCCCTGGGAGGGCTGGGGCTGTGGGGTGTGAAGAAATGTCTGTTGCCTCATGTAAATACAGTCACTGGCTTATTGGAGAGCTCTCACACAAAGGAGGAGAGGGATACTATAAATGTCTGTTTGCATGTATTTCTTTTCCTAGAGCAAACCCTTCTGGAGGTGGTTATTCTAGCTAATGCAGGGAGTGTGGCCCAGGCTTTCCATTCCACACCCTCTGGATTGGATTTGGAGGTTTTACTCAGAGATGTTGTGTAGAGTGAAAAGTTTGCATGCACATCAGTGAATCTCAGCAGTCAGAACAGTATTAGGGATGAAAGTCAACAAGAGCAAGTGTAGGGTGATGCACCTGGGGAGGAATAACCCTATGGAGCAGAACAGGTTGGAGGCTAATCGGCTGGAAAGCATCTGAGTGGAACAAGCCCTGGGTGTCTGGTGGGCAGCAGGATGCCCAGGAGCCAGCAATGTGCCCTTGGGGCCAAGAAGGCTAATGGCATCCTGGGTGCAGCAAGAAGAGTGTGGCCAGCAGGTCAGGGAGCTTCTCCTGCCCCTCTCCTCTGCCCTGGGGAGGCCACAGCTGCAGGATTGGGTTCAGTTCTGAGCTCCCCTGCTTAAGAGAGATAGGGAACTGCTGGAGAGGGAACAGAGAAGGGCTACTAACATGCTGAGGGGACTTGGGCACCTCTCTGGTGCAGAGAGGCTGAGAGAGCTGGGGCTGCTTAGCCTGGAGCAGAGCAGCCTGAGGGGAGAGCTTAGCAATGCTTAGCAATCCTTACAGGGTGGGGGGCAGGAGGCTGGGGCCAGGCTTTGTTCTGGGTGCCCAGGGACAGCACTAGAGGCAATGGGCACAAACTAGCACCCAGCAAGTTCCAGCTGAACAGCAGCAGCAACTTTTTCCCTTGGAGGGTGTTGGAGCACTGGCCCAGGCTGCCCAGGGAGGTGCTGGAGTCTCCATCTCTGCAGAGATTCCAAACCCAGCTGGACCCCATCCTGTGCAAGCTGCTCTAGGTTCTCCTGCTCTGGCAGGGGGGTTGCACTAGATGATCTCCAGAGGTCCCTGCCAGCCCCTAACCCTCTGGGATGCTGTGATGGGTTTTGTTTGCAGTTAGATGGAGGAACTCAAGGGAGAGAGCTCTCTGTACATAGAAACCATTCCCCTTCAGGGATGGTTAAAGGAATGCAGTAACTGTTCTCTGAGGAAGAAGTGGGCATGATTCTTCCTAGCACAGCCACAGAGAGGTCCACGGAGGATTTGGTGTCTCCTTTAACAGAAACATTCAGAAGGGGGGCACAAGGGCTTAAATATCAAGGAGGGGCAAGAAGAGTTTAATTTAAAGGCTAACTGTAGCATCTAATCAGTACTTAAAACCTGCTTGTGAATAAAATAGGCTGGAAGTGCAGATGAAAGTTTGTTTCTCTGCAGGTTTCTCTCAGGTAACACAGGGATACAATCCTTCCCTTCCAGGTTCTTCAGGGAATTGTTTCACTAATCTCTCAGTATTTCAAGGCCCTGAGCATAGGTAACCACCAGATCCTCATCATTCCTCCTCTCACAGGTTGTCATTGGGTGTTGGGAAGTACTTGTTCTAGGGGAATGTGTGGACCAGGTGCTTTTTGGTCCCTCCTAATTTAAGCCTATACTCCATAGTCATCCTAGCCACAGAAGAGAGTATTTGATGTTCTTTCCCATCCCATAGTTAAAATCATTCTGCAGCTTTTACCTTTTGTGAACTTTAGTTAACACTTTTAAGCTGTAAGGTTTTTTCCCACAGTTTGATGATGGTTTTCTCCCTGCTGACTACCAGATCTCTCCACTGATTTTTACATCCTTCCCATTCCTCACCATCCTTGAGCATCTCTCCAAATGCTGGCAGAACACTTGTGTGAGTGTGTTCTCAATCCCTTTTGGGATCAGGTTGTTAGTCTGGATGCTTCAGGCAGCAGCAGGGAGAAGGTGGTGTTCCTCACCAAACCAAGAGTGAACTTTCCTTTCTTTCCTCGTGCAGGTCCTCCAGAGTGGTGGGGTTGTTGGCTCACTCTCCAAGAGATGGCCCAGCTCATCTTGTGCTCAGTGTTTCACCATTCCTGGAGCTCTAGGGAGTGGAGTCAATCTATAGAGGGTCAGGTAAGTGTCCTATTTTACTATGACATGGTTTTGCAAAGTTTTTTTTTAACTCATAGCATTTTATACCTTCCCTGGATATCAAATCATTAAAATCCAAAGTAACAAAAAACAGCAATGAAAAAAAAAAAACTTTCCAAAGCCATGCATCCATAGTAAAAGCCAGCAGGGACTGACCCTCTATAGGCTGCCTTCATGCTGGGGCATCACTTGGAGGGAGAGCCAGTGCTCTACCACTTTAGGAGACCTGAAATGGGGGCAAAAACAAAGTAAGTTTAAATTCTGGGGTTTTTTTTTCTGGACACATCTGACATTCCTTTTATCCATTTTTTTTTTTGAGTCATTTGAACAAAATAATTCCTGTGCTTGTGGTTTCAAAATGGTAAATTAGGTAAGGTTTTGCCCATGCACTGTGTCTGCTTCTGCATCACATGCTTGTTTGTTCTGCTCCAGGCTTGCTAATCTGCCATCTCTGCAAAGGACAGTCCAAATTAGAGAGAATGCTGATGTGATGCTGGGAAATGCAGCATGCAGCTAGACCAGAACTCCACAAGGCACTTGGAGAGTCTCTGGTTTAGCTTGGATGGTGATGAATATTTATGATAACACCCAAATTTGCACATCAGCTTGGGAGTTGTGAGCACTGCAAGGTGGTATCTCCTGTGAAGACATTCTGGGCCATACTTCCTGTCCTGCACTTGCTGTTCTCTCTCCAGTAAAGGTGTGGAAAGAGCAAGGGGATATTGAGAGAGGGCACTGGAATTTAGACCACTCACAGAATCATTTCTCATGATAGATCCCTGTTTTCTAACAAAATCTTCCTCTCTTGCAAGTTTAGCCTGTTGTTTCCTGCCCCTTTATAACATCAGGGCCTGTGTAGGATTATGTTGGAGGCAAGGGAGCTAATTACCACCAGACAAAGGCTGGAACTGGGGGACAAGGAGAATCAAATGTTTGCCCTCAATGTCTCTTCTCCCAAGGGGAGCTCAAGGTCATTCTCAAATTGCAAATGCCTACAGCTTGCCAAGCAGAATTCAGAGAGCAGATAGATCAGCATCTCCTCAGAAACTTGTCAGCATGACCTTGGTGCTCATGGATGTCTTCCTCTTCTCCAGGCTTCACCTCTTCCACACTCACCAACCCAAGTGGTGCTGTTAGCAAGTTGACAGTGACTGATCCATGCCTTGTGTTACCAAACCAAACCTTTTCTTACCGGAGTTCACCTGTTGCTGGCCAGTAGGATAATATCCTCTTGCAAGTGTTTGGGTGAAGTCTGGGAGAGTGAATGTGTTCCCCATCTTCAGTGCAGTCCAATGTTGACATTCAGGTGAGAAGAGGCAGCTCTAAGCCTAGCAGCTGAGAGGAGCTGAGGAGGTTACCAGCACTGTTTACGTTTCTTTTCACTTTCTTCACTATTTAGGGTCATGGTTTAGTGGCATGGTGGTGATAGGTTGACAGTTGGACTTTAGAGGTCTCTTCCAACCTTAATGATTCTGTGATTCTTATTAAAACAAGAAGAGGTACTGAGCTTTTTGCAAAGGTAAGCTGAAGGTGTTGCTGAAATAATGGCTGTGTCATGCAGGAATACAAAACTCAAAGGAAAATGGTGAGAAACTACCTGTGTGCTAAAAATATTCTTGCTCTTTGAAGGGAAGACCTCCATCTGCAAGTGCTGTTTCCTGATACAGACATGGGAGGGATTACAGACTGTGCATGATGAAATGAGCTCCTTGTCCTTCCTCTCAGCCCTTCTTTAGTCTCCAGTGGCAGTTGTTGGCACGAGGAAGCTAACTCCTGCTCTCTCTCTCTGTTGCAGTACACCATGTTCATGTGCTGTGCCATTCTGATCACCATTGTGCAGTACTGTAACTTCTGCCAGCTCAGCTCCTGGATGAGATCTCTGCTGGCAACTGTGGTAGGAGCAGTGCTTCTCATTCTGCTCTACATCTCCTTGTGTCCAGACAGGTGAGCACCACACCTCAGCACTCACACACTGCTTGAGATGGTGAGCAAATGGGGGCTTCTCCACCAGTGAAGGGAATGTCTGTTGCATGGGATTTTAGTGTCTGCCATGACTTTCTTCAGCATCTTAGATTTGGTGATTGGATTTGGGAAGAATTCTGCTTTTTTTGGTTGTTTGGTTTGGGTTTTTTAAGGACTCAAAAAGGACATTGAGGTGCTGGAGTGTGTGCAGAGAAGGGCAAGGAAGCTGGGGAAGGGTCTAGAGCACAAGTGTGGTGAGGAGCAGCTGAGGGAACTGGGCTTGGTTATCCTGGAGAAGAGGAGGCTCAGGGGAGACCTTCTCCCTCTCTGCAACTCCCTGAAAGGAGCTTGGAGTGAGGTGGGGGTTGGTCTCTTCTCCCAAGTATCTAGAAATAAGACAAGAGAAAATGACTTCAGGTTTTACCAGAGGAGGTTCAGGTTGGACACAAGGAAAAGCTTTTCCACTGCAAGAGTGGTTAAGCATTGGCCCAGGCTGCCCAGGGCAGTTCCTTTGGAGCACTGACTCTGGCACTGCCCAGCCAGCAGCTTCACTGAGAAGATAGCCCCAGGTTTGGTTTGCCAGGGAAGTTAACAAAGAGCAAAAGCTTGATGCCAGTTTTGACTCCTTGGTTACTCTTCCAGAGTTCTCCCCAAGCAGAGTTCTTGCAGCTCCTTAAGCCACATGCATGGCAGTGTGTCTGCACAGAGCTAGTCTGGAATAACTGGGGTAAAATAAGGTCAAAGAATGATTTTTAGTACCAAAGTCTTCCTACAGTGGCAGGCAGTCAAGCCAAAGCCTGAAGAAGGTATTGGAGCAGTTGACATTCCCTGAGTGACTGAGCAGACCTCTGGGCATCCATGGCAAAAGCAGAAGGTTTGCTGCCATAACTACAACCTCTCATTCCCTGGAACAAATGAGATAGCTGATTACTAAATCAGCATCAGCTTTGTGTTCAGGCTTTGTGCAGACAGACAGACACAAAACTTGGGCTTTTCCCTGCATTTCATCTTCATTAAGGCTCTGGGAGAGGCTGTTGCCAAGCAGAGAGGAGGAGACTTGGCTGCTGTGTCAGTTGATAGCATCAGCTCTTGCTGACACTAAAGGGATACTGTGAATGGGGAAGAAACTTGATCTTAAGATAAATGTTGCTAATGAGATCAGATTTGCCCCTGTGGTTTGCATAGCCATGGCCATGAATGGGTGAAGTACAGAAATCATGGAATATGTTGTTATTTCACCTTTTAAAGCTAATTATTTCAAGTAACAGACAGAGCTGTTTAACTGCAGGTCTGACAAGGTGATGTATAGAATTGATTCAGCACACAGGCTGAGTTAGGGAGAGCCATAACTGTTGTTGGTTAAGAATAACTGGTTTGTTCCCCTTTATTGTTAGCCTGGTTTCTATTTTTGTGTCCCAGCAGTAACTGCAGCTTTGTGCAAATCCATTCTGTAGATTCCTTGACTTCTTTTTCCAGCAGTAGCTCAATCCAGAGAGTTGTAATACTTGATTGCAGGAGAGAAACTGTGATGCAAGCCAACACCAAATTGCTTGTCCTATTGCCTTGCTGTCTGTAAGGGCATTTCCAGCAATGGGCTCTCCATTTGGGGGTTTCTTTTGGTTTAGGAGGGGTTTGTGGGTTGTTTTTCTGTTTGTTGTTCTTCTAAATCTTCATGTTGTGTGGTCAGCTAAAGGCATAAATAGGCTTTGGAGTCCTGAAATGGCTTTGCCATGTTTCCAAGGTAAGGCTAGGTTGTTTAATGGTGACTCACTGCAGGCATCACATTGCTTTTGTCTTCATCACCTACCCTGTAGGGCTGCTCACATCTCTGGTGCAGGAAATGCAGAGAAGTTATGTCCAGACAGAGTGTGTCTGAAGCTGCTTAAGCCTGTGATGCAATTCTTGGTCCTTCCATAGTAGAAAAGGCTAAAATGCCAGCTGGAATTCTGGCAGGATGCTTTGCTGATGGCTTTCACTTTCCTTCTGAACTCAGTGCTTTTCTGTTGCAGCTCTGGGGAAACTTTCCATCTGGATATGGCACAGAACTTCAGGTAAGCTTTACATCCCATGACCATCTGCAAAGTTAAGGATAAAAAACATTTTCCATCAAGTCCAGGTAGCAAAACTTCCCATCCACAGTAACACAGGTGGGAATTGATGAGATTGGTTCAGCAAGTTGTGTTGAAGCTCCTGGTGTACATCATTGCCTTTACAGTGCACTTGGAGACAACCAACCACCACCAGAGAGCTGCTGCTGCACTCACTGCACTATGGAATGCTATTTCCTTCTTTGCTTTGATTTCTAGGAAGTAGAGCTGCTTAGGAAGAGCTGTATAAAACAGCAGCTCTTCTCCTAGTAGTTTTTAAGCATCATGAGCTATTGATTTGATTTGCTTGCTTGCTTTGCACCCTTCAGAAGTGTGCTGGGTTGGCTGCTCTCTCCACAGCTGCCCAGGTGAGAATTCCCTGTGGTGGAAGAGCTTCAGCTGGAAGCTAGCTGCCTTCCCTGGGACAGAGCTGGGCAGTGACAGTCCTGAGCCCTGAGGTCAGGGCACAGAGAGCAAAGGAAATGTTAGCCCCTAGGCTTCCAAACCAACCAACCAACATCATATTTTCCTGGGCTATTAATAGCCCCTTGTAAGCAAACAAGTGAAAGAGTCACTCTGATTATTCCAGGGTTGAATTTTTCATGGCTTTTTGCAAGTTTTACACCACCATTTTTAAAGTGTTCTTGTTGATCTTTGGTATTAGGAAAGTCTCTGTTTGCTAATTAGAAATCTGGGTGCAATCCTGAGGTGATGAAGTTGATTGAACTAATGGTTCTGAACTAATGGGCCTCTCACAAGAAGGACATGGAGGTGCTGGAGTGTGTGCAGAGAAGGGCAAGGAGGCTGGGGAAGGGTCTAGAGCACAAGTGTGCTGAGGAGCAGCTGAGGGAACTGGGGTTGGTTAGTCTGGAGAAGAGGAGGCTCAGGGGAGACCTTCTCACTCTCTGCAACTCCCTGAAAGGAGCTTGGAGTGAAGTGTGAATCCGTCTCTTCTCCCAAGAAACAAGTGATAGGAGAAGAAGAAACAGCCTCAATTTGTGCCAGGGGAGGTTTAGGTTGGACATAAGAACAATTTCTTCACTGAGAGGGTTATCAGGCATTGTCCCAGGCTGCCCAGGGCAGTTCTGGAGTCCCCATTCCTGGAGATGTTCAAATAACAAGTAGGTGTGAAACACCATTTCCCCTTTTCCTTGGGGATGAGCTATGAAGTTTAAGCTCTCTTATCCTAACAAACTTTTTCGCTGTTGAAACTCTCTTATCCTAACAAACTTTTTTGCTGTTCCTTTCTCACTGACCTAACTAAATTCCCTGCTCGCTTTGTGTTTTAAGCAGGCAATATTACTTGGTTTCCTTCATTTCTTAGCCCAGAGCAGGTAGGATGTATCATTTTTCCTGGAGGAGGAGCAGTGCTAGGCCTCTTGAGGTGGAAGACTAAACCCACTTGATGGGGTGGAGGGTTCATGTGCATCCTGTCTCTGTTCCTCATCAACAGCAGTGCTGTGGTTGCCCTCTTCCAGCACTGGGTGCTTTTTGAAGCTGTAGCAGGCATGCATCATCCTCTTTAAACACAGCAAGATCTCCAAATCCAAACATAGTTAACTGGCTCAGACGCAAAATCTTTGTAAGTGAAAAGCCATTATCTTTATGATTTGTGATCAAGCCAAAGGAGATTCTGTCTTTGGAACTTCCCCTTGGTCCATATTCAACACAGAGCCTGGGTGAAGATGCCAAGTTAATAGTGAGGTGTCAGTGCCAGGAAGCACTTCACCAATTTGAGTCAAAGGAGTATTGTTGGCTTAAGATTTCAGTTGGAATGGGTTTTGAAATGACTTTTCTGCTGCAGCACCTCCTAAAAAGTTGACCTTAAGAAGCTTTGGAGGGTGTGATCCTTTCTGATAGAGAGGTGTGAGGCAGTTTGGGTTTTTCTTCTTTTCATTCTGAAGGGTAGCTCAGCTCATCTTTGCTAACTGACTGACTAAGATGATTTCTAGTCCTGTAACCTGGTTGCTGCAATGTCCAGAAATGTGATTTCCAAATGGGTGAGATGGAAAGGCTCCTTCCTTCAGAAGGCAGCATGGCTTTGGGACAAGTGCTGGGAGCATGGTCAGGAATGCCTGCTCTGGCAAAGACACTGCACCTTCTTCTCTGACATACTAAAGCATTCCCTTCTTAATGAAATCAGGTCAGCTTACAAATAAGTCACTCACTTCCCAGGCACATCTCTGAGGTTTGCCCACATGGGAAGCAAGGTCAGCACTGGAGGAGATGATGGAGAGCTTACAGCTGCTGGTGCTTCAGGAGCCGGGAATGGGAGGCAGCAGTTCCTTCAGGCAGGGCAGATCTTGCCTTCCACACGTGCCACTTCTTGTAACATAATATTCGTGGTGCTTGCTTAATTCATTTAAGGGGAATTAAAGTACTTGGAGGGGTATTTTGTACAGTGAACTGTAAATAAAGAGCCTTTAATGTCTTAAACCAATCCCTGTGGCAGGGATGTTTGATGGTAGAGCAGATGATCTGGATCACACTTGTGCTCTCAGAGGAGTGACATGTCACTGCTCAGATCCTCTGGCAGATCTCTTCCCACAACTTAGAGAAAAGAATGAACTGCTCTGAAAGAACCTGAATCATGCCCCTTAACCAAAATTCATTCTTAACCTTCTCTAGCCTTATTTATTTCTGAGATCTTTTCTCCTATTTATCCTGCCCTTGTTTTTGCTTTATCAGCCCACCAAACCAGGGAAGAATTTTGCCACCTGCAAAATTGGTGGCCAGGATTGATGTTTCAGGAATTGTTACAGTTCTAGTCATGAATAATTTGGGCTCTGACTTGTCTTTCTAGGGAGAAAATGAGTCAGTTCATAACAGAGGTTCTTTGGAGAAAAGGAGTTGTAAGGGAGGAGGGAAGGAGTCAGTACAGCAACACAGCAGCAGTGATGGGAACCTGACTGTTGGGAGTAATCTCCTCCTTCTTCTTCCCTCATGGTTTTTTTGACATCAAACCAATAAAGAGAATATACCTTCACTTCTCCTGGGAGAAGTATATTTGTGGTTGAAAACAAAGGGAGTCATTTCCAACAGAATATGTGGTTTTATTTCTAATCTGAAGGTCAACCTGTAAATATTCTGGTATCAATATTTTCCTTATAGGAAACTTCTCCTCCTGTAGGTTTTACTGATAGATAAAAGCAAGACCAGAAATGTCTTCAGAGGTTGTGACCACTCATCAGATATTTGGGAATGAACATCCAGGAAAGGAAATGGTGTCTGTAATAGAGCTCAGCTGCTAACCTGTCTGCTTCCATGTCAGGAAAGCAAGCATGTCCCCAGTGGACATAAAGAAACAGATTCATCTTAGAAATGTTTTCACCTGTTCCAGAAGCAAACTTAGTCTTCTCTCCCTGAGTTGTTGCTCCAGTTGTGCTTGAGCTTGAATCTCTTTTGCTAACAAACCTTCATAGGAGAAACATAGATTGCCTTTGTTTTCCCAGGAGAAAGGCTGGGGTGGTGCTTTCCCTTTCCAAGCCCTCTCTTCACTTGGAAAACTTCAGCATGTGTCTGCTCCTATCAGATCTTAAGCTTTGGCATAGTTTGATAGAGAAAACTGCAGTGAGGTGACTCCAGAAGTCCCTGCATGCCCATCTAAGTGGTTTAGACTTGGTTGGTAGGCTTGCCTGGCTGGTGTCTCCTCAGATCACCTTGGTGTCTTTGCCTTTCTCCAGAACACAAAGCCTGCAAATGTTTCTTTGGGAAGGGTGGGCTGGCACTGCAAGCATGCTCTATCAGCGCTTCATCATCTCCACAGGCAGTCCACAAATTGTCAGAAGGATTTGAAGTATTACTCTCAATCTGTGTGAGACACCAATTATTTTTTGGAGGGGTTTTAATCTTGGCCCTTGAAGAAGCTTTCTGTGTCTCCCACGAAAAGCCTCAGTAGTTATAAGGTATGAAGGATGTAAACCCAGAGCTCTGTGTTCTCCACTTCCATCAAGTGAAGAAGTCTTGTACAGGGTTGTCTTCTTCCAAAACCTTCCTGTGTTCCCATTAAAGGCACACTC
This sequence comes from Bucco capensis, assembly GCA_013396975.1. Taxonomy (NCBI): domain Eukaryota; kingdom Metazoa; phylum Chordata; class Aves; order Piciformes; family Bucconidae; genus Bucco; species Bucco capensis. Next base: position 1,190,436 of record VWZO01008647.1, on the reverse strand, counting down.
AGAGGCACACCTCCTCTTTCAGGGGGAGACAAGGGGAAAGCACCAGGAGTGGAAAGCAGATGTTTCTGAATATTGGAAGGAATACCAAAAAACCCAAAATACAAAACTCCCCAAGGCTTCCACACCCTTCCGTGCCCCCTTAGAGCCAGATCTGTATGCACACAAGCCTAACACACACATACACAGAGGTGGTGTTTGCATGTAGTGCTTGTAGTTACACAGAGAGAGAGAGAATTCCAAGTGTTTCCTTGGGGAAGTCCTGAAAAGAGGGTTATGGTAAGAGCCAGGCACCTTCTGTGTGCTGAACCTGATGGGGAGTCCAAGAATGAAATTCATTTTTTAGCTTTCCTAACAGCAGATAAAGTTATTGAGGCAATATTTTGTAGCTTAGTATGTGACATGCACTTCCTCCACCTCTTTTTCTAGCCAACGATTTCTAACTCCAGAGCAGAAATGGCCGTGCCTTAACTCCATGGTTTTAACTGCACCCCTTCCTGTTCTTCCCTTTCTTCTTCTTCTAGCTCCAGGAGGAGTCCTTGCAACAGTTCAGTACCAAATGACACCAGGAGGCCAGCAGACCTGATTGGCCAGGAAGTGATTTTGGTTTCCTTCCTTCTGCTCCTCCTGGTCTGGTTTCTGAATCGAGAGTTTGAGGTCAGCTACCGTCTGCACTACCACGGAGACGTGGAGGCTGACCTCCATCGCACCAAGATCCAGAGCATGAGGGATCAAGCTGACTGGCTGCTGAGGAACATTATCCCCTACCACGTGGCTGAGCAACTGAAGGTGTCCCAGAGCTACTCCAAGAACCACGACAGCGGCGGAGTGATCTTCGCCAGCATCGTCAACTTCAGCGAGTTCTACGAGGAGAACTACGAAGGAGGCAAGGAGTGCTACAGGGTCCTGAACGAGCTGATCGGCGACTTCGATGAGCTGCTGAGCAAACCCCACTACAGCAGCATTGAGAAGATCAAAACCATCGGGGCCACCTACATGGCTGCCTCAGGACTGAACCCCTCGCAGTGCCAGGACAGCAACCATCCCCACGGGCACCTGCAGACCCTGTTTGAGTTCGCCAAGGAGATGATGCGCGTGGTGGATGACTTCAACAACAACATGCTGTGGTTTAACTTCAAGCTGAGGATCGGCTTCAACCACGGCCCGCTCACCGCCGGGGTCATTGGCACCACTAAGCTGCTCTATGACATCTGGGGGGACACGGTGAACATTGCCAGCAGGATGGACACCACTGGCGTCGAGTGCCGCATCCAGGTGAGCGAGGAGAGCTACCGCGTCCTCAACAAGATGGGCTATGACTTTGACTACAGGGGGACTGTCAACGTCAAGGGGAAAGGGCAGATGAAGACCTACCTGTACCCCAAGTGCATGGACAACGGGATCGTGCCCCATCACCAGTTATCGATATCTCCGGACATTCGGGTTCAGGTGGATGGCAGCATTGGGCGATCTCCCACCGATGAGATTGCCAACCTGGTGCCTTCTGTACAGAATTCTGATCAGATAGCCCACGGCACAGAGAACTCAGAAAGCAAGGAGGTCCTTCCTTCAGCCAAGAAGCTCCAGAAGGACACAGTGAAAGCAGAGGAGAGGTGCGGGTTTGGCAAAGGCGCAGAGAAGCCTGACTGTGAGGAGGTGGGACCTGAGGAGGTCAATGAACTGACCAAGCTAAATATCTCTAAGAGTGTATGATGCACTGTCAGAGTTGCATGAAGTGCTCTGTCAATAGAAACACAAAGACCTTGGCAATTGGCAGTTTTCTTTCTCAAGAGAGACCTTCTCCACACCTGGGTTGTACGTTTGTTTTCCTTTCGGCGCCCGGTGCTGTGTGGATCACAGCTCTTCAGGGCTTCTTTTCATCCATCTCTCTCTCCTCCATGCCCCCAAATCACATCCCAAGCTCCCCAGCTCCCTGTGCAACCATCTTACAGCTGAGTAGAGGATATTAAGTGCCTTCAGATATACTCCATTGGACTCCCTGTCAAGGTACAGAGGCCCCAAATGAAATCCTAGCTTTGGGTATTTATCTAATTTTAAAGAAAAGCAAAGCTGTGGTGATATCATTTTTATTGTTGTTTCTCACAAAAAACACTTTTTTTGGCTAATGCAGCTCCTTGGGTTTTTTATATCTCTCTGAACAATGTTTTACTGTTACGAGACCTTTTGTATGTAAACACACAGACAAATGTGCATGTATCTACCATATGAGACTGACATAAAGTGCCAGTAACCTACCACAAAGGAATGTCTTGGCGAGAGGGTGGCACGAGGTGACCTTCTTTGGGCTGGAGGAGGAGTCCTGCAGTGGCTTGGCATCGAGTTAGAGTAGGCTGAACAACTGCAGTAGTTTTACTCTCCTTTACCAATGCTTTCTTCAACCATTGTGTACTCTGGATGCACTTCTGTTCCACATAGCCAATAAGTTACTGATGTGTGGGAGTGGAGTAAGGGTTTGTGGCCACCACCAGCTCTCAGGACAGCTTTCCAGAAGACCACGAGAGCGTTACCGTTCAGGTCTTAGGAGTCTAAAGCAGTTTGGTGTTACAGCGTGCGCTAGCTGAAGTTGTGAAGGTAGGTGAAGTTGGTGTCTCTAAGCTGGTCTGGTTTGAGAGGGAGAGAGAGAGAGAGAAAAGCAAAATAAATGTTTTGGGGAATGCCTTTATTTATTTATTTATTTGATTCCTGGTGTTCTGTTGTTGGGGGAGCCTCTGCGTGCGCGTGCGGAAGGGATCAGGGGAGATGATGCCTCATTACCTGCTTTCATGAGATGGTGTTTCAGCTTCTTGGATTTACCAAGCACTGTGAGGATGTTACCTAGGCAATATTTTGTTTCCAAGCTGGTGAAACTTCTGAAGCCACCAAAGGCAGCTGAGTATCCCAGCTTCCCTCTGGACTCAATCAATGGTGCTGCACTATGCTGTTCAGGATTTCCTCCCCAGCCCCTACACTGTGCTTTTGCAGCAGGGAATATAGAACAGCCTGCTCCCTGCCTGCCTCCCAAAGCAGGAATAGGGAAAAGAGTCCTTCCTAGGGAGCTGAGAAGCACAAGAATGTCCCAGACCTGCAGATGACTCTGTGCAGGTCCCTGGGACTACTGGCCTGCAGGAGCTCAGGAACCTGCTTGCACAGAGGGAACTGCAGGATGGGGCCCTAGACTATAGCGGTCTGCCATCTGCATGCTTCCATCATCTCAGTAATTTGCATTTGATGCCCTGCTTTGGATAATATCAATCAACAGCTACTCCAATTCAGCTGACTCCTTGTGACACCAAATAAAATGGAAGGGGTTTTATGCCTGAAGCTGAGCTTCTGAGGCAGAGGAGAGCTGGTGGAATGCAATGCTGTGCTGTCTGTGTATTGCTGTGGGCTTCCCTTCTCTCTTTGCATCTGAGCTGAGGTCAGAAGATACTGATTCTTCTTTTTTCTAGTCCCTGTGTGATTTGGAGAGTTTGGGTAATAAATACATTGTGAAGTTCCTCTCCAGCCCTTTGAGATCCACCTGTGCTCCATGGTCAGCGCGGAGCCCTCAGAGCCCTTGTCAGATGTAGGTCTGTCAGCTGTCTGGGTCTCAGTTAGTTAAACAAGGCTCTGCACACTGTTCTCTCTCACAAAAGCTGCTCTTTAGGTACATCTCAATGGCATTTGATGGGAAAGCTCCTGAAATTAACCTGACTTCCTCAGTCTGCCAGCACACACCAGCCAAGGGGATGCTCATCCCCCTCCCCTCCTGTCACAGTTGCTGTGGCCTCTGGGGCTATTCCTGATGAGCAGCAGTGTGAGGTTTATTCTCAGTGCATAGTTCTCCAGCAGCCTTCCTTCATGGATTCCAACTGGCCCCTGCCCACCCCTTCCCTCTCGTGGGATGCTCTTCCAACTTTCAGGTAGTACAATTCTGCAAATACCTCTTGCATCTGAAGAATGTATTCTTGAGACCATTTTGGGGTTCTCCTTTCAGTTACGTGTGTGTCAGTGTTCCTTTGCTTACTGGAGAGGAGTTAACATGGTCCAGAATTGTTGACATGCCTCCTAGTGTTATCTTAGTGTCTCAAAGTCATCCAAACCTTTCTCCCTTTCACTTCCTTCTCCCAGTTTTACAGATGACTTTCCCCAGCATTTCTCCCTCCTTGCTCAGCTCTTTGCAATGGCAGAGTCCAGTCAGGACACACTGGCTTCTCCCTCCCATGAGACACTGCCCAATAACTAACCCTCCAGCAGCCCCTGGCAGGTGGGCACCCACAGATGAAACCTGCAGGGAGGAGGTGCTCTGGCTCCAGAGCCGCCTTCTCGTTGGAGCAATCCTCTTCAGGATCCAACAGCCTCATCCACCATAATACCAGGGCCTCTTTTTTTGTTGGCACTAAGCAAATAAAGTGTCTGAGGAGTCTGAAATCAAGGGCTGTGCTCTGCTCTGGGAGCTGCCAGTGACCTTACTCTGCCTTAACTCTGAAACTGGGTAAAAGAATTAGTAGTAGTTGGGAAGAGTGGTCCCCACGTGTGCTTACTGCCACCAGAACAGCAGCAGGCAGTCAACAAGCAAACTGCAGGGCTGCTTCCAGAGCTTCTGCATCTTCTCTTCAGTGCAGAGTGTAGTGGCAAAGCCAAGAAGCTAAGCTCTCAGCCTAGGGTCCAGCTGAAGAGGCTTTCCCAGGCAGCAAAAGAAGATGCTAGTTGTCCAATAGTGGGAGCTTAACCATTCCACCTTCCCTCTGTGCCTCTGCAGAGATGTCTCACTGCTCCCAGGAAGGACTCAGGAGGTGGTTTTGGTGGCTCTGTGTGGTTCTGCCATCCCCTCTGCAGCCTGACACGTGTGCGCTTGTGGGAGGCCACAATCAAAGGTCATCTCATGGAAGTGCCTTTTGTGGTGGTTCTGTCAGTACCAGCACAGCTCCAACATGGTGTGAGAGGTGAGGAGTTGGCAAGGAACCTGGCAGGGAGGTCTCTGAGAATAGGCAGTGCCTTGCTCTGCTTCCTTTGGGTGTTTTAATGGAGATAAGAATTAGCCAGAGGAGGAGAGCTGGGAGGATGAGTGAATGTTCACTAGCCCCATGCTGCCTTCTGCCACAGACCACTTGCAGGACCTGCTCTACAGCATAGAGTATTGAGGGATGTGGGAAAGGACCTGGAGGTGTTGGTCAGCAGTGGCTGAACATTAGGCAAGCAGAGTGCCCAGGTGGCCTAGAAGGCCAAGAGCATCCTGCCTTGGATCAGCACTAGTGTGGCAGCAGCACTAGGGCAGGGATTGTCCTCCTGCACTGAGCACTGGGGAGGCCACAGCTCCAATCCTGGGCTCAGCTTTGGGCTCCTCACTCCCAGAAGGACATGGAGGTGCTGGAGTGTGTGCAGAGAAGGGCAAGGAAGCTGGGGAAGGGTCTAGAGCACAAGTGTGGTGAGGAACAGCTGAGGGAACTGGGCTTGGTTAGTCTGGAGAAGAGGAGGCTCAGGAGAGACCTTCTCACTCTCTACAGCTCTCTGAAGGGAGTTTGGAGCCAGGTGGGGGTTGGTCTCTTCTCTCAAGGAACAAGTGATAGGATGAGAGGAAATGGCTCCAAGTTGTGCTAGGGGAGGTTTAGTTTGGATGTTATGAACAATTTCTTCAGTGCAAGAGTGATTAAGCCCTGTCCCGGGCTGCCCAGGGCAGTGCTGGAGTCACTGTCCCTGGAAGTGTTCAAAAACCATGTAGCACTTACCATGTGCTGCACTAACCATGTGGCACTTATGGACATGGTTTAGTGGAGACTTGGCAGTGTCAGGTTAGGAGTTGGACTCAGTGATCATAGAGGTCTTTTCCTACCTTAGTAACTCAGCTCTTTTCTCTGGTGTCATCTTAATCTGCTGCTAACAAACAAGAATCTTCTTTTTCTCCCAGCTGCTTCTGAGAGAACTGCAAGGGAGCAGTTCTTAACTTCAGATCTTCATTGTGCCACATCCCAAGAGGCCAAAAGCACCCATGTTGGATGTGCTGCAGTCAGCTCTCTGTGGCTTGGGATGGGCTTTTCTTGGCCAGATTTAAAGAGTCTGTCTGTTTCCTTCCTTCTTTCCTGACCTCCTCTTGTTTGCTGGGGCTGGATGGGATGTGCAAGTGGTTCTTGCCTCCCTGCTCCTCACCTTTGCTCAGCTGCATCTCCCGCAGCAGCCTTTGAGCTCCACTGCTGCCAGGTCCTGGCTTCAGATGCTGCTTCTGCTACTGTTTGCCTCTTTCTGTTTCCTCATCTTGAGGGGAAGAGTGTATTTGCTTTGCTATCTTGGTCCCTTTGTCTGCTCACAGCTGCATCTTTCTCCTTGGGGGGTTGTTCAGGTGCTTGTCAGAGGATACAGAAGAGCAGCAAGCACAGCCCAGGAGGTAAATTTAAGATTTCTGTGAAAAAAACACAAACCAACCACTATTTTTTATCACACCAAAAGAAGTTTTGTTTCCCTGAGCTTTAGCAAGTGTCCAAAAGTAGAAGAGAGTGAGAACTAAAGCCCAGTGCTTGCTGTCAGGGTTGGAGTGCTGGGGCAGCAGCATTCCTCTAAGTCCTGCCTTGCTTCAGTATTGCCAAACTTCTTCAAATGCAGGAATTCTTTCTTGCTGTGGCTTTCCCAAATGCTGGAGATGTCACAGGGGTGGTTTGTCTCTGAATACAGAATGATTTTCCTGTGGAAAGAGAAGCAGTGGAGGTAGAGGTGCAGGAATTCCCCAGTGCTGCTCTGCTTCCATCTCAATGCCCACCCAGGCAGCTGGGAAAACCCACTCCATTCTCAGAGTCATCCAGGGACTTGGTTTGTTGTATGAGGAACATGAATTTGGGCAGGAAAGTCAATTATTCCAATGTTTTTTACCTTTGGAGTTCTCTGTACAGGCTGTAGCAGTCCTTGTTTTGGTTTCTAGGGGAGAAACACTTAAGGGGAAAACTTGACCTCCTATTTGCTATTGCTGAGAACATCCTCCACTGCCAGCAGAGGTAGGATTCTGTTGGAAATGATAAGCATTCCACACTGATCCTGGCAGCTGCTGGAGTTGTCCAGGTTTTAGTTGGAGTGCTCTGATGATCTGAAGCTTTTTCAGTGCAGAGCTTTGAAGTCATGGAGCATTTTCTGCTAAAAAATGGCAAGGAAACTGGAGAGTTGGAAGGCCATGGTCTGAGCAGTGCAGGGGACAGCAGAACCATGGAGTTTGGCCCCCTGTGCAAGTGATGCTCTGTGTGATAACATCTGCTTCCAGGCCTGAAATCAGGGAGAAAAGGAGCAGGAGAAGGTGAAGGCAGGCTGCTCTTTAATCTCCAGGGGCAATGTCTTTGCTGGCTGCTGCAGGAGAAAGTCTCTTGGGTGGGAAGCAGAGCCTTGGCTTCCCAGCAGCACGTTTTCTGTGGTGGTATCAGGGAGCCTTAAAATGGGTTTGGTTGGTTGGGTTTATTTAATTCTACTGTAATGACACCTTCTGCACTTCATCCAGAAGGATGGATGGCAAGGAGTTTTGTCAGGGAAGATCAGACACTAGGAGAGAGCAATGATATCTTTGTCATCTTAGAGTTCATTTCAAGTGAACATCAGGCTTTGGAGAGGTTCAAGTAGAAAAGAAAATGGGAGTGAACTCAGTGGGAGTGGTGCCATGGGGAGGAGGTTTGAGGTGCTTTTTAGGTGCTCCCTAAAGCTCTGGGAGATAAACAATGAGGCAAGTTTTCTCTATAAAGCCTTTTCCAAGTCTTTATCAGGCAAGTCAGCCTCGTGTCTGCAGCCCAGGTGAGTGGCTGAGCTGTATGATGGCTCACCAACTCCACCAGCAGGGATCTCAACCTGCAGAAGGTGCTGGCTGGGAACAGTTAGGAGAAGTTGGAGGTTTGGCTTTAAGTGCTGCTGCTGTCAGCAGTTTGGAAAACTTGCATTATTTTGGGGAAGATGCAGTGTTAGGTGCTTCTGCAGGTGTGCCCAGAGGGAAAACACTTCTTTCAGCACCTTTGAAGCTTCACCTTTATCTGAGTGAGACCAGAGCATCTCTTTCTAACGTTAGCTGTGTAACTCTATCTTGCTGTTGGCCCTAGAAGGAGAAGGTTTGCAGTGCTGCAGTGTTCTGCTCTGCATCACTGCTGGAACCTGGCTGTGGTGACCATAACAGGTATCAGCATGGTCCCACCAACACTTGTCAGCTATTCCTTCACTCTGAGGGTGATGACATAGTGGCACAGGTTGCCCAGAGAACTTATGGGTGGCCCATCCCTGGGAGTGTTCAAGGCCAGGTAGGATGGGGTTCTGAGCAAGCTGCTCTAGTGGCAGGTGTCCCTGCAAGTGGCAGGGGTGGTGGAACTAGATGATCTTGAAGGTCCCTTCCAACCCAAACTATTTGATGATTCTCTCTGTAGAGGTTCAGGAGTCCACAGTTACCCAAGTCACCTGCTTCCCAGTTGAGACCATGTTGAGGTAGATAGAGATATATTCATGCTGAGGCAGAGTTGTGATACCTTGCTGCCAGTACAGCTTTCAACTTCCAAAGTAACAAACCCTTTCTAGCCAAGAGCCTTAACACCTCCAAACATCTGCTGAGAGGCAAATGCAGCTGCAAGTTTCCACTAAACATTTGGGATTTTTTTCTGCTCAATGGTGAGTGTCTCCTGTTGGTGAGGAGGTGGCAGCAGTCTCCAAAGATGTCCAGGACCTTGGCCACCCTCACGCAAGCACCCAAGGAACAGTTAGGCAGGCTCCCTCCTTGTGCTCTCAGGAAAGTCACCGTGCTCCCCCGGGGCTGCTGCCATGGCTTTACATATTGCCTTGCTCAGAAAAGCTCCTTCTTTCCATCACACATGGGTTTTAATTTAGCATAAAGTGTTGTCTTTGCTGGCAGAGGAGCTGGAATCCTCCTTTCCCACCTCCAGGGTCTTCCAGTCCTGCAGCATTGCAATGGAGAAAGCAGGGAAAGCTGGGAAGGAGCTGGATGTGCCCCTGGAGCCAGAGACACCAGCGAGCCAGTGCTGAGGAGCTGCCCTGTTGGTCCCACAGCAATGCCCAGGCAGCAGCCAGCTTTGTCCCACCTCAGCTGCTGAGGTGGCCAAGGTCTGGGGAGCTTTGCTGCTTGAGCTGCTCCACAGTCACCCTTGCAGAGCTGGATGCTCTGCAAACACCTCTTCCCTCCTTGGCCTGTTGGTTTTGTCTCACATGAGCAGGTGTCAGGTGGTTATTCCTAGGTGCACTAGACATGGAGGTGATACTGTCTGAGGGTGGTGGGTCAGGGTTGGGCTGGCTCCATCCCGTACACGGTGTCCCAGCTCGCTCTCACCCTGCCCACACAGTCACTGCCTGTCGGGAGCTGTGGTACCCGAATGCAGCCCGTCAGAGCTGAGGGGCTCAAGGCAGGGATGGCTTGGGTTCACCAGTGGCTGCCAGCCAGGCAGTGGTGGGGACCTGGCAGCTGCTGGAGCCTCCTGAACATCCCCTGCTGGCTCTAAAATCTGCCTCAGAAGGATTAGCTGAGAGCCTGGCCTTGCATAAGCACACGTGGAGATGGTAGAGAAAGTGTTCAGCAGAAGCATCATCCAAATGTTGTTGAGTTATGAACCGAAACGTTAGTTGCAAACAGTTCCCACTTAGAAAAAGGGGCGGGGTGGCAAATTAAAGCATTTTAAGGTCTCCAGCTTAGCTGGGAATGGTTTCTTCCCAACGTCTCTTTGCCCCGGCGGAGCCCACGTCCTCGCTGCCTTCTCCCCTCCCTCCTCACCCACAGCCAGACGAGGTCTGTTTACACCCAGGGCTGGGCTGGGGGACAGCCCTTCCTCACAGCAGCTTCCCTGTAAATATCCTGCCTGTGCTTCCTTGGCAGAGCCCACATGGACACCAGTTGTACCTGTGAGATCTGGAGCTCTCTCTGTATATAGACCAAGCTCGCGTTCCCTGCGCCTCTGTAACCGGTTGTGTGTGAAGTGTCTGACTGTACAGCAAGAACCATTTCATGCTATCCTAGCTGTAGAAAAGCTGAGCAAGTAACTCACAATACAACTCTGTCAACTGAAAATCCCTTGGCTTTTTGGGTATTTCTGGCTCCAGCACGACTCCAGCCGCCATCCCCATGCCGTTTGCGCATTGTCTCCGAGAATAATAGTCTGGAAGAGGAAGTTTTTCCAGCCCTTTGTTTGGGAGCTGGCTTTTTACACTGTTTCTTTGATAAATCAGGAAACCACCACGTTGGGTTTGGGTTGGGTGCATGTTTAGATGCCATTTGAAATGCAGAAGGAATTTGTCACATAGAGCCATGGCACTTGGATGTGTCTGTTGGCAGTAAATGACCTCCAGGTTCCCAATGCCTCTTGAGAAGAGTCATCTTTCCTAATGTTTCCTCCTGCTTGGGAGCATTGGGCAGGAGCTGTGTTGTCACCACTGGCTGTGTGGCAGGAGGTCTGCCAGAGAGGTTGTTCCACACAGGGAGCTTGCTCTGGCCAAAATTAGGGATGAATTTTCAATAGAGCACTGGTGGTTCATTCTGGAATAGCAGTGCCTTACTGGGATTCTCCCAATCCTCTTAAACAGTGGAGCTCATGAGGCACTGTTATTCTGGAGTAGGAGTCCACAGAGCAAGGAATGCCAGAGAAGAGGAGCCTTAATGCTTCCACAGCCTGAAGCTGCCCAGCTGAAGGAGCAGAAGGTGTTGGGGTGCTGCAGGCAGGCAGCAGCACAGCCCAGGGCACTGCTGCTCCCACACACAGCCTTGGGCTCATCCCTTAAGCATCCCAGTGTGGTTTTGTTGGGTGTCATTGGGGAAAAACAAAGTCTGAGGAAGGCCTGAGCTCTTAGGATGTCTAGTTTGGACCTGGAAGATCTGAAGGTTTCCTCTGGATCCATGCCGTGGTGCTCTGCTCCTCTCCTCTGCCCACTGGTGACCAGTCAGGTCCTGCAGCACCAAACCTCTCCATCCATATGGTCACAAGCTGTTGCACAAATCCTCCCAGACACCCAGTCCAGGCAACTCCAGTTCCTGCTGTCCTTGCAGCAGACCAAGAGCTTTTTCCTCCTGGAATCATGGAGAGGTGGAATCTGGTTGCTCCAAGAGTGCTTCTTTATTGCTTTCCCTCCTCTTTTCAATAGGTTTGTGTTTTCCTAATGACAAGGTAAGTGTCAGAGCACATGTGTGACACACCTGTGGTGTGGCTGGCTCTGCACCCAGCTCCTGCTCCATGTTCCTGGAGGCCACCCCAGGGTTGTGATGCCCAGAGGTGTGTGTAAGCCATGTTGGAGTGTTCCTGGGGGTTGTAGATCATGGTGATTGTCAACTGCCAAGGGTTGTTTGTTAATAAACCTTCTCAAGGTCTTTCACAGAAAGCCAATCTTCCTGTTTTCCTTCAGTTCTGCACTGTCATCTCCCCAGGTCACCTCACCTTAAAGCCTCTGCCCTCTCCATGCTTTGGTTCATGGCCAGGACACCTTGTACTCTGCTGCTGGTGTTGGATGTTGGCTTAGTTCACCTGGAGACTGTGGGCACAAGAGAAACCCAAAGATCTTTCAGGGATGTGTTTCCTAAGGCCAGGCTGTGCTTGTCCCTGGGCAGCCTCAGGCCAACTTGGTGTCCTTGGCTGAGCTGGGCAGCAGGGGCCAATGGGAGCCAAGGTGGAGGCTGTGGCATCTCTCCCATCTGCAGGTGCTGCCAGGAATCCCTCACCTCAGCCATGCTACAGGGGCCAGGAGCTCTGTAGGAGCCACTAGGTTCTTCCTCCTTTGTGTTTCCAGGTTGTCCTAGGTGCCTGGAAGGTGAGTATTGACTTCCCTCATGGGTGATGAGTGTGGTGTTGGGTGCCAGGCTGGTGCTGCCCAGCTGTGCTGCTCTCAGTGTCAGCTGCTTCTGAGGGGCCACCATCACCTCTGGGGTGATGCAAACGCCTGCCTTGCCCCAGGGCATGCAGCTGTAGCATCCAGAGCCATTTTACAATCCAGGAGCTGTGGGTTGCATGGGTAGCTGGAAGCTGCTCAGTTTGTGCCCTCTCCTGGTGATTTCCGGCTTTTCTCTGGGAGGTGAGTACCAGTGGGTGACTGCTGGCCTGGACTGGCAGGGCAGAGGGACACCTGATTCTCTTCCATGGTGCTATGGAAGGTGAGTGTGGAGCAGGTCTGCCAGCTCCTGACCCCATTTCCCTGGGGTATCCTCACAGTTCCCTGGAGATCCCCAAGCTCCAGCTCCTGCCCTGGTTTCCTGGAGCTGTTCCAGCTCCTTCTGGGTCTCATCCCCATGACCTGCCCATGCTGGACACCAGCTCTGCTCAGGGGATGCCCACCCACCTCATTCTGCTGTGCCATGAGCCAGGCTTTACCAGAGGACACTGCTGATGCTGCTGGCCCAGGAGCTGCTTCGGGTGCACCTGGTGGGCATGGTAGGGAAGGTGTTGAGCCTGGCTCCCTGCACCCATGGCTGGCTTTCATCTTCACACCGCTCCAAAAGCTTCTCCTCCTCCTCTGGGGCCAAATCTTTCTTTGGAGCAGTATTTTTTTCCCCAGATCTCCCTGCCTTTATAAGGTTTTAGTGCAGCCAAAGCCTGTAAGCAGTTGGTATTCTCTTGCCATCCCCACCAAAGCTTCTGTCAGTGGCACTGCGTGGCACGGAGCTGCCCCAGGGACCTGCCAGACCACAGCCAGCTCTGAAGCTCCCTTCTTCAGCAGCATTTTGCTCTTGGTCACTGAATCCTGGTTGCTTTGTGGTGCTGAGAGGCGAGTCTCATTTCACAGCTTTGCAGAGTTTATGGGAATTTCAGAGCTAGATGCAAATGAACTTCATTAACATGCTTAATTGTCTTGTCAGGCTCCTAGCCATCTGTCCTGCATATGCTTTGTACTCAACACGCGCAGACAGGCGACAGCGCTGGCCTTGGCACCAGGCAGCTGAGCAGGAGCCTCTGGGGAGGGAGCAGCCTTCAGGGCTGGGCTCAGATGGCATTTCTCAAGGGCCATTGCCCAAGCTGAGAGCCTGGAAAGCACCCAGGAGAACCCACAGCAGGGTGACACCAGCTTGGGGATGATTTGCTAGAGGCAAAACACCAGCGTGGAAACTTCTGTGGTGTGGCAGAAGGGGAGAAAGGCTGGCAAGAGGCTCTGGGCCAGCAGCAACCTGATAGCTGAGAGGTTGGGGCTGGGAGGGCAGAGCTGGAGCCAGGAGCAAAGCTCTGGGTGAGGCCCCAGAAGAGAGGTGCCTGTGTGGTGCTGAACTGAAGGACCTGTCCCATGCTCAGGTGTCTCGAGGTGAAGGGTTGCTAAGGCAGAGGATGTACACAGGATGAGTTTGCTGTCAGGGCAACCATGGAGCTTGCTGCTGGTACTCAGGTCAAGCTCCCTCCTCTCTCCCACCAAGGGCTGTGGGTCACTGCAGAGCACCCATGGGTGCCCTGCTCTCTGCCAGGNTCCCTCCTCTCTCCCACCAAGGGCTGTGGGTCTCTGCCAGCCTGGCACATGTGATGGCATTGGGGTGCTGGGTGCTAACACAAATTACTGGCAGCAGTCTCCAGCGAACTGGAAAGCCTGGAAGATTTGTGTGGTTTCTGGGAGAAACCTGGAGGCAGAGACATGAAAGCATTTGAGAGCCTTGGTGGGATCCTCTTCAAGCTGAATCTCCAGGGTCCAGCTGCCTCTTTCAGCAACTAGTGCTCCAGCCTGGTTTGGGAACATGGAGCACCTGAGCCTTCCCCAAGGCCAATTCCTCTCCTGCATGAGGGACAATTAAAATAAAGCCCAACCCCTGCCCAACTGGAGCAGAAGATCCTGAACTTCCATCCCTTGGTGGCACCCAGTGTTTGGTGATGGGGAAGCTGCATTGCAGTCAGAGCTCTGGGTGCCATGAGCAGAATCACAGGGAATGCTTTGGTCCTGGTTTCATCTTACTCAAAAATGTCAGGACAAAAATGACCCTTTACTTCCAGGCTGCTTTGCAAAGCCATAGATCTGCTGGGTGAGAGACAGCAGCCTTGTCCCCGAGCTGCCTCCATCAGCAGACACCAGGTGACAGGGGTGACCCATCTAGGTGCTGCTGTGTGCACTCTGCTCACCTCTGGTCCTGGGAAAAGCAGTGATAGAATCCTGCAATCATTTAGGTTGGAAAAGACCTCTAAGATCATCAAGTCCAACCAACCATTGACCCAACACCATCATGCTCACCACTAATCCACGTCCCTCAGCACCACAGCTCCATGGCTTTCCAACCCCTCCAGGGATGGTGACTGCACCACTGCCCTGGGCAGCATGGGCCAATGCTTAATTGTTCCCCATGTCCAACCTAGAACTCCCCTGGCACAACTTGAAGTCATTTTCTCTTGTCCTATCACTTCTTCCTCAGGAGAAGAGACCAACCCCCACCTCACTCCAAGCTCCTATCAGGGAGTTGGAGAGAGCAATAAGATCTCCCCTGAGCCTCCTCTTCTCCAGACTAACCAAGCCCAGTTCCTTCAGCTGCTCCTTGTGATGAGCTGATGGTGCCCCACACTGAATCACTGCCTTTGGAGCATGTTTGTAAAGAAGCTGAAGCAGAAGATGAAGTTCTCCAGGCCTGGGAGGGAGCAAGGACCCACATGCAGCAGCCCTGGAGCCACACAGCCCTGGGAATGGGTGTCCTGCCACTGCACTGGTGAGTCCCTGTGCCTGGGGATGGGGAGTGCAAGGCATAGCAAGGTGCTGATGAAGGATCTCCTTCCCTTCCCTCACTCTTGCCAGCTCACAGCATGGCAAAGACACCTTGTTCCCACAGAGGTTTAGGTGACAACCCAGCCTGGGCACCCCTCTGCCTTCCTCCCTCTTTGCCTCCAGCCTCCCTGGTCCCAGGCCAATGTCCCTATCGAGTTACCAGCCACCCCAGCCTCCCTGACTGCTTCCAGTGCAGCCACACATGGAGTTTAAGAGGCAGGATATTGAGCACTTGACAGCTGGAGCTCTAAAAACTTCAAACATTAGCAAACTAGAGCTGTGGCTGCCAGGTGAGCAGTAGCAGGGAGTGACTGTGAGCATGGAGATCCACTCACAGCCTTTGCCAAGCTGTGACACAGGAGGTGGAGAGCCTGTGCTCAATCAAGCTCTGCCAGGGGGACAGAGATGAGTTGGGTGAGGTGCTGATGGCTGCTGCAGGCCCAAGGATGAGCTTTGCTCTGTACAAGGAGCTGCCAGCAAAGCCTGAAAGCCTCTCACCACGTCCAGCTTCCTCCAGCACTGGGATGTGGGGAGGCTGAGAGCCCAAACCCTCTGCAAGCCAGGCTGTGGGCAGGGGGGAGAGAAGGGTTGGGCCAGGTTAGGGGCCAGGTTGGGGGCCAGGTTGGG
>VWZO01008647.1:1157474-1175087 GCA_013396975.1 Bucco capensis | reverse complement strand
GTGGGGGGGGCTACATATCATTTGTATTTACTATGGATTAACAAAGAGAAGGAAAATCTTATCCCTTTTTTCCAGGAGGAGGGATTCAGAGTGTGGCAGACACAGAGCTGTGGTCCCAAATGCTATCAATAGAAGTTTGCACGTTGCCCATGATGCTGTCAAACCAGGGTGTCCTTGGGGATTGTGCTCCCCAGGCACATTCCTGAGCTCCCCTCAATACACCTGCAGAGCCCCTGCCCCACACAGCTGCTGTCACCCCAGCATGTGGCACTGCTGGATGCTGCAGGGCCCTCAGCTGCACCCATGGGTGCCTGTGAGATCTGGCTGTGCACAAACGGCTCTGATGGGAGCAGGTCCTCCTGGCTCAGCTTCTCTCCCAGGAGCTTCTCCAAATCCTGAGCAGTGAGACCCTCCTGTGAGAAGGGTCACAGGGAGCCCACAGAGAGGGGAGCAACCAGGAGAGGAGAGGAGCTGGTCTGATACTGGTGTGGTGCCTGGAGCCAGAGATCCTTCTGGAATGCTTTTGAGCCCTGGAGGAGCTTGCTTTGCTGGTATGGGGCTGGCAGCACTGTGCCAGTGCCAGGTGTGCCCCTGGGAAAGGGGAGCCAGGCGGGTGATGGGCTGAGTTTCCAGCTGAGCTCTTGCAGTGCTCCTCACTCTCTGCTTTCAGGCCAGGTCCCCAGACCTCTCATTCACTGCTGCTGCTAATTCTTTGCCTTGTGGGCTGCTTTCCTTTCTCCTGGGGGCAGTTTTTGGCTGCTCCTGTGCTACCTGCAGCTTCTTGCTTTGAGAGTTGCTGGGTGAAGGTGTGAACACCTCACAGACTCTTACTGCTCAAGGTGCATCCCAAAGAACAGAGACTCCAGGAGAGATTCCACAGGGGAAAGCAACTGTGCCAGCCACAAACCTGCAGCTCTCTCCCTGCAGGCAGCTGGGGACAGGGTGGCCTTGGGGACAAGGGGGCAGGCATGGGCTGGCAAAGGCACAGGGCCTGGCATGTCTCAGCCTTTACATCTCCCTAGTGCCACTCAGTCAGCTTGATGGCTCCAGTGCTGCCCAGAGGCCAGTGATGCCATTCGTGGGGCCTGGAGACTCTGAGGAGTAGCCCTGGATGCTCAGGGGACAGGGCACAGCTCAGGGACATGGGGTGCAGGCTCATCAGCTGAGCAAAAAGCTGGCTGAGCAAACCCAACAGCAATAAGGATGTGTTCAGCACTCTGGGAGAGTTACCACTGCGGTGGGGATGGGGAGGAGAGCATGGAGAGCAAGGTGATGGAGGTGACTTTGCTTGGCCTGAAGGTGCCCAAAAGGTGACATTGGTGAGGGTGTTTCTGTGTCACAGGCAGCTGGGTGCTGTGAGCTGTGCAGGCCTGAGGTTAACAGTTCATCAGAGCTGTGAGGATCCCTGGGGCAAAAGAAGAGCCTTGGCCCCAGGCTGAGAGGCCCTGGGGGACTCTAAGGGTCTTTGTACCCTACTCAGGGCAATCCTGGCCCCACTGGAGCTGGGAATAAGCCCTAGGTACTGCAGGACCTTTGGGAACAAGGAACTGGCTCCATTCTGAGCCCATTCTGTCCCTGGACTGTGTGTCCAGCCTCAGCAGGAGCTGTGTAGGTGCAGACAGCCCGTCAGGGCTCTGCTGGCCTGGGGGTTTGTCCTCTGCCATGAGCTCCAAACTGTCCAGCTCCTGCAGTCCAGAGAGGGTTCAAGAAGGAAGAAGCTCCTCAGAGAGTTGCTTGTCTCTCAGCCCAGCACCTTAAGGTGCATGGTAGGGAAATGGTCAAGAAGAGGTGTTTGACACAAAACACCCACCCAGGGAGGTGCTGGAGTCACCATCCCTGGAGGGGGTTAGATGTGTAGATGCTCCACTCAGAGCCATGGTTTAGTGGTATGGGAGTGCTAGGTGTGGTTGGACTTGATGAGCTTAGAGGTCTCCTCCAACCTTAATGATTCTGTGATCTTCTGCTCCTGCTGCTGATTCCTGGCCCCATCCCAGCAGGAATCGGCCCATAGAAGGAGTTTGCTGCACTCTTCTAACCTTAGAAAGATCTCAAATCAAAGGATTCCTCTTTTTCAGCCCTCCACTAGGGAGTCATGCACCCAGAGGGTTAATTGCAATGAAACCCCGGTAGTTTTTCCAGCCCCTCCCCAGGCAGGAGCTGCTGGCAGCCCTGTGCCAGGGTATTTATAGCTCAGTGAACTTTGAGTGTGGCCAGCAAGGAGGCAAAAGCCCAGCTGGAGACACTGGGATGGCCCTGGCAGAGCTGGAGCCTCTCAGGGGTCTCTGCCCTGGAGCTGTGGCAAAGCCACTGAGATCATCCACCACAAGCTCCCAGTCCTGCTCCTCCTGCTCCAGAGCTGGGCACCCCACAGCCAGGCAGCACCACAGCACCCAGAGACCCCTGGAATGCTCCTGGGTGGCCAAGGCCATGGCATTAAGCCTTCTTCAGCCATGGTGTTGGAGCAGCATCCTTCCATGCTGGTGTTGCTGGTTTGGGGAGCAGCAAGTGCTGTCAGCAGGACACAGACATTATCCTTTTTCCATGATAAACAACAAGCAGAAGCTCCCAGCTCCTCATGCTGTCCTGGGCCACATCCCTTCCCTGGCTAAGCTGCCAGCCAGGTCAGCACAGGCTGGAGTGCAGCAGAGCAACTTCATGTCTGGCTTCAGACTGTGATAGGACAAGGGGGAATGGTTATAAGCTGAAGGAGGGGAAATTTAGATTGGAGATTAAGAGGAAGTTCTTTACCCAGAGAGTGGTTAGGCACTGGCACAGGTTGCCCAGAGAGGTTGTGGATGCTCCATCCCTGGCAGTGTTCAAGGCCAGGCTGGATGCAGCCCTGGGTGACCTGGGCTAGTGATTGGCATCCCTGCTCAGTGTGGGGAGGTTGGAACTAGTTTAGGGTCCCTTCCAACCTGGCCATTCTATGATTCCCAAGTCTGAAACTGGGGAGGGGATGGGAAGCCTTTGTGTGTGTGCAAGGCCTCAAAAAAACCCTAAAACCACCAAAAAGTGAGGATTTGCTTCTCTTTTAACAGATGGCATCTGCAGGGATGGATTGATGGACCCCACCTTCAACACCTCAGACCTGACTCTTGTGTTGTGGGGAGAGGCTGGAGAGCCTTGCACCACACATTGCCTGCAGCTGCTGAGCCCTGCTCCAGCCAAAGCTTCCACCTTCAGCCTGAGGCTCTTCCTGCTGCTGGAGTCATCAGATGGTCTGTCAGTGTCCTGGGCTACGTGGACATCAGCAGTCTACCCAGGAGCAAGGGGAAGAGGGGACAAGTGTCTCAAGGAGGTGTTGTTGCTGTATGCTTGGATAGGTCCTTCCAAAAGGGAACCAGGAGCAGATCTGGGAAAGGCAGCTGCTCTCCCTGCCGGCAGCACAGAGCACCTGGCTGCTGCTGTGTGGAAGCTTCCAGAAGGCTCCAGCCCTGCTGATGGATGTTTCTCCAGCAGCAGCATTGCCAAGGCTGGGAGTTGGTTGGTTGGGGCATTGTTTTTAGGAGTGATTGAGACTGAAGCAGAGAGGAAAGCAGAAAGCCCTGGTCTGGCATCTCTCTATCCATGGCAGGCTGCTGCTTCGAGTACTCCAAGCTGTTGAGATCCCCTGGGCTCAAGACTGATGCCCAGAAGGGATAGAAGAAGTGGAGATGGGCACGAAGGATAATTACAGAAATGGAGTAGCTTCCACCCAAGGAACAAGTAAACAGGCTAGGATGCTCCATCCAGGGCAGGAGATGACAAGGGAAAGAAGACAGAAGGCAGGACAAGTTAAGTTTTCCCAGGTCAGACAAATCTGGGTGACTCATCCTGAGGGTGATGGGAGATGCATTGCTGACACAGAGTTTATCTCCAGCCCCTTCTTCTTGGTGCTGAGCAGACATGGTTACTGGAAACTAACCAGGACCAGGGAGGATTTTTTTTTCCCCTCTCAAAATCAACTGAAATGGTTTGGCTGAAATTTTGCTTTTTTTTTCTGTGAGTGTTCACTGTGATTCTGGCCCTGGAAGGGAGTATTTCATCTGCCATCAGGAGTGTTTGACAGCTTGTAAACAAATGAAAGTTGGGGCTTAGAAAGGGCAGTGTCTGGAAATCTTCACTGTGGAGGACTGGCCTCATTTCTAATCACAAATATATACAATTCTGTACAATTCCACAGCTTGGCCAGCTCTGGGGGCAATTGCTCAAGAGTCCTTCTTTTTTACCTGGTGATTTATTTGTGGGAAATCTTATTTATCCCCTCAGGAGAATATAATAGCATTGCCCTCTGAGATGGTTTGGGGTTCTGCCCACCCCAGGAGTGTCAATAGACCTTTGGATCTGCAGGAGCAAGGACTGAGATGTCAGGGGAGGAAGGAGAGGAATAGGAGGAAAGGCTGAGAGCCCTGGGGCTGCTGAGCCTGGAGCAGAGCAGAGCCAGAGGGGAGCTGCTCCATGCTGAGCAAGAGCTGAAGGGTGCAGGGGGCAAGAGGCTGGGGCCACACTCTGCTCAGTGGTGCCCAGGGCCAGGCCAAGGGGCAATGGGCACACACTGGAAGCCAGGAGCTTCCATGGGAGCAGGAGGAGCAAGTTGTTTGGTGTGAGGGTGCAGAGCCCTGGCCCAGGCTGCCCAGAGAGCTTGTGGAGTGTCCTTGTGTGCAGAGCTTGCAAGGGCAGCTGGAGGTGATGCTGGGCAAGCTGCTGGGGGTGAGCCTGCTGGAGCAGGGGGGATGTACTGCATGATCCCCAGAGCTCCCTTCCAACCCTCACCATGCTGGGATTTGGGATTTCTGTGAATGGTTTCACTCTTAGAGATTTCTGCATAAAATAAAGGCTAAAAGCATGTCCTCAAAACAATTGAGCAAGGATACTGCTCATTACAGAAGGTTGGTGGGGGGAAAAAATGGGCTACTTTTCATTTTAATAGGAAATCAAAGGTGGCATAGCACATTCCACTGGGAATGTCAGCCTGAGCTAAGTGGGCTTCAAATTAAAGAGTAAAGGTTTTCCCACAGGGACTGGATTCAGAGCAGAGAGCTTAGTCTGGGAGGGAAGCATCTTGAGATTTCTGTCACCATCTCAAATCTGTGTTGTTAGCACAGTTTGTGGTTATGGCAAGGATGCTGATGCTCACCTTGGCCTGCAAATTTGTGCTGCTTCATCTGAATTTCAGCAGGAAAACTGGACTTCACCTCTGTGGTGTGGCTGTGGTGGTTTTCAGGGCAGGAATTCCCAGGCAGGAGGAGAGTTGGCTGTGCTTTTTGAGGAGCAGAGGTCTTTTGCTGTAGGGCAGCAATCCTTTTGATGTCATTCACAGGGAGCAGCCTGGTGAAGGTTTGCTTCTGGTCTCAGGTTGGTGGCCCTTGGAGATCTGCTGTGCCATGCTCCAGACCTGCTGCTGTCTGACAGAACAACTCAGGGTGCTCCAAAGGGATGATTAGCATGGATGAAGGAGTGGGTGCAATGTTCATTACGTTGCCTACTGTCATGTTTGTGTAGCAGATTTTGTTCCCATCTGTCATTTCTGTTTTCTTGTTGTTGCCAAAAGTTGTCACTCTGAATGGAGGCTGGAGATGGAGTCTCAAAAGCTAACAGGAGATCATTTGAGGTACTTGAGGGCTCATCTGCTCTGCACTGGGTGGCAGCAGCCCTTGTGCAGAGCAGCCTCAGCAGGCTCTGAAGCATTCTGGGCAGGGAGGGAGTTAAAGGACTTCCTAAAGTCATTGGTTGAAGTCACACAAATGCATGAGATACTCAGCCCTCAGCAGTAAAGTGTCTGGTCCTTGCAATTGCAAAGAAAAGCTTGAAAATAATAGACATTTTCCCCCTAATGTTAATAAACCCCAGAGAATGTAAAGGAAGGGATGCATAGAGACATCAAACTGTTCAAAAGCAGACTCCTGCCTGGAGATCTGACCAAGCTGTAGCAGACTGTGACATCCCCAGATTATTTCCAGTGATGTAAATGTCTTGGGGATGAGAAGCTGGACAAACTCAACCTTGAAATGAGCTGCAGCTCCCTGGCAGTGAGGCTCAGTGCACAGTGTGAGTGATGGGAAGGGGAGCAGCCTGCCCAGCTCAATTCCTTGCTCTTCAACCACACCTCCTGAATTCCCTTCCTGGAGGAATGGCTCAGCCTGTGAGCCAGGTGAAGCCACAAGGATTTCTTGCCTTGCCCCAGTGCTACAAGATCAGGCTGGCTGAGGGTTTGGTAGCTGTGCCAGGTAGGGAGGGGGAACAACTGGATTCTTCTCCTTCCTTTGGGCTGGAGTGCCAAGCCCATGCTGCCAGGGTTTAAATCCTCCCTTGGTGCTTCCCATTGCAGCCCCCAGCTGAGGGCTGCAGGGTGTTCATCTGCCTTGAGTCCAGGTGAAATGAGACAACCTGTGGCATTCAATTATACACAGGCACTGATCTAATGGTTTCAGTTGGAATTCAATTCCAGGAAAATAGCAAGTCAGGTTTTTTTGATGTTTTGGGCACAACCAGCCAATGATCCAAACTCTAACCAAAGCTCTAAAGATAGCATGGTGGGAACTCCCACTGGGGTAGGGGTGCAAAGGGTCACTGCTTGCTCAGTCTGAGGTGAGGAAGGAGCTACATTCTGAGCCAGGGCCATGTCACAACATCAACCACTTACAGACCAAAGGAGGAGAAGGATGAGAATGAGACTTCTTTCCAGCAACTCTCCAAAAGGCCTGAGATGTTTGGCAGGAGGGATTTGAACTCCATGTCCAGAGCATCAGAGTGCCCACCTGCTGCTGAGCCGTGCCGGGATGTGTCCTGGCTTCAGCAGGACAAGAAGCCACCAAGGGAGCAGCTGGGAGATAACCCAAAGAGGCCCAGAAATGGGTATATGGATTCCACCATGGAGAAGTCTGCACCAGCCTCAAGAGCCTCAAGAGGGTAAATGATGTGTCGTGTTATGAGTGAGTGAAATCTACATGCAGGTTCCCTTCTTTTCTAGATGCCTCCTAGAAGCTTATAAGTAACCCTATGGTGGGTTTGCATCCTTTGTGCTGCTGGCCACCCAGCCTTGGCTGCCCTGGGCTGGCCTGGCCCTTCCCTTGTAGCTGCAGGGCCAGGGGTGCACAAAGGGGAGCAGAGGGTGCAGCTGCTGTTGGTGCTGCCAGCACCACTGTGTGCTCACAGGCTCAGCCCAGGCTGGGCACCTCTGTAGCTGGAGGTCCTGTGGCCAAGAAGGCTAATGGCATCCTGGGTGCAGCAAGAAGAGTGTGGCCAGCAGGTCAGGGAGCTTCTCCTGCCCCTCTCCTCTGCCCTGGGGAGGCCACAGCTGGAGGATTGGGTTCAGTTCTGGGCTCCCCTGCTTAAGAGAGATAGGGAACTGCTGGAGAGGGAACAGAGAAGGGCTACTAACATGCTGAGGGCACTTGAGCAGCTCTCTGGTGCAGAGAGGCTGAGAGAGCTGGGGCTGCTTAGCCTGGAGCAGAGCAGCCTGAGGGGAGAGCTTAGCAATGCTTAGCAATCCTTACAGGGTGGGGGGCAGGAGGCTGGGGCCAGGCTTTGTTCTGGGTGCCCAGGGACAGCACTAGAGGCAATGGGCACAAACTAGCACCCAGCAAGTTCCAGCTGAACAGCAACTCTTTCCCTTGGATGGTGCTGGAGCACTGGCCCAGGCTGCCCAGGGAGGTGCTGGAGTCTCCATCTCTGCAGAGATTCCAAACCCAGCTGGACCCCATCCTGTGCAAGCTGCTCTAGGTTCTCCTGCTCTGGCAGGGGGGTTGCACTAGATGATCTCCAGAGGTCCCTGCCAACCCCTAACACTCTGGGATGCTGTGAGGTCTCACCTCACTCTTCTTTCCAACTGTTTCCCTCTCCCCATGTGTGCTGAGGACACAGGACTGCCCTTGCCTCAGTGCCTGGGCTTATGCTGGCTCTGGTACATTTTGTGGTGGCTGAAGTTGTAAACTCTCCCTGGCACAGTCTCCATCCATCCAGAATCCTGTATTTGACCAGATCTTTAGCTGCTTTTGTAGTAATGGTCTGAGATAACAGCTCTGTCCTGTTGGAACACTTCAGTCATGTCAATTGGCTTTCACAGCTTGAATTCTTCTCCATTTGCTCTCTCTCTGAGGGTAATTTTACAAAGCTCAGGAACTAATACCACCTGAGCATTACTGAATGCCATTGTGAAAAGCTTGGGTCTGGTTTTACTTCACAGGGGTGTTTCAGAGCTCTCCAATTCCAGCCAGGCTGGTAAATTGCCCTACATGAGTCCCAAGAGCCTTCCTGTGTAGCAAAGCCTGGAAAGCAGCTGAGAAGCCTTCAGATAAGCATGGAGAGGTGGGCTTGGGCCACAGGGAGTGGAGCTGGCCTGGCAGAGAGGCCAAACTGGCTGTTTATGGGCTTATTGAATAGATGTGACCATGCACTGGCTCTGGTGGAGTTGGAGGACAGAGCCAAGGTGTGGCAATTTGTGAAGCAGCAGCAGGAGGAGGAGGATGAGATCTCCTCTCTAGGCTGGGTGATCCAGAGCTGCTCTGGCTCCACTCCCCTGCTAAGCACAAGGCTGGGATAAGCTGATGTGTGGAGTAGGAAGAAAAGCAGGAAAAAAGGGAGTTTCTCTGCTTAACACCTAATGTGCTGTTGGCTTAAGAAAACAGACAGGCAAGCAACCTAGGATGATCTAAGAGCTAAGCAGAGAGGGCATGGGCATGGCTGTGCACACCAACACTCAGCCTGGGGAGCTCAGCATGGCAGGAAGCAAGCAGCATGTGTGAGGTGGACAGGTTGGCTTGAAAAGTTAATCCTGTTCTAATTAGACACAGTGTTGTAATAGCAAAGTCACAAATCAGAGGGCCACGTGCCACCAAGAGCTTGCAGTGTGTCAACTCTTGCAGGGATGGGGCAGCAGTAATGTACATCACACAAATAATGCAGCCTCATGCTTGAAGGAGTGCAACAATAATCCAAGAGAGCTGGGGAAGGTTTCTCTCCAGGTCTAGGAGCTTTGTCCAGTCAGGGACATAAAGTCCAAACAAATTAAGCTGCATCTGGATTAACATGTGGTGATGTACATGTACCTTGGAAGTGCTTCCTGACCTTTCCAGGGATTGTTTTATCTCCTGGAGCATGATGTTTTATTCCCCTTGCTTTCTACATCATTTATCCTAGAAAAACATTATTTTGTCTCTAAAATCAGTTGCCTTCAGTTTGAGCCCAGCAATCATATGGAACTTTCTGATCCTTTCTGAAACTCATTTCCCCAGACAAGTTCCAGACTTTGGAAGCACCAAGAGAGTCCTTCAGCTTTACATTTTCCTGCCATTACTGTCCCAGCATGGAACATCCCAGCTGAGAGGGTGATCAGCTTCTGGATAACCTTGACAACAACAGAGCTGAGCAGCCTGTCAGGGTGGCTCTCACACAGGTTTTCCAGTGGAAGTTATGCCAGTTTTTCCCTGTCCACTTTGCTGCCCTGCTCTGATCTCCTTCACCTGAGCTGGAAGCTGGAATGACAACAATTATTTCTATTTCTGCCTGAGCAAGAAGATGGCAAAAGGCTTTTTCTGCTGAAAAGGGGGGTTTTTTTGTGCTGTGTCTGGGAGGAATCAATAGAACAAGGGTTTGGGGATGGATCTGCTCTGGGCACTCAGGAGATGCCCAGTGGGATTCAGGCAGCCAGCACAGGTCAGTGAGAGGGAAGGGAGACTGAGAGGGATGCACAAAAGGCAGACCTGGCCCAAGGAGCATCCTGAGAAACAGTGGAGCTGTCAAGCTGGTTGTTGCCAGAACAAAACAAAAAAAACCCCAAAAGTGGTTGGAATCAAACTGTTGTGAAAACTCCAGTGAGCAGAAGGCTGGTGAAATGATCTATTTTGGACACATTGTCCTTTCTTGCCCCTTCTATTTTTTCCCAGTTCTGGAGCTAAAAGCTGTTTTCAAAGCTTTGCTCATGCAGCATGGAAATGAAATGTTTTCTTTATCAATTAATAGATCAGAAGGTTTCAGTGCTTTCCAAATTCCAGAAGCTGAGACCTCAAGGGGTTTTCTGAATCCTCCCTGAACAGCTGAACACACAAGGCTTACCCAACAGCAGAAGAGTCCAGCTTGCCACAAACATGTTGTTTGCTAGGAGCAGAGGCAACTCCTGCAGTCCCCCAGAAAAGCTGAGAAGATAACCAACATTCAGTCTCATTTCTCCTGGCAAATGGAGTCCTGAACTCCAGAGCAGAGGGAGTTGTCTCCTCTGTTTGACATGTGCCACTGTAATGCTCTCCTGACATTCAGCAGCCTGCCTGCTTTGGCCTCAGGGCTCCTGAACCTCATCTCCTGAGCAGGAAGGCCCTCAAGAGACCATCATGTCCACCTACCCATTCCAAAGCTGAGCCTGGAGCTACATCTTTCCTGATAGCTGCTTGGCCAACAATGCTGAGGCCCACAGCATGGCTCAGTGAGGTGCTCTTCAAGCAAGGTGAGACTGGGCCACAGAAGATCCCACTTTGAAGCAGGCAGCATTGAGCTCCAAGTGCCAAGCTCCTCTGGAATTGTGGAAGTTGCTCTTTTGTTTTTTGTCCAAAAGAAGAGCAGAAGCCTTGTGCTGGAGGAAGAGGGAGGCTGGAGGAACAAACAAGTGGTTAATGTATTCACCTTGTCAGCCCAGCTCAATGGGCTCCCTGCCCTGATGAATATTGAAGGCTTTTACACAAATTGGGACTGGTTCAGCAGGACAGTTTTCCAGAGACCCAGCCCAGAAAGGCTTCCTGGTCCCTGCTGAGGGCTCTTTCCTCCATGGGAGGAGAGCACAGGCCACAGCCTAGCTCAGGGACTCGATGGGGACAAGCAACTCCCCTTCCTCTTTGGGGTGAGCTGTGGGAGATACAAGCAGAGAGGGAGGGAGGGTCCTTTGAAGGGTGAGAGCATGGAGACCCCCAGGCCCCTGGGATGGAGTGATGGACACCTGCAAAGCTGCTGGTCTCATGTGCCATAAGCTAGAGGGATGGCCAGCCACAGAGCTGTAGTCACCAGGCATCTCCATCACTGGAAGTGCCAGCAGATACAGAAAGGAGGTGCCTGAGGGGCAAGGAGAAGGCTGAGTGGTNGGTGTGAGCAGAGCAGAGTGCAGTGGCAGAATCACCTCTCTGGCTCTGCTGGCCACGCTTCTCTTGCTGCAGCCCAGGATGCCATTGTGCTTCTGGGCTGCCAGCGTGCACTGTTTGCTCATGGCCAGCTTCTCAGCCACCAGCACCCCAAGGCCTTTTCTGCAGGGCTGCTCTCCATCATCTCATCCCCAGCCTGGATTGATAGTGGGGATTGTTCTGACCCAGGGGCAGGACCCTGCACTTGGGCTTGTTGAAGCTCCTGAGGTTCATTTGGGCCCACCTCTCCAGCTTGTCCAGCTCCTTCTGGATGACATCTTGCATGCTCAGGATAGCAGTAGGGCAGGGAAGTGCTGTGGAGAGGCTGAGCATTTCCCTCTGAAGGGCTCAGCCCTGGGACAGCAGTCAGGGTCTGCAGAGGCACAGTGCTGTGGTGTGCTTGGCTTTGGAGCTGCTCTCTGCCCAAGTGGGCCTGTGGATGCATGACTTTGCCTCAGCAAGGTCAAGGGAGCCACCTCTGGGGTTTTAATCTTCTCTGAGACCTTCTGTAGAAGATGAGGGAGCTGTCTGCCACCTCAAACCAAACCATTTCACAGAGCAGGCTTCTAACCCAGGGAACAGAGAGAGGCTGATACTATAGAAGAACTTGGAGTTGCTCTTGGGGTGACTTTGGGAGTTTCACAAAGTCTCTGATAAATGCAGTTTTTCAACAAGCTTGAGGAGTTGAATCCAAAGCATGAAGCTTCCAGGCTGGTGGGAAAACCAGGATTAACCCTTGATATAAGGTAGGGAGAACTTTGCAGGAGAGAAGCTGCCAGAGATAGCCAGAGGTCTTGCACTGGAGCTGTGTTTGACACCACGAGTTCCTCTGAAGAAGAGGACTGAGGCAGAGGGACAGGCAAAGCTTGATGGAGCAGGAGCAGCAGCAGAGCCCTGCTCTTGTGGTCCCCTCCACCAGCCAGGACAACAGCAGAGCAGGGGAAAAGTGCACTCAGTGTCCCCATGGCCTGGCTTTGCAAAGGGTCAGCAGAATTTTGCAGACAGATGACTAACAGGCTGATGGTGAGACTGCAAGCTCAGGCAGAGGTTTCATGGGAACATCAGATTTTGCTGCAGCAAAAAACAGAAAAAAGACTGGCATGCAGAAGGCAAGGAGAGCATTTCCAAATGCCATCTGAGATGCTCACATGGAAGACCCTGCCTTGTTGTGAGCACTGCTACCAAGAACAAACCAGAAAGCTATATGCAGAGAGAGAAAAATGCTGAACTGTGCAATTGATGGTAATGAATGTACTTCCACAAAAGAAAAGTGCAGTCCATCCAAGTAGGTTAATGTGCTTGGATCACATTTGATTGCAGGGAGCCATGCTCAGCATGGTGAAATGTGCTGAGCCCTTGATCTTGTCTCTGTGATGCCCTCGTGGGGAGAGCAGAGGACAGAAGGGGTGAGGAGCACTCTGAGGACATCTTTCAAGGGACAGGGAAGAGCCCAATCCCCCACCTTGGGGACAGAGGTTTGAAGTTAGTGAGAAGTCACTGCCCTGAGCTGCATGGAGTAAACAGAAGGAAGGATGGAGAGAAGCAGCAGCTCCCATTGGGAAGGATGAGGTCTTTCTCTGAGATTCAGGCTCAGAAAGAGGTGGATTCTTGGTGACCTTAGCAGATGGAAGTAGGAGCCCTGCTTGCTGCCAGTGCTCCCAGCTCAGTGTGTTAGCTTCCCCTGCCACTCATCTGGGATTAAGGTAATGCCACACTGTGGCCTGCAGCACCTGGAGAGCTTGGGAATGCTCCCTCCTCCTGAGTGTGGGATGGGGAAGGCCAGGTCTTTGACAGAGGAGCATAGCAGAGAGCAGAGAGGTGGAAAAGGCTGAAACCTTCCCACCTCAGAAGGCCAGGGTGTAACTACAGGCACCCTGTGTTTCCATGTGCTCAGGGAAGGGATGTTTCACCATCATCTGCAGGGGAAAAGAAGTTTCACGTGTTCATTTTGGTCTTTGTTGGCTGAAACCACCCCTAAACCACTAACTACAACTGCTAAAAGGGAAACTGGCAGATGTGGAACTTGCTCAGATTGCCCAGGTGACTGGTACATGGATAGAAATAGGATTTTCAAACTGGTTCATGGCTAGAAATATGATGTTTCAAACTGAGCATGAGGCTGAGTGAGAGCTGGTGTCAGGGACAAAACTGTTGTGTAGCAGAGCCCAAAGACAGGCATTTTTCATAGCAATTTGACTTGTAAAAGTAAAGCAACTGGACTGTTGTCTCTCAGACAAAGCATAAACCATGATTTCTAGAGAACAACCCAGGATGAGAGTGTGAAATGATAGTTTGTCAGGTGTGGCAAAATGACAGAGCAGCTCCAGCAAAAGGGCTTCACATTTGGGTCAGATGAGAAAAGGACCACTGGGAGTGACAGAAGACAAGGTGTTTTTCCTGAGCAGTTATTCTCACTTCTGTGGGATGCCCTTACTTGTTACACAGCTGATTCCCTTCCATCAGAGTTATGCTGCACTAGATGATCTCCAGAGGTCCCCTCTCCACTGCATCTGGTCCCCACTAGACTCTCTTCAACAAGTAGGTAGGAAATGGCTTTAAAATCATAGAATCATAGAATGTTAGGGGTTGGAAGGAACCTAGAAAGATCATCTAGTGCAACCCCCCTGCCAGAGCAGGATCACCTAGACAAAGTCACACAAGAATGTGTCCAGGCAGCTCTGGAATGTCTCCAAAGAAGGAGACTCCACAGCCTCCTGGGCAGCCTGTTCCAGTGCTCCATCACCCTTACTGTAGTTTTTCCTCATGTTAATACTAAACCTCCTGTGATCCAACTTGCTCCCGTAACCTCTTGTCCTACCATTGGATGCCATTGAGCAGAGCCTGGCTCTCTCCCCCTGACACTCATCCTTAATATAATGAGTAATGAATATGTTCTGAAAAGGAGATGAGAATCAGGTCTGACCAGTGCCTGACAGCATTAAACAACAGGATGGCACCTACAGAACATGGCTCACCAGCTGCAGGTACTTTGTTTTGCAGAAGATGAAGCAAAGAGACTACTTGGGATGTAAGTTAGGCTCCGTAGCCAAAGCAGAAGTGCACAGGCATCTAGCTGAACACAAACCAGCACTATGATTGTGGTCCCTGGGGGTTACCACCACTTCCTGAACACCACAAGAATTCACACATTCAATGAAAATCAGAAGCCAGGAACAACAGTTACTTCACATGAAGTTGCTCCACAATCCCGTGAGTGCAGGAGGGGGTGTAACCAGAGAGAGATGCTTGGAGGAAGAAGAGGCAGCACCTTCCACAGCAGCCAGGAGGAGAAGAGGTAGCGAGCATGGGGCTTGTCTTTGTGCCTGGGACAGCTTCATCAGGACGGTAAGGAACCAGATGCCAGGATGTAGCATTACCAGGAGAACCAGACTCTCTTATTCCCAGTGAGAACTGCTCTGATGATGCCATGGTGACTACAAGTTTGGCTGTAAGGATTTGAAGTCACAAGCTACAGAAATGATACTTCCATGTTTTGGCTGGGGAAGGAAGGTAGGATCCTGGAAACTGTGTCTTCAAGCAGCTTAGTTCTGGAGACAGGAAGTCTGGGAATGGGCTGTAGCAGTGGAGATTTTATTATGCAATTTCTCTGGGAACTAGTCCCTGAATGAAAGAGTTCTCCATGAAGCACCTGCTTCACCGTGCCTCTGCCCGAGCACCACAGGTGAAGTCCTTAGCAATCCATGCAAGGGCTTTACCATGCTAGGGTTCCTAGAAAGACTGGGAATGCTGGTGCCAGTCTGCAGTGGTAGGGCTTGTTTCCTTGCTGTGTAGTGTCTTTCAAAGAGCTTCCTTTCCTCTCATGAAATCCTCCTGCTCTGCTTGAACTCCTGTGTGGGCGAGGCCATCTAACTCTTGCAATGCCCATACCACAGGGCTGTGGTACCCCGAGCACTTTCAGGGCTGTTAAGACTTTTGGGTATTTAATCATAGCCCTGTGATAGCCAAGGTCTTTCCTCTCCCTCCTGCCATTAACCCAGTGCTGTTCTAACCCCATGGCAGGGGGCAGCTGGGGCCATGGCACAGCAGCTCCCGTGATGGAGATAGTGGTGTCAGGGCCTGTTGCTTGGTGGCAGTATGGTGGGAGCTGCAGTGCTGGTGTAACATCAGCCTATTGCCTAGCACCAGGCAGCATGAACATCTTCCTGGAGCTAGGTGGTTGCTGTGGGACCACTCATGTTCTGTCCCCAGTGGTCAACCTCCATCCAGACTTCATGCCAAAGCTGCAGAGTTACTGCAGCAGCAGAGAAGGGGAAGAAAATGCTGTGGGGTTTCTCCTGGTGTGTGCCACTCCAGCAAATCCTTCTTCAAAAATGCACTGACCAAACCTGTTAAATAGTTGAGCAGCAGACACCACAGGGCTCTGCTATCCTAGGTTGTACCTGACAGAGAATCTGACCTGATTCCAGCCCCCTACCTCCAACAGCAAAACATCTTCCCTCAACTGTTGCAAATGCCTTACATCACAGCAAAACTCTGCTGAACAAGAGCTCTCATGTCTGGAGCCTCTGTGAGCCACTGGACCCTGTCCCATGCTGAGCCATCCTAAAACGGTTGGAAACTCACTGCTTTTGAAGGAAATTAAGGCAGATGTAAGCAGAGAGCACTTAGTTGTGTAGCTAATAAGTGAGATAGCGACAGAAGCAGAGGACTGGAAGAGACCTCCAGCATGATTACAGTCAGACCTCAGCAAGGACAGGCACCATGTAAACAGAATTTGCAAGTAAATGTAATGAAAGACATGTAAATGTAGGAGTAAACATAATGAATTCGAGATTTACAGTAAACAAAAGGCAGACATGCTGTTTGCAAAAGGAGGTGTCATTAGAGAGCTCCTATAAGCCAATAAAATGTTGCTGATTAATCCATCACGACTTATGGACTCCATCAAGACATCCTCAGGATTGTCTCACTGCACTTCTCCAGCCTGTTCTCCCATGGAGGCTGCTCTTTGGGGACATACTGACATGAAAACAGCCCCAAGCAACCAATTTGGGCACCAGGAGCAATGCTGTCACATTGGCATGTCACCAGGGCTTATACGACCTGCTTCTCAGGTTGGGAACGAGTATGGAAATCCATGGAAGTAGAGGAGCTCCAGTCCTACAAACCTGTTTTGGGCTGGGGAAGTCCGTCTAGACAGAGCATGAGGCATCTGTAAAGGAAGGCTGGATTCAGCCCTGGTACCTGAGCAGTTGGGTCAGCTCCGATTGGCTCAGCTTGGACGTCTGTCCTCATGGTGGACATCTGCCCTCAGCGTGGCTGTGCCAGCCCCACGTGAGGGTTGAGGAGCAGAGAAAAGCTGAGCCCAGGGTGCACAGAAAGCAGGGGGAGAAGCCATCAGCTAGGCCACCACAGCCCCTGGCAGGGTGGATGTGGGTGCAGGCAGTGGCAGGTGTGAGGAGGCTGCTGTGTAGGTTTGGGTTGGAGGGCAGGAGGAGGTGGAGAGCAAGGGCAGCGGAAGGGGAGCGTTGAGGGAAGCCTGAGGGGACACAAGCACACCATGGTGTCAGCGTTGCCCCAGGGGCCTGTCTGCATGTCACCCCCTGAACTCGGCTTTTGCAGGAGGGCACAGGCTGAGCCCCCTCTACCCCAGACCATGTCAGGAGCGCTGGGTCCTGCTGTACTTCAGCTCTGCAGGAACCAGGTGGACTGAGGGGGAACCTTGGGAGGGAATGCTGTGAGGGGAATGTTGAGAGGGGACATCTGCACGGGGACTGAGAGGGGAGACTGTGGGGAGCAATTGTGATGGGGACGTTGAGAGGAGACTGTGAGAGGAAAATAATGTGAAGAGCAACTGCAAGGGGGCTGAGGGTAGACTAAGAGGGTGACATCTGTGGTGCATCTGAGAGGGGGAAACAGCAGGGGCCTGAGGGGGCGACTGTGAGGGGACATTGAGAGGGGTATCTACGGTGGGACTAGGAAGGGGAGATTGTGGGGTGTGACTGTGAGGTGACTGAGGGGAGGCTGAGAGGAACATCCGTGGCAGGACTGAGGGGAAGATAATGCGCGGGGCGACTGTGAAGGGACACTGTGAGGGGGAACTCTGACAGGAGCGAGAAGGGCTGAACGACTGAGGGCAACCGTCGGGGCACACTGCGAACAGGGAAGCCGAGGGGAGGTGCGTGAGGAGGGTGAGCGCAGCGGGACACGGAGGAGGAAAGCCCCGCAGGTATCAGCCGAGGCCGAAGCGCTCCGCGGAGCAGCCGAGCGCGTCCTCGTCCCTTTCCGGCGCCGCTCGCGCCTTTCCGGCAGCGGCGGCGGGGGCGTTGCGGGGTGGGAGCGAGCCCCGTGCGCGGTGACGGCAGGCGCAGGCCCCGCCCATGCCCCGCCCCCATGGTCTCTGGAAAAGAGAAGAGAAAAAAAAACTTTTTTTTTTAATTGAGGAATCAACAGCCGCCATCTTGTCGCGGAGCCGGAGCGCGGCGAGAGCGGAGCGGGGCCGGGTCGGGCCGGGCCGGAGCAGCGGGGGCCGCCCGTCAGGACACGGCCAACCGTACGGGAGCGCCGCCGA
>VWZO01008647.1:1103045-1157013 GCA_013396975.1 Bucco capensis | reverse complement strand
CCCGGCGGGGGTGGGAACCGGCTTGGCGAGCTGCCGGTGAGAGGGGGAAGGATCCGTCTCGGAGCGGTTGGGCCTCTTCTAGTCGAAGTTACCGGGCGGGACCCGTCCTGCCAAGTACCGTCCCGGCTGTAAAAACCAATTTCTCATTTTTTCCCACATCGACCACCGGTTCGGTGGGGAAGCGGGATGGGGAGGGATCCACCTCGCTGGGGGTTGTCCAGGTGAGCAGGGTTGAGGGTGAGAAAGGAGCAAACCAGCAGAAACAGTGAGCACTTTGGTCTTCTGGAAGGGGTGGTTTCGCTCTTCTCTCTTTAAAACAGACGTTATCACCCACAACTAAAACCCTTTGCAGGCAGCCTCTTCCACTATGTCTCTGCGTGCAGTACGCTACAGACTCCCTAATAGCACATTAATAGGGTGCTTTTTGTTTTTAAATCTCCCCACCTGTTACCCTGGTTTAAGGCACTTGGCTCGAGCTGTTCTGACTGTTTTGCCTTAAAAACCAAACGATTTGCAGGTCACGACTTGAGTTGTGGGGTGGGTTGCCTGCTGAAGTGCCCAGTGAGGCTGGCAGTGGTTGTGACTTCTCTACGCGTGGTGTAGTGTGTTCACTGTGCTGCTTCTCGCCCCCCCCCCGCCCCGGTTGTAATGGATTTGTAGTTAATAAAACACATCAGAATTGTTCATTTCCAGAGAGCTCGTGTCCCTTGTAAATACGCACGTGTGCATACAGGAGCATATGTGTACTTCCTGACGGCTTCCCGTGTTCCAGCTGTTTTAAGCACTGAAACAGTGGTTTTGAAGGAATGCAAAGTGTGTTGGACTTGCGTGGCTGTTTTCAGAGATTAATGAATCTCGCTGAAGGGACAGTGATAAGTTAATCGTGCTGTGCCTGCTCCGTTTTTGTAGACTGCAAAAATTACTACTTTTAATTGAGCTGATAAACTCTGTGGGTTTTTTCCGCTTGCCTTAATCTGCGTTTGGCAATAGCGTATAGATATTTAAGGCCACGGAATCCCTTTTTTTTCCCTCAGCTTATAAATAAATGTAAGAAGCCAAAAAGAAACAGTGTCGAGAATAAGAACTGGCAGAGAATATCTAGGTGAGGTCTTGTGATTGAACTGTGTTAATTCCTTTTGTGGAAGTGCCAGAATACCTATTCAGGGGCCGATAGGCAAGTTGCTATTGAATGTACCACAGTAACTCAGGAAAAGCACAGTTTTTCTGTAGTTCTTCATTTTAGACTCTACTAGTAGCTGGGGCGAGATGTTTGAAGCAGTGTCTTTGGGGTGGTTTGGTTTTTTTTTTTCCCCCTTTCTTTTTTGAAGTTGACTTGGTCTGTTCTGGAATGCTTCAGTTATAATTAGGTCCTGTTCAGCAAGTTTTAATGCATCTGGGTGAGCTCTGCGCAGTGCTGGGTCTGTGAGCTCCAGCATCTGCATAAAGTTTTGGGCAGTGAGAGTGCCTTGGTCACCAGGGCTGGCAGATCCAGGGTTGTAGTTAGAACAAGTATGTCTGTAGCATACTGTCGTCACCTTGGTGTTCTTCAGGCAGAAAGACCTCTTTCTACTCAAGACTGCAGGTCGTGTTTGTGCTCCTAGAAGTGCTTTTTCCAACAAAATCTCTTTAGGTTTGTTGCCAGCAGCTAGTGTTGCTCGTGGAAAGATTGCTGAACGTGTCAGTGCCTTGTAGCAGGCAGTACACACAGCTGGAGTGGTGACTGCTACCAAATACCTGCTCCGTTTCAGGCTGCTCCCCTGCACTGAGACTGGAAAAAAAAAAAAAAGTTGTTTTAACCTGGGAAGTTGCCTTTGTGAGCAGAGATGCCTGGGGGAGGTGGGTTTAGGGCTCCAGCCTGGAGCTATGTGTTGGTTTGACTGGATTGTCACTGCAGCTGTAAGCTGTGCAGTGCTGCAGCTTGCGTGGTGGGGACATGCTCTGGAGATGCTGTGCTAGGCCTGGCTGTGCAGATCTGCAGCCCAACAGTCTGCTCCCAGTCTGTGAGGGCTCCTCATGGGGCTGGTGAAGGGACTGGTGGCAGGCCTGAATGCTCCCCAGAAAGCCACTGCTCCTCCTTGTTTGTGTTGTCTTTTGGGCTTTGATGCGGTGATGTTAAGCAGCTCCTTTTGTCAGCCCAGAAGGCCAACCGAATCCTGGGCTGCATCAGGAGAGGCATGAGCAGCAGATCTAGGGAGGTGATTCTGCCTCTCTACTCTGCACTTGTGAGGCCCCATCTGGAGTACTGCATCCAGTTCTGGGCTCCTCAGCATAAAAAAGATGTGGACCTATTGGAGCGAGTCCAGAGGAGGCCACAAAGATGATTAAAGGATTGGAGAACCTCCCCTATGAAGACAGGCTGAGACAGTTGGGATTGTTCAGCCTGGATAAGAGAAGGCGTCGAGGGGATGTTATAGTAGCTTTCCAGTACCTAAAGGGGGATTACTAGACCGAAGGGGAGAGACTTTTTAAGTAGTCAGACTGTGATAGGACAAGGGGGAATGGCTATAAACTGAAGGAGGGGAAATTTAGATTGGAGATTAAGAGGAAGTTCTTTACCCAGAGAGTGGTTAGGCACTGGCACAGGTTGCCCAGAGAGGCTGTGGCTGCTCCATCCCTGGCAGTGTTCAAGGCCAGGCTGGATGTGGCCCTGGGTGACCTGGGCTAGTGATTGGCATCCCTGCTCAGTGTGGGGAGGTTGGAACTAGATGATCTTTAGAGTCCCTTCCAACCTGGCCATTCTATGATTCTATGATTTGTCAGGGTGAATTTCAGCTGCCTTTAATCTTTCTGATAAAAATAGCTAGCTCCTCAGCTCACCTGAGCAAAGTTTGTGTAGTTGTAATTGGTCTGCTTGCATTCTGAAAATACAGCCTTTCCTATTAAACTTCAGTGGCTGTATCTTAACTTGCGGTCCCAGAGGAGGGAGTAGGGATGAAAAGGTGACAAAAATGTCCTGTGACCATCATTAAGTTTCACTGTAGTCCCATGTTCTTCGTATCAATAAGGAAGGTTAAGACACAACTGGTAACTGCGTGCTGTTGCTCTGCAGTATTGAACAAGCTGGGTCCTGTGCTAAAATGTCCATGGGAAAGATTTTTCCTCGTCTAGCCAGGTAGGAGGTAGTGCTTTTGTCTAATTACAACTTTATTAGGTGCATGGTGTTTTTCATACCTAAGCATTTGTCTCCTCTATAACTTAGGAGGTGTTCTCATCCAGCCTGCTGCAGAATGAGCAAGGAACTCCTTCAAAAAGTAGAATTACAGTCACTTTGGTTATGGCAACATATTTTAATGCTGAGTGTCGTGGTGTGGGTCCTTTGGCAGAACAGAGTGTGAAGTGACAGTGTTCTTGGGCTAGTCTTGGTCCGAGCTCTGAACAGACTGTGAAAAACGTGCTTGAGCAGAGCAGTAGCAAAGTTGGGTGTTCCTGGGGTACCCCTTCACCCTGGTCTTGCAGGTACCTTGAAGGGGAGGTCCCTCTTGCATTGCCAGTAGTGCCTCCATCTGTATTTGTTGTGTACCCTGCAGCCTTAGAATCATAGAATCTTTTGGGTTGGAAGGGACCTCTGGAGGCCATCTAGTCCAAACCCCCTGCAGTGGGCAGCCTACTGCTGTTGTACAGAAATTTTAGCCCCAGAAACAAGAAATCATCATTTGGGCCAAAGCAGAGGGTGTCCTAACAGTGTTAGGAGCTAATGAATTCCTAAAGGAGAGGAAGTTGGGAAGAAGGTGAGGTGAGCAGCATCAAAAGTCCATTAGAGCTGGATTCTCACCTCATGCTTTTTTCTGCGTGTGTGGCTTCTGTGTATTTTTTTCTCCACAACTTCAGATGGTAACCAGCTTAAGCAGCACGGCTGCTGCTGCTGCAGAAGCTGCAGCTGGGGTTGCCAGTAGCTCCCGTTCTCTCCCCGGCCCGCGCGTCAGCGTCGCAGCGCCCGTGTTCCGGCAGCCAGGGAAGGACTGGCCTGGCCACACGTGCCTGCGTACGTGCTGAGATCAGGAGATCTCTGGCTAACTCTCAGCCAGCTACAGAACTTTGCAGGAGGGAGTTTGTGTCGGTAGGCAGCCAAAGCCCAGAGAGGTGTGTTTCAGTGGGGCTGAGTTTCAGAAGTGGGTTCCCTTTCAAACAGAAGTAGCTTCAGGAGAGATGGCGAAGCTTTCAGAGCTTGCGTTCAACGGAGTTAGCTAGCTGAGACTTAAGATGGACTGACATCTTGGGGAATCTCAAGCCAGTTTTCAGTTGTGCATGTGAAAGCGTGAGTATGTATTAGAAGGGTTTGTTCCTGTGGAGTTGAAAAGCTCTGTGGAAGGCAGTTTAATCAGCCTGCTCTTGGTTTGTGTGGTACGTGCAGAACTTGAGTGTCATTTGTGTGCTGTGACAGTAGCAGTCTTTTCTACCCATACTTTCTCAGTCTCTCCCAGGAATAAGAAAAAGGGTAAGTCCATTAAGTGAACATACTTGGATTTCTAAGCGGAAAATTGGGGGAAGAAATGCTGCTTCTGAAAAGATGTAGGTGAAGGAGTGTGTCTAGTTGTCATTGTGTTAGAAGAGTGTCCTTTGTATTGTGGTACTTGCACCGTAACTGGCTGGAATGGGAAAAAATACTGTGATATTTCATGGCGGTGTTGTTTCTTAGGGCTTGTCCTATACAGGTTACAGTGGGGGTGGATGGGAGGTGATGCTGCCACGCAAAAACGTTTGCTTTGAGCTACAAGTTTGATACAAGCTGACTGGTTTTTTGCACCTTTACTGCCTGTAGCTGCAATCTGGGACAGGAGATTTGTAAGATTGGCTCATTTATGGAGAGTCTAGCACATCTAACTTACCTATTCCTGAAGCCTTGCTGAAAGCAGGTTATTGTACACTTACTCATTGTTTGGGGCCTTTTATAGATTTCTCCAAGGAGTTTTGACGCTAACATCTGTGTGGGATGAAAAGTTAAGCTGATGATTCCAGGTGACAGTCCACAGTCCTGCACTTTCCTATTTTGAAATCCTTACTTTGAGTGATAATTGCCTCTGTACTTGGGAGTTTCTCAAGTTGTTTCCTCCTCCTCCCCCCTCTTGATTTAAAATGAACTCAGTAAATGCTGTCTCGTGCTGTGGCACAGAGCTCCTGGAGAAGCCTTGCCAGCAGCAGGCAGGAATAAAGGCTGTGCTCCGGGGGGGTCAGTCTTTGTTGTACCCCAGAGATCTCTTGATAGCTTGTGAAATGATTCCCAGTTTTCTGTTGCAGATTATTCACCTTCCCTTTTGGCTGGATGTTCCTTGGAGTCATAGTCCAGTGCCATTAATTATTTCTCCAGCAGCGTGCTGTGCTTTGCTATTCCATCTGCAACTTCATGCTAGAAACATCCACCTCTTCTTGGTCTTTTTTTCTGTTAGGGAATTGACTTTGTTGTTACCTGCTAATAGAAACGAACATGAACAAAAATCTCAGCCTCAGCAAAATACTGCAGGTTAATGTGAAATCAGGGGGGAAGGGGGAGTTGAAAATTTCTGGGGTTTTTTCTTGTATAATGAAAAACCATGTGGGATCGTTTAGAAATCTGACACTTCCACCCTAATTTGGTTTACACTTTCCAGAATTTTTGCTTTGTAAATCTTCCTTTTAACATATGTTCTGTTTTCCATCTGTCTTCTCAGATGTCTAAGATGCAAAGAAAACCTAAATGTTTTATTTGGAAAACTCTCTTTAATAGAGATGTCTCAACAAATTCTACCAAGTATTGTGCAGAATCATGGTGTGAATCAAAAGAAAACTGAACTTGCATTATCACTGCTAATTGACAATCATAACTCAAAATCTAAATCACTTCACATACACGCTTCAAAAGCTTCACTTCATCTTCTCTTTCCTCTTTTCCTCTTCACCACTTTGGAGGAACAAGGATCTTACTTGGAGCACTGGATGCATGCAGTATTTTTGATTTGCAGTAACTTCGTATTTTTATTGATGCATATATATGTCTGTGAAATAACCTCCTACTTCTCTGAGGGTTGTCTTCAATGCTGTGGAAAGTTCCTGGGGAAGACAGCATAGTCAGAGGGGTCTCTCTCTTTAGGTGATGTGCCTACCACTCTCTCAGGTAGACATCATGTCACTGTTGGACCCCTCTGAGGCAGACAGCAGAGCCAGCCCCTTTGTGCTGCACAGTGGGAAGGAAAATGGAGTATTGGATTCCAGCACCTGTTCCTGTGTGTCACACCTGAAGCTTCTCTCTCACTCTGCCCAACTTCCCCACTGCTTTGATAGACATTGTAGTGGGTGGTGTTGATGACATAGCTTCTGTGTCATCTAGTGGAGCAGAGAAATATAGAAATCACCAAGAGACTTGAATGCAGAAAGGACTGAGTGTAAATGTGTTTTGTAGTGGCTGTGGAGTTTTTTTCCTAAGGTTCATAAACTCCTTTAAGAAAAGTATTAATGGGAGTGATTCAGAATAGCCTCATCTCACTGAAGTCAATGCTGTAAAGTAGCATGGATTTGTGAGGGCATTGGAGTTTTTGGTGTTAAATCCAGTCCAGTTGGAAGCTTTTTTTAGAGTGAAATATCTAAAACTCATTAGTTTAAAGCACATGTCTGCTGCTGTTTGCTTATGCACTGCTGGTTTATTTTGTGTTGTATGAACTTGAGTTGCCAAGCAAAGAACTTAAAATTTGGTATCAGGAATAGGAAGGGAAAAGTGGCATTAAAAGGAATGGCAACACTTTTTGGAGCTCTTACACATCAATGAGACCCAAAACTTGTCTGTTTCCCGGTAATCTTGGGTAACGCTTTTTGCTGGTTTGTTTCATAATAGTATTTCAAGTACCTATCAATCATGGCTATTTTAGTCTTCACAGAATAGGCCTGTTCTGTGCTGCTGCTACAGAAAGCACATAAAGGTGGGAACTTCCAGAGATGGGTATGTTGGGAGCAGCCTGAGTGAGGATGAGATACTGAGCAGGGACTTCCTCCCACTGATGCTGTCAGACATTGTGGGGAGAGAGGACTGAACAGTTTAAACTCTGAAACACCTTGTGTTGACCTGCGTACTTAATAAGACATTTATGGCCAGGGAACATCACAGTTCAAGTTTGTTTATCAAGATGATTCAGGTGTTTGTGTGTCATCTGCTGATTTTTTTTTTCCTCCCAGCTGTGTAGTGAAGGTGGCACAGCCTTCACCTGAAGCAGTGAACACTTGTGGGAGCTAACTGAAGGCATTCCCATGGCAGCACTGTTTTGGTACAGGCTGTGCATATTCTGCTGCTTGGAGCAAGTGCCCACTATTAATTAGCAGGTTCTCAGATGATTCCTCTTGAAAGGGTCATCCTGAACTGAAGTGTTAGGTTAGCTGTTAAAACAGGACAACAGAAAGATGTGTGTGCATTTGTGATAGGCTGAGAAGGTGATCTCCCTTCTGTTAGTGTGCTCCAAGAACCTCAGGATGGCATTGTGAATGAGAAGCTGATGCTAGCAGTGCAGTGTTTGGACTTGGTGATCTTAGAGGTCTCTTCCAACCTTAATGATTCTGTGCTCTCCCTGTCTGGAGGCTGGTTGCTTGCCTCCTCTCCCTTCTCTCCAGATTTCTGCTCCTACAGCAGAGATTACTGCAGCCGTGAAGTGTGTGCAGCCTGATTGCCACATGCACTGAGGCAAGAGTCATGTCCCTGTTATTGGTGCTGCTGGGTGGGATTTAAAGTTACAAGAGCAGACACAGCAATAGTGTCAAAATAGTGAAGACACTTTGGAAACAGTTAAGAGGAAGAATGGTTATAGAGAGGCTCTGTAAGACCAGAGGAAAGCCAAGTCAATCCAACATTTTTGCCATCAGAAGCTTCCAGGAACAGACCAGAGTGAGCAGTCTTGCTGGGCTGCTTCTGCCACACATTTTGGGGCTTATTTTGGTTTTATTCCCCTCTGGCACATGGAAAGAAATAGGAGACTAGCTGCATATCTGACTGCATTTTGTGTGTTTTTTCTGTCTGTTAACTTTGGTACCGGGGCATTTAATGTGCCTGTCTACACTACCTTGGTTTTAATAGTGGAACATTCAAATAATCTGTGATTTGACCTTATTTCTTAATGGAAGGGTAGATCTGAAAACAGGAACTGTTCCTGAAGGAAGCTAGTGTCTTGTGTTTTTCTGGACCTTCAGCACAGATTGTGTTTTCTTCACAAGCACTGCCAAAGAGAGATGGCAGAGACAATTTGTCTAAGTACAGCAGAGAGAAACTTGACATTATGGCTTTGTGATACACAACCTGCAAGTGGAGAGAGAGGCTGGGAGCTAAGCTTGATGTATTCAAGCAAGGATCTGAGTTTAGACCATTCTCTTTTTGTGGGGGGTGAGAAGGAAGCTGGGGGCAGAAGAGTTGTTCTTCCCTCTGTCAGGTAGTTGTTACCCCACACATTAGCTGTGATATAGAGGGTATAGATCTGTGCATTTTCCCTCTCCTAATGTCTATGGCTGGTGTCAGGAGCATTATTAAAACTAAATCAATCATACTGAGTGTATTGCAGTAGAGGTGAGAAGGAAACTGATTCTTCTTCACTAGCTTCTTGATCTGTTTGCTCTGTGTAATGAGCTTCAGTTTTGACAAGTCAGTTGCTGAAGGTTTTAGGAGCTTGAAGCTACTTTAACTATATTCTAAGCTGATAGTATCCTTTTTGGTTATTAGGATGTACAAAATGGATCCAATTTAATTGATTTTAGGAACTGTGTCACTGCTTTGTTGCATGTCTGTGCCCTGAATGAAATTCATCTTATGGAGGATCATGCTTTGCCAGAAGATGAGTTGCAAAGGAAGTGTGGTAGAACAAATGCCTTCTTCTCAATGCCCCTAGTCCTAAATCCCAGCCACAGGAAAGCAAGAGAAGGCGTGTTAAACCCATTTTTGAGAAAGGCTACAAGGACAATAGAGGCAGCTACAGATGGGTCAGCCTCCCTTCCATCACTGGGAAGATTGTGGAAGAGCTGGAGGGAATTTAGTGAATGATTACCAAGGGGCTTGGAGCACTTGCCCTTTGAGGCTGAGAAGTTGGGCTGCAGACCTCCTGATGGCCCTTCCAGCCTGAGTGACTGAGTCTGTAAGTAAGAGAGCTTTGTGAGAATTATTCCAGTGAATTTCCTAAAGGCAAGTACCTGGAATGCCTAAAGGTGAGACTCGTTTCTGACTTTTGACCAGTCCACTGTTAGAGGTGAGCAAACCAGTCTGTGCTTCTTTTTCATTCCAAATGCAAGTGGTTTGAAAGATCAGGCAGAAAGAAAAGTAGTTCAATACCCGGATCTGTTCTTATGCAAGCTGTAACTTGTTTTGGGACTCATCCAGATGCTTACTACCGGATCTCTCATTTCCTCTGCCTCCCCTCCACACAGCTCTTAGGGTCTCCTTGCCCAGCCGGGTCCCTCACCACTCTTGTTCTCAACCTGGTTGTCAACATCAGGTTCTGAAAGAGTGATGCTCTTCTTGTGGAAGTCAGTCAGATGTAGGTCAGCTTGCAGCCTCCCTGCATGTCTCCTTAGATTAAGATGCTAATCTAGGGTTTCCTTACTGGAAGTTTTTTCTATGAAGCATTGGTTAATTGCTCCAAAATATTAAATGTGCTAACTGTCTTTTATAAATGGTAGAATCCTCAAACCCCAAAAGGAGGTTGGGGTGGATGTGGTCATCTGCTGACTGCACCAACAACTTGGCTGTTGAGTTGACTTACCTGCCATTGGATTTTTAGGGAATGGCTGGAGCCATCTGAACTGTTGAGGCTTTGTCCGCTGGGGTCTGGCATGATTGAAAGAAGCCTTACAAAACAGAATTGGGCTCACTGAAATGTAACAGCTCTAGAGTTGGCACGAAAGAAAATCGTGCTTGTGTGCTGGGGCTGCAGTGTGACTTCAGTGGCTGCTCCATGGATGGGCAGTCAGAGTTTGTGACGGGGAAGCTCCCAACCATGCTTCAAGTGGAGATTATGTCATAAAAAAGATGAAACTGAATTTGATCCTCCCCTTCCTGCTTGCTGTGTAATATGGTTAAGGTAATAAATCAGGTACAGAAATTCCTTAGAATGTTTGTCACCTCTTCAGGCTGAGCTTAAGGGAAAAAAGTGGTGACATTGAAACAAGTTAATGGCTGGAATGGGTATATTAAGGAAGAGTCTTCTGGTAATAGTTGCACATAGTTGTACTGATAACAATGTTCTGCCTTGAGAA
Source organism: Bucco capensis (assembly GCA_013396975.1). Classification (NCBI taxonomy): domain Eukaryota; kingdom Metazoa; phylum Chordata; class Aves; order Piciformes; family Bucconidae; genus Bucco; species Bucco capensis. The sequence continues at coordinate 1,146,822 of VWZO01008647.1, read as the reverse complement.
CACAGCACAGTTTTTTCTTCTGAAAAGGCTTGAAAGAGAACATCTTTTTTATTCTGGTTGTTGAAAGTGTTGTCCAGGAAGGCAGAAAACTGTGACATTTAAGCTCATAAAACTGAAATTAGGAGAGAGAGTTTCTCAAGTGTGGTTATCTTCTATGTGAGAAAATAGCTGCTGAAAGAATACAGAGTTCTCAAATTGGAAAAGGAGCCCTTTGGAAAGAGTGGTGGAGGGTGTTGGAGTTGCTTAGTGCTTTTCCATCCCTTCTGAAAGACATCTCTGGGGTTTGGCTCTCTCCTGTGAAGAGGACCTTTGGTTTTATGTAAGAGGGTACTGAAAGGTGTGAGGTTTAGGATGGGAAGTGTTGTGTTAGGGACAAGATGCTCTGTAGTCAGCTCTGCTGCTTCCTGAGCTCTGCAATTACACACGTGCTGTGTGAGTTAGGGGAGTCTGTCCTCCTTGAAAATAAACCCCCTTCTGCTGTTCTCCTGCATGTTGGGTTTGAGAGACAGAGCAGGTACCAAGCTCAGTACTTGGAGCAGGACTTCTGAGTGTAGTTAGGTTTTGAGCATTGCTTCAGGATGTAAAGGCAAAGGCATCTTGATTTTTAAACTCTTGGTAGCTGTCCTTGACTTTGAGAAACAGCTGAAGCATTAAGAATGGGATCAATTGTGATTTTCTCATGAGGATGGGGGGGACTGAGGTTACTTTTCATTTTGCTACCAGTAGAAATGGGCAGCAGGTTTCCTGTGGCAGATTTTTACATGCTTATGAATATATTTATTTTATAACTGCCAAGACAATCTCTTATCTTTACAGATTTGTTGCAGACATGGTTGAGTAGACTTTTGTTTTCTGTTGTATTTTACAACTGTTGTAAAATGTGCCTTGTGTTGATGTTTTTAACTTACACCACCCATTGGAATATAAAAGCAGGGAGATTAATCACTGCTCAACATCTGAATACTCAGTTAATTTTTACTCTGCCACTGGGCTAAGCTGTTTACCTGCTTTTTATTTTCCTGCTGGCAGAGCTATAAACTTTCCATGGCCAATCTTAATGTATAGCCTTCTTACAGGAGCCTTTAGAGTGGTTAGCTTATTTTGGATTTTAAGAGGCAGTATTCCCAAATGCTTTCTTCACTCTTTTCCTAAACTGCAAAAACATTTCCAGTCCTTGGCTCTGGCAAGACTGTTAAGAGTCCAGCCAGCCAAACAAAAATTGGAGCACTTATACTCCAGCATCCCATTTTGAAATACAACTGGAAAAACCTACTCTTCTTTCTTTTGAAGCCACAGCAACATCGTCTCTCTCCACAATTTGTCACTTCTCCCCTGGCCCTGTGTGTGCACACAGACACACACACACACACATCTTTTGTCCAGGGAGACCTGCTTCTGGCCAAAGGGGGGCTTGGTGCTGAAAACAAGCCACCAGGCCCTGCATCAGAGGGGGTTAGAGGTACTGAAGCTTTGGGAGAAGGAAGGTAGAACCAGAATATATAGGAAGAGACACAAACTGCAGTCTAGTGAGTGTCAAGTAAGTCGTGGTGTGGAGGAGGGATGAACTGATCACTGGAAGAGATATACTTGAAAGTACACCAGCAATGTCTGTTAAACACAAGCTGAAAAAGCAGAGTAAGCAACTGAAGGGAGGACAGCAAGAGAGAAATTAAAAGTACTTTAATGAACCTAGCTAACAAAAATGTGAATTTGTTGCTTCCGTGCTTGAAAGGGAATAGGAGGTCTGTTGCTGAGTTCTGGTCTATTTTGTCATGCAAGCCTGGAAGGACTCTTCAGAGCTTGTTGACTTTAGTAGGTAATGATGGCACAGTGTAGACCCCTAAAGAACATGCTGCTGTGACCCCCTCAAAACAGGCAGAATTTAATATATTTATGTATGTTTACTCTATCTGGTTGTTTTAATTCACCAGTCATTGCAACACATCTGCAAGGCATTCCTTAGAATTGAAATGCCTTGTGTTGAGCTGTCAGGAGGTGTGTTGGCAGTGTGTCCTAGCTCTGGGGGGGACAGGTTGTGTGGTGCTTGGATTGTGTTTCTTTTCAATGCACTTGTGGTCCAGGCTGTCACCTGCTGAGCAATCTTAGGCCACTTTAACAACCCAAGTCTTGCACCAACCTTTTGTGGCTGAAGAATTAATTAAACTTCAAAACAATGAAGCTTTTGGGATGCCCTTCTTTAGAAAAGAAGTTCTGTTTGCTCTAGCATGGTAAAAAAAAAACAACTGGTTTCCCTGTTGCTCACTGTGAGGCACTGGGGTTTTGCAGGGCTGGCTTTAGGATGGCAAAACAAAGTTTCCTCACATTTCTGTTAGGTTACAGTAAAAAGTGGTTTGATTTAGATCACATGCTTGGACTGGAAAACTTGTAATATGCTGCATGTTTGAACAGCTACTCAATGAATTGAGGCTAGTCAGCTTCCACATTTGTTAATACTGGTGTATGTCCTTATGTCTTCAAATATAGAACTTCTATTTTCACGTGGAAGTACCTACACACAGTCAAGTAGCTTTCTATTTTTAGTTACCCAAATACCAGTGTTACACAGACACTGCTTATGTTGTGCAGTAAAAGATTTTAATGAACCTGAGTTGCTCCTTTTTACAAAGCCAAACAAAAAACTCTCTCCACTTTTGGTCAGTCTGGATGTTCAGGCTAGTCAGAACAGTTCCTTCAGGTAGCTTAATGAAGATTTTATTGATTTGGGTTTGATGTGGATTACCTCTGTCAATATTGGGCATGATAAATGAGGGCTGGGCACTTAGAGAGCAATTTGAATTATTGGAGCGGTGCAGGGATCACAAAGTGACTTGATTTAAGAGGCATTCTGAGGAGAAGATGCAGAGTGCCTTCTGGGATCTTCTGAGGGAGTGGATCACAACAGAAATCCATAACTAGAAACTGATCCTGAACCTGGCTATGTGGGAGACTGAGATCAAACTACTGAAGAAGTAGTTGTTGTCTTTGATGGAGCTTTGAAGTCTAGTTGGAAGATGTTCTTTGGCCATGCCCAAAGATAAATTACAAGGTTGAGGAAGGCTTTTGCTGGTGAAATACAGTGGCTTGGGATTACAGAAGAGGGCAGAGGTGATGTAGTCACTCTTTTGGGACAATAAATCAATAGGAAAAACAAAATCTAATATTTCTGCTGCCTTCTGTTAGGCAAAACAAGAGAAATTTAGGAGTTAGGTCAGATCATTGTGTTTGTGCCACTTCAGCTGCTTAATCTTGGTACAGTGCCCTGTCAGAAGTCTGGCCAAAACACTGCTCTTGGCCAGTGCTGCATGCTGTGCAGTTGTACATGCACAGGATGGACCAAGCTCGCTGAAAGGCTCGGGTGTTGTGTCACAAGGACCCTCCTTCACTCACTGGCAGGATTGAGTCTTGGGTGAAGATGGACCTCACTGCATGTTGTTGTTCAAGACTAGTAGAGAGCTGTCTAGATGAGTATTTTGGTGACTTGCTTGGCATGTTTTCTCACCTGTGTTTCTGTTTTAACTTGCAGATTTTGGATCTCTGTTTGACTTGGAAAATGATCTTCCCGATGAGCTGATCCCCAACGGAGAGTTGGGCCTTTTAAACAGCAGTGGGAACCTTGTTCCAGATGCAGCTTCCAAACACAAACAACTGTCTGAACTTCTGAGGGGAGGCAGCGGCTCTTCCTTAAACCCAGGAATTGGCAATGTGAACTCCAACAGCCCAGTCCAGCAGGGAGTTGGTAGTCAAGTCCAAGGGCAGCCAAACAGTGCGACCATTGGCAATCTGGGTGCTCTGGGTAAGAGCCCTTTGAACCAGGGAGACTCCTCTGCTGCAGGCCTGGCAAAGCAAGCAGCCAGCACCTCTGGACCTACCACACCTGCCTCACAAACTCTGAACTCTCAAGCACAAAAACAAGTGGGGATGGTGACAAGCAGCCCTGCGACCTCACAGACTGGACCCGGAATATGTATGAATACTAATTTCAGTCAGCCACACCAGAACCTTCTCAACAGTAATTCTGGTCACAGTTTAATGAACCAGCCTCAGCAAGGACAAGGGCAGGTAATGAATGGATCTCTTGGGGCAGCTGGAAGAGGAAGGGGAGCAGGAATGCAATACTCTGCCCCTGCCATGCAGGGGAATGCAGGCAGTGTGCTGGCAGAGACTTTAACCCAAGTATCTCCACAGATGGCTGGTCACACCGGACTGAACACAGCACAGACAGGAGCAATGACTAAAGTATGTACACATCATTTCATATATTCTATTGATTGTGTGCTCATTTGTTTTTCTTCCTACAGGTGTTCAGAAAATGTAGTGGATTTTTGAGTCTGTAGTTATTTGTTTCTGTCACCAGTGATATCATGAAAGCAAGATAATTGAAACAGTATTTCTGCTGTAATCAGAAATGAAAGCATTTGTTGAAAAGGTCATCTTTGAAGTTGGAAGTTGTGTAGTGGTAGTGTCTTAGCAGGATGAGTTAGAAAAAGGTGGCATAATCCTGCAGAAAGGAATCAGATCACTACTTGTGTGCAGGATCTCAGTTTAGCTGCCAGCCAGCAGTATCTTGTACAGCAACATGAACATTGTGAGAGAAATACTTGTAGATTGGAGGGAGAGGTGCAGCAATTGGTCCTCTTGTCAAGGAGCGGTGCATGCTTTTTAAATACAGAGGAACTGATCTGAAGACATGAAATTTCACATAGATTGCCAAGCTAATACAACCTCTGTGAAGGGTCATGATGTTGTCTGGGCTAGAAGGCTAACTCAGTGGCCATTGTAGATCAGGGAAGGGAATACATGCACCTGGAAGTATCTGCCTCTGTCCTGGGGCACTGCTGTCCATGCTTGAGGTGGTCATTGTTTTTTAGTTCTCGATTCTCCAGATGTGAGCTCAGAGTTGTTTTGATGGCTGCTCCTCCTGTCCTGTGAGTGGGACAGCAGTGTGCCACATCTCCTGTCTGTGTTGCTTTGGTATGGTTCCTTCCTCAAGTGCTGATGGCAAACCCACTGTGTTCTGATACATAGAAAAACTTCTGGTATTTTATCTGTTCATACATCACTAGTCATTATCGTTGCAGGTTATTAACATGTAAATATTAATTCACTGATGTGTTAGGAGTCATGGAAAAGATTGCATCCTGGGCAGGAAAGTGTATGTCATGTTCTCTGAAGAAATGCTGACATCACTGAGAAGTCCTGCGTAGTTCATTTTTTAATTTTTTGAACCAAAAACCATTAAAAAACATTCTGTCTGCAATGAAGGGAGTCCCCTTGCCTAAGGAAGAGATGCTTGTGGTCTTAGTGAAGATCATAGCTGTCTTCAGCCTCCAAATAGGCTGAATTTGTTGTGTAGAGTGCATTGGTCTGCAACACAAAGAAAATCAGCTTGTTTTTCATTTGGTTTTCTTTGAAATCTGTGGGAAGAGTGACAAGTTCTAATTATCTGGCTGATTTCTATGAACTCATGGATATCCAAGTTTTTAGGAGCAGGGTTTTTTCCTAGCCACTATGCAGTTACGTAGTGAAACTACTACTGTCTTGTGGATTAACTCAAGTAGAACTACCCCAAAGCAAAGGACTTGCCTAAAGTCTTCATCTGACAGAGTATGTATGAACCTGCTGGGGTAGCTTCTGTGATGTCTCTTATTTTTAACAAGCTCACCCCTGGTAAGAAAAGAGCCAGCACTCAACCAAATTTCATGGTTCAAGGACTTTAGTCTTAGCCTGATGCCAGCTCAGGGAGGTGACCTGGACTTCACCTGTTAGCAGATGTTCAAGTAGTAAAGTAAAAGTTCATTTGAACAAGGAATATGTTGGAAAACAAGTAGAAGTGTCCCTGTTAACATAAATCATGACTTTGTCTTCATTTGCAGTGCTGTGCTCAGTACTGGCAACGCATTTCCAAAAGAGTAGAGGCAAAGCAGTGCTTTCAGGAGTCCTGACACACAGTTGTGTGGAGAAGCTGGCTAAGTAGGACTGTTCGGTGACCGTGCCTAAGTGATGAAATGGTGCTTCTGGGAAGGTGCTAGCACTTCAGAGAAAACAATTTTGAGAACCTGTGTTTCCATTTTGGAACAGAGTGCTTGCTCCCTGACTTTCTGACAAGCAGAAGCATTCTCTGCTTTTGCTGGTTTTTGGCATTGGAGGCTTGGCATCCTTTTCCAGTCTCTTCCCATCCCCTATTAGTTGTCCTAATAGGATTAACAACCCTGATTGTGTGTTAGCTTTGCCTCTTACTGATGCTGCAGTTGTGATGAAAGCTTTTGAGAAAAACTCAGTGAGTTTGTCCTCCTGAAACTGAAATTTCTGCTGAGGAGAATGTGGCTTAGTTTGGTTTTTCACCTCCTGTTCCCTGATGTTTTCAGCTTAAAAGATGAGAATAGTAGCAATCAAAGTGGTGAGGCAGCTGATGGGTCTAACTTGACTAAACAGCTCAAAATGTAGCTGCCCTAATGTTTGAAGAGCTGTATCAAGGCTGGAGGCAAATTCTCAAGGTGGTGACAATATATCCTAAGGGAAGGAGAGAGAGTTGAAATATAAATGCAGAAAAAAATGCAAAGGAATTTCCTAAACCCAAGTTTTTCTCATTATGTGTCAAGAGATGTGGATCACTGCTAAACCTCATTGAAGTGTGGCTTTGAAGCCTCTTTTATTCCTCAATTCACTGTGTTTATCTGCAGTGTGTAGCACTCATGACCCTTTATGGTTTGGGACCAGTTGTATTGGGCAAGACCTTGTTTCCTTGATGGTTTGTTCTAATCTTTTTTTAGTAAATGGCTAAATATTGCTTATCCTGTTTTTCTTTCTTGTGGTATGTTTTTATAAGTGTTCTTTCTAGTAAGAGAAAAAGAAGGAGAAAAAAAATCCAGACTACAAATAGTGAATTTGTTTCCTCTGGAGTGTAATAAGCCAGTATTGTTAATTTTGAGCTGGACTTGCCAGTTTAAAGTAGCTCTTGAAAGAATGAAAAGTAGACCAGAAGCGAGCAGGGTAGCATAAGCCTAGGATGGATGTGTGAAGGTGGCAGATAACCCTTATCCCTAACCAGTCTAGAAGGGAATGACAACTGGTTCTCATTGTCAGAGCCATAAGGTGCTGACAGCAAGACACATGTTTTCCCATTGATAGGGAGAGATGAAAGCAGAATGCTCCCTCATTCTACAGAGGCATGAGCAGAGGATTTCATTGATTTCATATGATTCTCCAGAAGAAGCTGCTTGTTGCTACTGAACAAGAAACAATAGCTGCTAAAGCCAGAGTGGTGTTTTTTGGGAGTATATAGCATGTCCTGATAGCCTAGAGTGGTTTTGGAAATGGAGAGCAGAGTAGTCCTTGAGAAGGTTTGGTGACTTAAAGATCCAAGAAGGATTTGAATTCTTCATTGGCTGTGACTGTATAGTTCGCACATTGAGATTCGTTTAGAACTTTCAGAAAGAAAACTAACCTTGAGGTAGGTTTAGTGATTTGGACTTGTCTGAGATCACCTGGAAACTTCTGAGGCAACCTTTCTTATGCTACTGTAGGTCTCTGCTGCCTTCACTACCAGACTGTTCCCTGTAACTGTGGTGTTGTGGCCCTGTTTTCTTGATGACACTACAACGACAGTTTGCATTTGAAGTTAAGAAATCTGCTTAAAAGAGCAGAAGGATTATTCTTTGAACAATTATTGCTTGGTGGGGATAGAGGATCAGATCATCTTGTCACAGTAATTTCCAGTAGTAGCAGAATTGTCCTTTTGTGTTGTACTGTGGTTTTTGTCAAGTCCATTAAGTCCACAAAACATGTACAAACTGTCTAGAAAATCTTTTTAAATTAGAATTGTTTTAGATTGTTGAACATGTTCAGCAGTAGCAGAGCTAAGCAGATGGTGCATTGCTTCCATCACAATGAACACTTCATCGAAAGCCTGCTCTGTGCCCAATACTCCCTGTTGCAGTGAGAGTTCATCTCTTTCAGATGAGGGAGAATGAAGCCTTAGCCTAGTTGATTGTGTCTGCTAAGAGGTTGGAGTTGTGTGGATGTTCCATGGTCTCTTGCTGAGGTGCATTTCCCTCGTCCTAACACTGCTCGCAAAGTTGGTGCAAAATCAGAGGATTTTGACAAGTTCCCATTTATGTTGTGTAGTTTTGAGACATCCTAAAATCAGAGGGAAATTTTGGCAAGTTCCCATTTGTTTTGTGTAGTTCTGAGACATCCTTTGTGTTCTCTGTGAAGAGTTTTTGGACAGTGGTGCTTTCACTCTTTCCCTCAAGAAGCAGTAAAGTCCTGTCGGGATGACTAGGACTCCTGAGTGTTTTCTGTCCTTTTTTACCAAGGTATAATGGCTCCTTACACAGTTCTGTGAAAGGAGTCACCTTTCCTGCAGTAAGGATATCCTGGTACCCAGCAGCAGAAACTGAGGACACAGTCCTGGAGTTGTGTTTGGGGATACTCTGCAGAAGGCATTGCTGGTCAGCTGCAGTGAGACTCCAGCTCAAGGGGGGGTCCTTTCAGAGTGTTTTTCTCTCTCCAGAACTGGTAAACCTCCCTCAAGGTTAGTTTTCTTTCTGAAAGCAGCAGTTGAATCAGTCATGGTATTGGGTTTTGTGTGCCCCAGAGAAGGATGTAATTGCTTGGTCAGATCTTAGTTTGAATCTCTAAAGAGACCAGGGGAAAATCGTTGTTTATTTTCATACCTAGTTATGAGGATTACAACACTACTGGGTTTTTGTAAAATGCCTTTTCAAGATTGCAGGTTTTGAGTAACCTCATTTTACATGTTTTGAGAGCTCTAAAGGAAAATATTTGTGTTGATATAAGCTAGAACCAGCCTGGCAGGGAGAAACTGATAGAAAAACACAGCTTCTAGGGTGGTATTTCAGGAGATGATCTGATAGGAGTGAGTTTAGGTCCAGATTTCCAACTGCTGTGATGAGTTTTCCTGACCTGCTTGTGTGTGTATTTAAGCCTCACTGAAAGTTGATACCAGTAGTAGAGCTGGCATCAAAATTGTAACAGGTTCAAAATACTAACTCTGCAAAACCAGATCTGTTGTGCTGAATTTCTGTGGATGAGTTCAGAAGAGGGTTTTTTTTTCCTCTTAACTGTATTGGCCTAGTTTGTTTGAGCAGTGCATGTTTTCAGCTGTGTTTTAGTCAAAATAGCCACGTGGCAGTGCAAGCTGCAGTAGAAGTTTCTGATTAAAGAGGAGGAGGAACTCTTAGAGGTGAATTTCAGAAAACACTAAAACCATTTCTTATGTCTACCAAGAGAATAGCCAGTTGGCTTTTCAGTATTATTAATAGCATTATTGTTTTATTGTTGAGCTATAAAAACTGAGTTCTGTTGTTTCTAGGCTGGATGTGTGTGTGTATATAATGCATGTGCCTTTGAGAAGCACATTCACAGTTTTGCTTCCTGTTGTTCACTGAGTGGTGGTTTGGTGTTGGATATTAACCTTGAGTAAATTTAGTAAGCTAATGGACTACATTAAAGAACAAGAATTCTGATCCAAGACTTAAATTGTGTATGTAGTTACATTCCTTGACTTGGTGTTTTGAGGAAGCTGCAGTAAGGAGGATTTGTGATGAGAAAAAATGAAGCAAACTCTTTACTTAAGGAGATCCCCCAGCTGATCTTGCTAAGTCCCAGCTTGAGATACGCTTGCTGATTGTGAATTAAAGCAGCTGAAGATGTTCTCATTCCTTAGCAGCTCTGTGTGTTTGAGCAAACTGCTGCTGCTGTTTGTTTCTCTGGTGACTCTCAATCTGTCTGGCTCTGCCTGAACTGTTTTCAACATCACTTGCAGTTAATTTGCTTCTCATCCTCTAAGTGATGGGCATTAGGCTGCCAAGCTGTCGGTCTCCTCCCAGACCATGCCTCTGGCAAACACAAGTAGCCAGGCCAAATCTAATTCCAAACACTGCTGCTGCTTCCCAGTTCCAGGGGACTATTAATAATGTCACAGACTTGATCAGAGTTGCTTGGTTCTCTGCTGAATAATGGTCACCAAAGCAGCATTTTTACTGAGAAGAGACATCTGTACTTTTATACTAGTACAGACAAAAGAAGGGATATAAATATGTAGAAATAAAGAACAGCAAAACTCACTGATAGAAAGTAGAATATCTGTAATAGAGTTTTGTTCAGAAACATGATGCAAAGTGAGCTTGCTCTGAGACGTTGAAGAGATTTAGTGACTTAAAAAGCTCCTCCCTCACCATCACTATTACTCCTGGCACCTGAAATTGAGTTGTTTCCTGTTTCTAGTGCACGAGTTAAATCTCATTTGCAGTTGTGCAATGTCACTGAAGATCTTAGAAGTGATAGTCACTTGGCTTGTGTCTCCTGCTCCTGCCTCAGCAGGTGTCTCACTCAGTTCAGCTTGGCTCTGCTGCTGCAGGGTGAATGCTGCAAGAAACAGCACAGTCAGCCTTCCTGGGACACACCACAGCTTGCTTCCCCCTCCTCCTGCTTCCAGCTCGGGCAGTTAGAGAGCCTGTCTCTGTTAACTTCCTTTGGCTTATCATCTAGCTGACAAAAATGAAATGTTTGTGGTCTCTCTTCGGAGTGGAATTGTGCCATTATCTGCTCCTGTGATAACAACACAAATGTGAAGGATTTGGTCGCTAAATCACATTAGTTACCATCATGTATCTCTTCCATTTTTCTTGTTGGAGTGGGGTTTGTTCCCAAGTAGTGTATCTGAAAGAAGCTTCTGAATGTGAAAGTAACAGATGCACCAATTCTTTAGGAAGCCACAGATGAAAAGCAAGATTTCCAGTATTGTTTCAGAAGGTTTACTAAAATAACAACTCCCCGGTCTTTGCTAAGAGATGTGACTGAAATTACTTCTTTCTAGTTTTTATACTGATTTCACCTACCTTCCTGCTGCTGTTTGTAGTGTGTTGTTTTTTTTAATACACAGGTAAAAAATGACTCAGCTGTTGAGAGGGAGGAGAAGCTGCCAACTTGCATAGTGGTGTGTAGAAGTTATGAAATGCCTGCTTACTTCAGACAGAAGGAAATGCCTTTGTAGCAGTTCTCTTAATAGACTCCAATCATGCCTATAGATGCTGTTTCACAGCAGCATTTCTGATGACAAAACCTTTTAGCAGGTCTCAAAACTCCTCCTTACTTATAAGCTAAATCTCCAATTTGTACTTGACAATGAGCTGTGGTTGTATTGGGAGTACATAGAGAAGTGTGTCCCAAGCAGCTGGTACTATGGTCTGAAAAGCAGATGCTGATGCTCTGCTTCCTTAGACCAAAGGCAAAACAGGACACATGGAAAATGACACAAATCATGATGTGATGTGTCAGCCTGCCCCTGAGGGATTCTTAGCCCCACAAAGGCAACTAGCAACTGTCTCAGTAAGAATTCAGGATTATTTTTTGAGATGTAGGGGGAAATTGCGTACAGAAACATCTTTTCTAGTTTCAAAGTTCATATTGAAATAAAGGTGAAGAGACCTACTCCTGTCCTGCCCCAACCTCCTTTCAGGTAGTTGTGGAGAGAGATATGGTTTCTCCTGTGCCTCCTCTTCCTCAGACTAAATAACCTCAGTTCCCTCAGCCTGCTCCTCATAGCACTTGTTCTCTGTGCATTGTGAGGATGCTCGAGCCCCAGAGTGATACTTGTATTCTTTGGGGTTAGGTTTGGCAAATAAGCAATATACTGTGCCATAAATAGGATTGAGTAGTGCCTTTGTTTTGGAATGAATCATAATGAAAATAGAGCACATTAAATATGGGAACATCCTTGCCAAAAGGACCTATTTATGAAATCTAGCAGTAAATAGATTATTTAGCAGTCTCTGGAAGATGCTGCTGGTTTAGGGTGGGAAGGGTTTGTATTCTCAGAGTGACTGCAGCATGATCTTGTCCTATCTGCACAGTCTGCTTGTTGGAAGGGGATTTTAAAAACAAACACACAAAAAACCAAGTGCCCTTTGACACTTGGCAAATTGATTTTCTCTTGTTTAAAAACCTGTTGGGAAGTCTCTTGGTAGCTTCATGTCAATTGCTACATTTTCAAGGAGAGGATGTATCTATAGAAGGGATTTCAAGCTAGCTCTGGTGTTTCAAAATAAATATATTTGGCTCCTAAAGTTATGTAAAAATTACTTCAGTGTAAATAATTTATAGTTCTGTTTCTCCTTAGTTACTGCTAATGTCAGGCTATGGTATTTGTGCTAAGTGGTTGTTTTGAGTAAGAGGTATTGTTAGGTTTTTTTCTTTTAATGTATTTAATGCATTTCTTGTCTATTTGATTTTTCTCCTTTGCCCTGTTTTGGATTGAAATAGAATAATAACTTCTAGGCACAGTCTCTGCCTCCAGTCTGTCCACTTTTTCTTGAGGATTCATGTCTGTCAAGGACAGTACATGCTATAAAGAAAGGAAACAGTTTTTATTATATTTTTGAGACATCTTTCGTGTTGCTGTTACTTTGTAGAGCTCCTGTTGCCTTTTCCCCCAGCTCCATGAAATACCCTCTCCCACAGACTGCCTTTGGCCAGCTGCTGAGAGAGAAGTGACAAAGAATCTCTTACAGACAGTGCTACTGTTTTTCTAACCAAAACAGTTTATTCCTTACAACACAGAATTTTTGGAGCATGACGTGCTCTTCTTTTCCTTAGCTGTCTGCAGCCAACTGTAGGAACTTCAGAAGTGCTGAGGTGCTCACAGACATCTGCAGATTCTTCTGTGGCCTGTGGAGTAGGTTTGGAAGGGCTAAGATCTACAATACAGCAAATAAAGGAAGAAGCTCTTTGTGTTGAGATTCTCTGTTAGTCTAGGAGCCTACATTTTTAGCTTCATGGTGATGAAGTGCAAGAATTGGGGGAGGACACAGGGGGGATTATAAGACAGAAGGGGAGAGACTTTTTAAGTGGTCAGACTGTGATAGGACAAGGGGGAATGGTTATAAACTGAAGGAGGGGAAATTTAGATTGGAGATTATGAGGAAGTTCTTTCCCCAGAGAGTGGTTAGACACTGGCACAGGTTGCCTAGAGAGGTTGTGGATGCCCCATCCCTTGGCAGTGTTCAAGGCCAGGCTGGATGTGGCCCTGGGTGACCTGGGCTAGTGATTGGCATCCCTGCTCAGTGTGGGGAGGTTGGAACTGGATGATCTTTAGGGTCCCTTCCAACCTGGCCGTTCTATGGTTCTTGAGATCCTGTGTTGCAAGATTCTGTTATGATGTGATTATAAATGTGTTTTAGTACACACTGATGTTGCTTCTGGAAGAAGCTCATCAAGGTTTTGGGCTTTAAATAAGCGGTCCAGTAACTGTAGAGGTATATCTTAATTGCCCAAATCCTCCTTTTTAAAAGTGTTGTTGAATTAGTCAGTGTCCCCACTAGGTTTTCATAATGAAACAAACCTTTGAAAGATCTTTAGTTAACATTACAGTTCTGGGTGGCTTTCTGTTCTCATGTAGTAAGAATAGGTGTTGTTTATCTGAAGAAAGCCACTTTTTCTGCTTGGCACTCATAAAAGTTCTTGAAGCAATTGGAGTACATTGATCAATTGTGGCTAATTATCCATTAGCGCTTTGAAGTTCCTCTTTGCAGAGGTGACATTCATTACAAAGAGAGCATTCTGAGCTGTGGTTTTGATGAATGAGTACAACAGTAAAGCTCAATGCAGAAATTACTTGGATTCCCATAGAGTATTCCATTGTTTTGGCATTCAGGCTTTTGGAGACATTTTCTTTCTGTAGTCATATATACAGGGCAAGCACAGGGTTGTTTTTTTTCTTTTATTTCCCATGGAAAAGGTTAATTTCTAGTTAAATATATTAAAAGTTTCTTCTCTATCTATCCAATCACTTGTCAAGAGCTTTTATCTACAGAATTATCTTTTTGTATTTCAGTAATTATGCAGAAAGATTTGTGCATTTTTATTCTAAGGGATCTTGTTGCCTTGGAATGCCTAAATTTGTCTTTGACCTCTCTGAGATGCTGGGATGAGAATTCCCAGTCTTACTACAAGTGGTAATACAACATCTGGCTCCCTCTTCATGGGATTTAAAGCAGTTTATTTCAAGCTTTACTGAGTCTTTCAACTTGCAGTAAAGGATGAAGTAAATTAGTTATTCCTGGGCATTTGAGTATTGTTGTTTGTGTGTGTTTGCTGCTGAAGAGCAGAACACTCTAAGTGCTTCATGAATCTGTTGCAGGTAGGGTTTTGTTAGAGCAGTTGGCTTGAAGAGGAGGAGAGGGGAGACTTTGGGCATGAGATAGGCTTCTTCTGCCTGCTGCTAGCCAGATCAGGATTGAATTCTTGAAGCTGAGTCTTGAAACACTACTTTAAGGTGTTTTCGTTACTGACTTTAAAAGTGAGTGCTTCTAAATCAAACTGCCAAACCTGTGGATTGCTTTAGGTGAGGAGCTCTCACCTTGGCTAGGACAACAGGATTGCTACCATGCTGGCAGTGAAATGGAATCTACTTTGGGGTTTTTTTTTTGGTAGTGCCACTGGCTTTCTGCCATCAAATGATTAATCTTCCTTGCTTTTCCATCTGTCCCTCTGGCATATACATCCCAAGCACCATGGTGACTTTCTTCTGGAATGTGTTACTATAGGATGAAATAGTAATTAGTAGAGACTTAGCTTGTTGGGGTTTTTTTGTCAGTAGTAAACAGAAGATGATGCCAAGATAGTAAAGAAAAGCCCGTCTTTCTCACTCCACAGATGAGCATGAATTCCCAGTGGACTTCTCTTTTGCACTTCTCTGAGAGCCTTAATCACTCAGGTGGACCTTGCTTTGTGTTGGAGATCTGTGTTCCATAGCAGAGGGAGATAAGCGTCCAAAGGGCAGAGTGCTGGGCGCCTGCCTGGCTGCAGAGCAGCTCGTTTGTCCTGAGCCTGCAAGCAAGCTGCTGAGGGGAGTGGTGGTGACAGCACCCAGGGGCTGGGGATCTGCTCCAGGGGGATGATGCCAGAGCATAGCAGCTCTGAACGTGTATGTGTGTGTCTGTGTGTGAAACTCACCTGGGAGCCGATGGTGAGCAGTGCAGGTGGCAAAGCTTGGGTCTCAGGTTTAGAGGTGCCGCTCTGGAAAGCAGAAACAAGCCTTTTGAAAGCAGTTCTGCCCTTGTTACTTTTGCTTGCAGCTGAATTGTCAGTCACTCTCAATTTCTGATGTTCCTCTGTTACATCGAGCAGTGTACTTTGTGCACTGGAATTGATAACTTGTGAACACCAGATACCCCTGACTGCTGGATTGCTTTGTCTTGAGAGAAAAGATCAAAAGGAAGTTACAATTATTTAAGCCAAGTGAGGTTACACACTTCTTGGTTCCAAAACCATTGTAATGGATGGGGAGAGATGGAAGGGGAGCAAAATGCTGAGCTCTTTAGCCAGGTTGCATGCTGAAAGCCTAGGGTTTGTACTGATTTGGTGGCAAGGGATTTGAAGGCTTGTTCCAATAATGGAGAGTTAAGTGACTGGTTTTACTGAGGCTCCTAAGAGAGGAAAGTAAAGGGTGTGTGGGATTGTATGGCTTGGTGGCAGCAAGTGTAGAGGTTCTGAAACCCCCTGTCCTGTCCTGACTTAGGACAGAGATAGCTCAGAGGCAGGAGCACTGTGCCATTTCTGTACATCAAGCTTGTGGCTCTGGGGGTCATAGTGGAAAGTGCAGAGTTTCCATCTCGTGCCAGCTTGCTCTTTATAAGATGAAAAGAGAAGACAAGTGTCCCTGACACATTGGTGATGTAATAGGGGATTTTTGGATGAAGCATTTGACATGCTAAGTAGCAGAAGCTCTACAAGAGCTGGATTAGTTTTGTGCCATTGCTCTGCCAACCTAAGGCTATTGATTATGGTCTAACCCTAAAGTTACAGCTCAGGCTTTCAGAAAACTTGGCTTATGGTTTATAGCTAGCTTTTGACAGGTGGAACCAGTTACTGACAGCCTTTAGCATGTTAGTTCACATTGGGTTGTTTCAGTGATACAGCAGGAGGAAGGAGGAGAAAATCCTGGCTTGCAAATGCAAGGGATTTAGAAGAAAGCAATGAGTGACAAATCTTAGTAGAGCAGTTTATGCTGCTGATCAGGCAGGCTCTCATGTATGCAGCTCTTGAACACAACTGCTACTTTGTGAAGATCTGGTCTTTTATCAAAACAGATCATATCTAGGATGCCTCTGCTCTCACTTCTTAACTATGACATGAATGTTCTGTTCTCTGAAATAATTTCAGTTATTAACCTGGAGCTTACAGATATGTTGATTTTAGGTTTTGTGCTACAGACTAAGCCCAGAATAATACAGGGATAGTGGTGGCTCACTAAAAGGCTGGCTTTGTGTCTTCCTCCTTATAACTATTTAGTCAGATTTAAAGGTATTGGAAGAGTTTAGGGGGGAAAAGGTCTGTCCTTCCTATTTTTCTGTGCTCTGAGAGGAGCACAATCAGTAAGTAGATGGTTGCATATCCTCACACTGCTGCTGCAGAGGCTGTAGTTGTGTTCACAGCACCCTCCCCAAGGGTCTTCTAAGCTATTTCCTGTTGTGCTTCAAGCTCCCTCCATGTCCTCAGATAATCTTTCTGAGGTGTTGACAGGACACCACTGGCAATCATGGTGGCTCTTGGAGAGCCCTGGCTGCTACACAGCACACTGGGTAGTGGCAGAGAGCTTTGTGCCTTGTCTTTGCAGAGATGGAAATCTGAATGTCATCATCTACCTCTCCAGCTCTACTCAGCAATTTGAGGAACTTAATTAACAAAATCAGGTCAAATTGACCAGTGATTTCCAAAGTGATTAGAGAAAATTTGATTTGGGAAGGAGGAGGAGATGGGAGAGTGATTGTCACAGCAGCATCTCTTAAGCCCAGTTTCCTTATGATGCCTAGCTAGCAACAGAACTGGTTCTGTGATCCTGCAATCAGGCTCAGTCTGAAGAGGCAACTTAGCTGCTGCTGGATTGAGTGGATGAATGAAATTTTGTCTCACAGTCCACCCTGTCTCTGATCTCCTGTTGTTAGAAGAGCAATCAGCTGAAGCTGTGCTTAGCCATGCTCTGTCTGACATAATTCTGCACTGCAGAGGAGCCTGCAATGGTTTAGTGCAGTTTTTGGCTTCTCTTTTGCACTCTGCTTTTCTGGACTTTGATACTTGTTTCTGGCTTTGGCAGCCTGATAAAGGTCTCCTTTTTGCTTCCTAAGGTAACTTCTTTTTTTTCCTATCACCTTTCTGTGTTGCCTCTAGACAAGCAAAAGAGAACTTCTCATTCCTTTGCTCTTCTTAGGTTCCATTTTGTAAAGAATTAAGTATATAAAAGTGACAGTGAGGCAAAGTCAGACATAATACCACTGATTATAACCTTATGGCTTTTGTGAATTAATGAGTAGAAACATTCACTAATTAGATAAAAGATAAATATCATTAAGAATCTCAGTGGTATTTGGGCACTTAGATGGTTTTTTTCCTAATTGTTGTTTTAACACTATAGAGGTTCAGCTCTTACCTGTTGGGATGTCTTTGCTAAATAGAAAATATTTGTGTTACCACCTTTCTATTCCCAAATCAGTACTTTAGAATCACTTCAGTCCTTGCCTTAATAAAATAAGCAAATGAATAAGCTTAAATAGTCAGCTAACTATTAGATTGCAATTAGTGTCTGTTGTAGCCATGCCTTTGAGTTGTTCTGGAGCCCCTCTCTGAATTCTGTCATTTCAATGTATTTTTCATGAACTAGTACAGCTTGATCATCATCATTGCAGCAGCACTTTCATTGAGCCAAACCATAAAGCTGTCCCTCTACACTTACCTAGCCTTCTTTTCATACCTCCTGGTGGCATCTTCAAAGCTCAGGTTTGTTGTTGAAGCACTTTGCAGCCTGGCAGCTTTCAGAGCCCACCCAAGCTTGTCTAGCTTGCTCTCTTCTTTCCAGGACCATTTCCCAGTCAAAACTCTGACAGGTACTGAATTGAATGTTAACAATAACTATTCTTAATTCACAGGATTGGCTCATAATCAGATTACTTCAGCCAGGCTTATTTTCCACTGAAACCATGCTGCTTTGAGGTTTTTGGTTCTCTTATTAACCTTTCAGCATTTTTTGTGCTGTCAGGCTACTCCACATCTAGTGGTATTGTTCTGTTTTTCAGTATTTGGCCAGAATAACCTTCTTCCATTTTTGTACAGAACAGTCAGTGCTTCAAAACTTGGTGAAAGTCAACATTTAACTTAGAGAAAAGGGAGTTTTTCTTACATAGGCAGCAGTGGTGCAAGAGACAAACCCAGGAGTGTTGTCAGAGGTAGGTGCTGCTGCTGCTCCTCCTCAGTGTGTTCTTCTGCATCAGGGTGCTTCCTCTTTCAGGAACAGTGGGAGTGATCTCACTGTCCTGCCAGACCTTTTCTTTTATTACATTTGGAAACCCTGGAGTGAAGGTGGGTTGCAGCAACAGAGGAGAACAGAGTTTCCCAAAGGAAAATGGCCAGCAAGGAGCTGAAGTGTCCACAGTTCTGTGGTTTGTGACAGCATATTGGAGGGGAAGCTAAAAAAGGGATTGTGAGTAGGAAATGATGTGCTTGGAACAGCAAATGGGTTTTGCAGCTTGTTGGAGTGCTTGCATGTCCTGGGAGCCTCCAAGGAATATGTGGTAATGAAGTAACTGCTTGAATGAGAGAGCTGGCTGTAGTGGTAGAGGTGAAGGGGCAGTTAATACAAACTGAGAGTAGGAGGGAAGGACAGGAATTATTTATAGTCTGGATGCTTTGTGTCCAAAGAGGGAGTAGCATCTTGATGCCGGGCTAGAGGAAGAAATCCTGTGGTAGATCAGTAGTGATAAAGAAGGAAGGAAGAGAGTAAGCTTTAAGAAGAAAGGGGATAGAATGAAGATCCAGTCTGGTCCTGAGGTATCTTCTACATTGGTGAACTTCTCACATCTCTCACTATCAACTCTGAGTTGCACCATTAGGTGAGGTATATACATCTGATCACAGAGCTGATCTATGAAATCTGTGAAACTCCAGGAACTAGAGGAAATTGAATTGCCATTCTGCTCTGAAAATGACTAAAAAGCAGACCAAGGAGAAGTACCTCCTGCACCTGCTGCTCAAAGCATTGCAGTGTGGGATGTCTTGTGTACCCCAAGTCAGCTAAACAAAGGTCCTGAGTTTTTCTTTCAGCTTGAAGTTTGTGCATTCCTTGGCTTGGGAGAGTGAACCCCCCTATTTCCTATCAACTCTCAGGAAGAGACTCCAGTATCTTAGAGAGTTGCTATAGTGATAAAAAAGGGAACAGAATCTGCTTGTCATTCTGGGATCCCAGAATTATTCAGTTAAATGCATCTTTGCCATTAAAGGAGAGCAGCACTATTGTATTTCTGAGAAGAACTGCATTGGAGTAGAAATAATGTGTTGAAGCTGGTGTCCTGCATTCATCACCTGACTTGAGACACTTCTTGCCTTGCCTTGTGCTGTGCCGTGTGCTTTAGAGCTGCCCTGCGCCAACCCTGTTGCCATTGATGGAACAGCTGCCTAGAAAACACCTTGCTTGTGAGAGAGTCTGTTTTACAGTGGAATGAACTGAGAGGAAGAGAAGGCAACAGGAAAGGGAACATACTTAAGCTTAGAGTGAAATGGGGGTGAACTGCAACCTGTAACCCAGGATTTGAGAGGAGCTTTCTACTTGTGTTGTAATGGAAGTGCACAAGCTAGCACACTGATGTGTTGCAGTGTGAGCATCCTGTGATACATGTCCATGCCCATTCATTGCAGGTGGAAAAAGGAAAAAAACAACCATTGGGTTGCTTTTTGGTTTTGTTCCTTTCAGGAGAGTAAATGTAACAAACTTGGAGCCAAGACCTGTATTTTGCTTAGAGCCCCAGTCGAACAGGACAATTTTTTACCAGCTTGCTAGCTCCCCTGTTGTCACTGCTTCATCATCTTTGATGACTTGTAATTACCTAGTAATCTTCCCCTGAAGTACCTAATTTGGGATCAGAAACGCAAAACCAAAGATCTTGTGAGTCTTTTCTTGCCCCCAGCTGCCCCCTCGTTTCACAGAGGAGAGGAGCCAGGGACAGAGGCAGGAGCTGCAGCGTTGAAGCCTTCCAGCTTGTCTCCTTCATAGCTGCTGGTTTGAGTTCACAGGATGAATAAGCAGTGTAAAATCTTTATTACATACAGATCCAATCATCTGGTTCTGTTTGCCAGTTGTTCTTTGAGATTTCAATTAGCAGTGGGTTAGATAAGGCTCCATAGAAGGTCACCCCATCTCAGTGATGATTAACCAGAAATGCCAGGTAATGCCTTCTGTACTCGGAGCTCTTCCTGTGCCTCACATGCAGGGGATCTGCCTGCTTCTTCCTTTGCTTCCCCCTTCTGTTTGCTGCCTTCCTACGGGTGAGGAGCTGGCAGTAGTTTGCTTTGCTGGAGTCCACCCTGGCTGTGCTTGCTGCTGGAATAAAGGCTGGGCTGCTCCTCATTTTCCCAGTTACAGCTCTGAGAGGCTGTTGATCTTAATGGTGTTTGGTAGCAGGTGGTTCTGCCACTAACCTCCTCATGGATCCTAGCCTTGGTTGAAAACTGTTATAAATAGACAAGAGTTCATTAGAGCAATTCTTGCATTCTGTGGTGCTCTTCTAGTCTCTGGGAGTCACCGTCCTGCTAAATAAGATTAACTCCTCTGAGGTGGAGTTTAAACTGAGTGTAAAAAAAAAACACCAAAACAAAACCAAAAGCAAAACGAAACCAAAACAAAAACCCCAAACCAGTGAAAACCTGAAACTGTGAACGTCTTTGAGCTTTAATAAACTCATCCTGTGTAGGGTCCCTCCTCATTTTTATCTCTGTGTTTACTTTGGGGATTGCCACCTAAGAAAGAGAGGTCCTTCCACATGTTCAGATCTGTTTTGGTTTTTAAAGATGAACTTCAAAGAAGCAGAGATCTTTGGCAGTTTGTTTTGGTGGCAGTAATTGACAAAAATGAAGTTTAGGTGAAAGGGCATTTTTTACAGTGACTACTTAGAAGAGGACAAATTCCCCTCACCATATGAAGCACTTGGTTTGGAAGACTTAGAAGGTTTGCTTTGTTGCTGTATGGAGTTGTGTTATGTTTGATAACAAGTTCTATTGATGGAAATAGGATAAAGCAACCATGTGGTACCTGTTGGGATTTGCAGTTCCTTGCTGCTTTGGGCATGTTCTGGTAGTTTAGAATTTTAACAAACTTGAAATGGAAATTTCTTTTCTTTGTCTTTTGAGACAAATATTTGTAATATTTTTCCTAAAAATCTGTTTTTAAACATTTTTCCTTTAATAAAAGAAGTAACTCTTTCCTGATAATGAAAGGAGATGAAGAACATCACCTCTCTGTTCATTTTGGAGCAAGAACTTAACTTTGGTGTAAAATGTACTTTAGCATTCTCACTGCCTGAAGAAAATCCAGGATGTTTCTGGATTGCAGAGGTGACAGCTTCCTCTTTCAAATGGTAGAGGAACCAACAAGAAAAGGTGCTATGCTGGACCTTGTTCTCACCAACAGGGAAGGGCTGGTGTCCAGTGTGAGCCTCAGGGACACCCTTGACTGCAGTAACCACAAAGCACTAGCATTTAAGATCCTCAGGGCATCTAGGAGGATGTTCTCCAAGCTTATGACCCTGGACTTCAGGCATGCAGACTTTGATCACTTCAGAGATCTGCTGGCTAAAGTAGCATGGGACAAAGCCCTAGAGGGAATGGGGGCCAAAGACAGCTGGTCAGTATGCAAGGATCACCTTCTCAGTGTTCAGGAGCAAAGCATACTGACAAAAAGGAAGGCAGGAAGGAATGCTAGGAGACCTGCCTGGATGAGTAAGGAGCTCCTGGACACAGTGTCTCACAAAAAAGAAACTTTACAAGGAGTGGAAGAAAGGACAGCTAGACTGGGGGGCTTATAAGGTAACTGTGTGAGCAGCAAGAGATCTGGTTAGAAAAACTAAGGCTCAGTTAGAATTAAATCTAGCCAGAGAGATCAAGTTCCAGCTAGTTAAAGATGATCCTTAATGTCCCTTCCAAACCTGACAGTTCTATGACTCTAAATCCCTCTCCTGCTTTCTGACAGTTGTGCTGTGTTTAGGTCTCTGCCAGAGGCTGTGAAGGTAGCCCTGAAGCTTTGCTGTGTCCCAAGGCTCTGCCATGTCTTTCCACAGGGGTGACCAAGTGTGGTGTAGCCTTGAGCTGCAGGAGCACAGGAGGACCTTGCTTGTAGTGACCATGGCAGTCTGGGATGGCCCAGAAGGATTCAGTGATGTACTGGAAAGTCAGATCAGTGTTTCTGTCTCCCAGTTTGGGCTCACCTCTGTGCTGGCACAGCCATGGTTGTGATGCTGTAGCAAAGCACTTGGTTGCCACAGTAGTCAATTCGGCCAAACTTGCAGGCAAATTCAAGGGCAACTAGAAGGCCCAAGTCCTCCTTCTGCAGGCAAGTGAGGTTTGTATTTGGGGATCTGGACACAAAGGGAAACAGAGTAACAACCCAACAGCTAATGCTCCTATTTCTGGCCTCTGGAAGGTTTGAATAGTGGATCATAAGCTACTTTCTTACAGGCTTACTCTTAGTTTCAGAAATTGTCTTCCCTGTGAGGCTGTCAGAGCATCATAGTATAGCTGTGGATAGCAGAGGATCAGGTGTCTGAAATAGTGGGGAAAGATGAGTGAGTGAGTTTATGAAATACTTTGCTAATAACTCTTTAGAGAAAAGCTGCCAAAATCCACCTTGTGATTAAAAATAATTCAAAAAAACCTGATTTCTTTGAACATGCAGACCTGCAAAATACAGACATGCAGAAAAGAAATGCTTGACATTTGTGCAGTGTGACAGTAGCCAATAATAATTTCTACTTTAAAAGGGTTTTTATTACTAAGCTTTTGATGCTGTTGAGCATTTTAGGGGCTTTGGGGGGGTCTTAGGCTCTTGGAATTATTCAGCTTTACTCTGAAACACAACACATACGTGATAACGTCTTTCAGTGCCAAAGAACAGCTTTTTTTGTTTGTTTTTAAGGGTGTTATGTAGTGGATCAGATTCTTCTGTAAAGCTCTAACCTTTTGTACAGTGGAAGAAGGCCTGGATTGGGCACCAGTCATTCTGCAGGATGCAGGTTAAGGGAGTGTTTCCTAATGTAAAGCTGCTTGGAGTGCAGCAGGGCCAGCTGTCTGAAACCCAAGTGTACAAAGTACACTGACAAAGAGGACAAGGCACAGTCAAATTGTGTTTATTGGACTCTGCTCCCACAGAATTTGCTGCTCTTAGCCAGTCCTTCATCAGCTGCTTGTCCAGGCTGATTCCTGTGAGCCACTGAGCAGTTCCTCATGATGAGGCTGTTACACTGATCAGCTAATGTGTGGGGTCCTTTTTCCAGCCATGGGAATAGTCCTCCTGAATCCCTGCTGGTAAGGGGAGGGAAGAGGCCAGGACCATGGAAAACCAGTCTGTTGTGTAAGGAAGGGCAATGGAGGGGGAGAAAAGAGGGTTTAATATTGTAAATAAAGACTAGCTCAGTGGTTGGATTGATGTTTAAGACATTCTGACAGGTGGTTAAGTCACCTAGAAATCCTCCCAGTGTGGGGCCAGTGGGAGCACAAAGAGGATATGTTGACTTTCTCTTGTGTTTGGAGGGGGGGAAAGGAGGATTCTAGTCTTAGTCATCCTCTTTGAAAGAAGTCAATTGCTGCTATAATGTCTTTTAGGGACTTCTTGTGCAGTGTAATATGAACCGGTTCAAGTAGTAGAGAAATCAGCCCTTCTTTTGGGAGACTGCTCCTCAGGCAGGATGGTTCTTTGCCCCTCATCCAGGGGCAGTCCTGTATCCCCTTGGTATTCTTGAGGAGTTTTGGGGCTGTAATTTGTCAAGGATGTCAGCATTAGACAGATGTCCTTTTGCTCAGGTGTTTTTCCTCAAGTACCAAACCAGAAGTACAGAAGCACTTGCTAGATGCCTCCATGCATTCCCATCTAGTGTATGTACAGAGCCATGCTTGGGGCACAGAGGGCACCAAGTTCTTCAGGGTTTGAGGTTGAGTTGCTCTTCAGAAGTTTTTGGAGTGTCGGAAAAAGTGATTTCTGTCAATGCAGTTGGGAAGGATAAGCTTGTTTTCTGCCTTGGATTTGCACAGTGATTTTGTAAGTTGAGTTGCAGGACTTCAGGCACACAGAGCTGTTTAAAATTGTAAACTTTTATTTTTAGATGTAATTTAAACTTGATTAAAGTTAAACTGGAATGTGGTCTCTGAATGTAAAGATGGATATATGACATATTTTTTGTTAATGTCCCTTTGGAATCAAGGAAATGATAATGATTTCATTCATTCTTTTCCAGATGGGAATGACAGGAAACACTAGTCCATTTGGACAGCCTTTCAGTCAGACTGGAGGGCAGCAGATGGGAGCTACAGGAGTGAACCCTCAGTTACCAAACAAGCCAGGCATGGCCAACAGTTTGTCTGCCTTCCCTGCTGACATCAAGAGCACTCCTGTCACCAGTGTGCCAAATATGGTGAGTTGGACCTGCCTCCTTCCCCCTTCCCTTTGGGTCTTGGTAGTGTAATGCCTTCTGGATTCTGGAGTGATGCAGCTTCTGCAGCATCTCTGGACTCCTTTTCCATCATCACTGAGACATGAGAGTTCCCCCCTGGTTCCTCATTCCCACTCTGCAGTGTGCAGAGAAACTTTGTTCGATGTTTTTAAGCAGTAATTAATTGAACTTTCCAAGCAATCAATGTTTTGTTGTAAGAATTAATATTCCCTCCTTTCATGGAGTCTGGAACATTTTACTTCCAAACCAGATGAGAATGTCTTCTCTTCTGTGGATTTGAATTCCTATATCAATTAGAATGTGTTGGATACATCATCAGCTTCTTGAAACTAAATAGCACCTTTCATATTCTGACTCTACTACAGTAAACACACCACATGCTTCTCAGTTTGTGCTGTGCAAGACTTGCAGCTCCCAAGCTTTCAGGAGAGTTCCTGTTAGGATACCTTGCCCAAGTTTGTAGCATTCTGTTTCCTAGAGTTTTCTTTATGAAGTGAAATGAAACATTCCCATTTGCCTCAGTCTGGCTGTGGATTAATCCAAGGGCTTGTGGGGTTTCTATGGAGACTCCAGCTTGTTGCATTTGATATTCTTATACATGATAGCAGTTACTATAGAAACTTGCAAAACCTCTCATAAGATGCAAATTGCTTATTTTAAAAAAAAATAACTAGCAAACCAGCTACATTTTGGCACAAGCAATGCTTGTCCTTCCATCAGTGAGTTTGCTACCTGCCTGTCACTAATAAGAGGGAAGAGGATGCAATAAACTTCCTCTTTCCTCCTGGTTTCAGAGGACCACTTCCTAATTCTCCTGTAGTTACACTGTGAAATCTTTGTTTGATATCATGTGTCAATTACTGCTTGTGATTGTGGAAGGGAACTGGTGACTAGGATTAAGAGCATGTTCAGAATAGCACTTGCACTCATGCAGGATATTTGTACAAGACAATTTGCTGCATCACTGTGCTAATTTTGTGGTTTAAATACTTTTAAATTTGGATCAGAGGTAAAGCAAATGAATAATTGCTCTCATTCTGCAGAGAACCTGCAGTTCTGCCCAAAGTCTCTTCATCTCAGGGACTGGATGATTCTGAAGCCTAATTTGTGCTTATTTAAATGTTTTTGGAAGCCTGTGTCTTACTGTATTTGTACTGAAGGATATGATGGTAGATATTCAGGGGGACTAACAAAGGTGTTTGTCACCAAGGCTTGTCTAGTTCCAGGGGAGGAAGTAAAAGAAAAAATTTCATTTTCCTTTCTCCCATCTTGTCCAAGAGACAGACAAGTGAGGGAAACTACTTTCCCAGTGCCCTGAATTGCTATTTCTTTAAAATGTCAAATATCAGTTGTCTTCTGAGAGGAAAATTGAAAGCATCTTTCTTTGTTTCTGAGGTGTCAGAACCTTTGTATGCCAAATATATCTTTTTCTCCCCTAAGCCAATATGGAGAGTAATAGCCATTTGATAGACACCTGTACTGCTGAGCCCTGCTCAGGACTCCTGTGGTCCTTGGAGTATTGATGAGTCCTGATGGGGGTGGAATTTTCATCTTTAGAAACTAAAGTTTCCATCTAAACATTTTTATTGCAAAGGCAAGAACTGCAAAGGAAATGTCAGCCCTGTGAAATGTTAACCTTTGCCTGGCAGCAGGGTGATTATTTGGGAGCAGTACGTCTGTGGCCATATGCTATTCCTTCCACAGGGACTCTGCTTTATTCAGTGCACAATATGAGCAGTGCCCTCTGAAAGAGCATACAGTCAACATTTTGGTAGGGCTTTGCTGTTCATTGGCTCTATGGAATAATCTATTTTGCTCCTTTCTGGGGTAGCCATCCCTGGAGCAGGCATAGACTTTGGGTTGGTTAATCTTGGTAGTGCCTCACTGAGGTAAAGATGAGTTTAGCCCAGATTGAAACCAGAGGCTGAGAGGCACAAAGAGAGTTAAGACTGGAAGAGTCTGCTGACTCTAAACTTAAGGTTTGTAGGCTTTGGCTTGCTAAGGCCTTGCTCCTGTCATATGTTAAGACATTATCTCAGGGTAAAATAACATTCAGATGGGTTAGATGTGTGTTCCCATGGCTCATGGAGGTGATGTCTCTGTCTCACATTAAGCAACTAAAATATGACCCAAATGGCACTTGTGAAAAGCTGCATGTGACAGAGGCAGCTCCCCAGAGCAGGTTGCAGTGTCTGAGCTATCACACCCTGCTTTCCTGCTGCAACCCCTTGGCCTTTTGCTACATCCCATGATGCTTTAGGACCCTGGAGGTGGTGGTTTGAGTGTGTTTGTTTGTCTTTGTGCTTGGGCTGCTGGAGACATGGTCTGTCCTGACTTCTGAAGGAGGTAGGAGTGAGGTGGGAAAGGGTCTAGGGTAAGGTTATCATCTGTCAGAACTCTTCAGGCTTCATCTCCTACAGCAAGCAAAAGACCAACTACATCTTTCTGAAAAGACATTCAGAGTTTTTTTGTGAGTTGATTGGAACCACATATCTTGCTCTCACAGTGTGTTAGGGATGGAAGGGACCTCTGGAGATAGCATAGGATACTAGCCTTACCTTAAAGAGCTCCAAAAGTACTGTTCCATCTGAGATATAAGTCTGTGTGAATCAAAACATTGGTTCTATGTAGTGTGTCTGAGGCAGGAAACCAATGTCCAGCATGTGAAACACCTTGGTTACCGCTGAGAACATCAAAATAAGATAAGAACTAGAAAGGTGTGGCCATTGTCTTAAGACCCTTGGCCCTGAAAAAGCAAGGCATTTCTCAAACACTCCTTTCACTCTTTTGCCCTTCTCTGTGTGTAACCTGATGTGTATGCTGCAAAGCAAAAGAGGAGGATGGTTCTGTACCCACCTTACTCTAAGCATCATTAGCTGTGGCACTCCTGTCCCAAACACTGACCAGGAGTTTTCCCACTGCCAGGCTGTTTCCCTCATGCTGGCAGCCAGGAGAAAAGTGGATTTTTCTGATCCATCTTCAGGCAGCCACTCTCCTAAGAACAACAAACTCTCTCTTCTACTCCCCAGCTCCCAAGTGGAGTGAATCTTGGAAGCATCAGTTCATTGCATCTTCCAGCCCTTGTTCCAAGCATGGCCTTATACTAGAGCCTGAGAAGCACTTTTAGTTTAATCTCTTTAATTAGGAAAGAAGTAAAAAAATCTTATGGTATTAAAATAATTAAAAGGTCAGCATTTGGGTATTAATTTTCCCTGCCAGATGGATGGATTGGATTTTGTTTGTTTGTTTGATCTCAACAAGATATTAGCTATTGCTTTATGTGACTGTTACAGCACACAATCAGTTTCCCTTACAGCCTGAAATCTTGCATGAGTGACTTGTTTCCAAGAGAAGGATATTGCTCCTGGCATTGTTGGGATTTTGGGCGATAGGCTGCTGAGGTTCAGTGTCATTTTACTTGTTTGATTCAGGATGGGCAATGCTCTGCCATGGTGAGATCATGCATGACTGTGCAGCGAGCCATGCTCTGCACTTGGGCACTTGACACAGTTTGCAGCCTCTGTGGAGCCCAGGAGCATCTTCTCAGACTCCAGGAGGAGACTTTTCCATCCCAGTCACTGAGGCTTTGCACTGTGTGCAGTGCTGCCTGTTGCAGGGGTGGTGATAGCTGGTTTCTTCATGGGCATACCAAGTAAGTCTAGTCTTTCTGCATGGGTTAGGAGTGCAGCGGGTGAAGTTTGGCTTCCAGACACCAGCCTTGTTTCACAGTTATCCTTCTGACCAGCAGATGGAGTTGAGAGAATATGGCTTTTTGGAAGCAAAGGATGTAGTTTCTCCCTAGTTCTCTTGACTTGGAATTGAAGCAGAACATCTTTTCTTGTGTTTTTATTCAGCCTCTTATTAAACTACATCTCAAGTTGTCTGTTGCATTCTTCCTTGCTTCTGTGTTTCTTTCTGTGTCCTTTGGGTTTCTTCATTAACAGATTTTGATCAGAAGAGAGGAAAACAATCACTGGGCAAGGAGGATGTCCTATGTGTGCCTTGCTGCAGACCTCCTAGAGAAAGGAAGAAAGCTTTTCAACTGGGAGAGCAGGTTTAATCAGAACAAGTGGAACTGTAGCTGCTTAAAATAGACAAATATTTTATTCGAGGGACCATAAATAAAAAGCTTTCTGAAGAATCTCTATTGTGTCCATAGAGTGAGGAAAGCTTGCTTTCTGAACCTTGCAGTGATTGCTCTTTTCTTCCTCTCTTGCAGCATCCTCAGTCTTCTCTTTCACTGCAGGCAAGGTCTGTGCCTGTCATCCCAGAGACATGCTGTGTGTCTGCTTGGTACTCTCATCAGTACTCTCTCAGTCTCTGGGGGGATTGCTGTTTGCTGTGCTCACCTCCCCTGTGCCTGCTCTGCCCTGCACTCTAAAAGTTCTTTCTTTCCCAGGCATGCTTACTCCTCTTCCTCCAGAGAACCCCACCTGATCTAAAATGGAGCAGCAGCCACCTAGTAAACAACTGGAGAAAACTCTTGTCCATGTTGCTTAGCCATGGTCTTCTAAAGAAAAAAACCTTCAAAACCTGGAAACAAATCTGAAAGATCCTATCCAGTGCCAGAGAAATGATATTGTTATGTAGGGAGCAAAGTAGGCATCTCTGTTGTGTCTTGGTGCAGTAATTCATCCTCTCCCATCTTCCCTAGAGGAATGTGTGTGGTAGAGAATATCTACTGGCAGCAGCTGAGGTGAAGTACTGCTCTCCTTCACTTCAAACTTCTCACTTGTCTCTTACCCACAGGTTGGATTTCTAATGTGGATCATTCCTCACTCTGTTTTATCACCCAGTAAACTCTCTCTTAATTTTGTTGAGGTCATTTCCTGTAGGTGAAAGCTGGGCTCTGTCTGCAGATTCCTCTATCAAGCTTTGTTCCTTTGTATTGCTCTGAAACCCTTCTTCGTTATGTGTTTCTTGCCCTTTGCTGATCCTACAATGCAGAAAGCTTAGAAACAAAGAGATAAAACTCCAAAAGTGTATCCTTAAGAAGAATGCTGATGCAGCTTTGATTCCCAGCAGTGTCAGCTGCATAGTATTGAGGCATTTGCTGCATTTAGAAGAACATTCTTTTGGTAATTAAAAGCCAAGTGCATTGAGGGTACTCTCCAGGACCAACTCTTCCACTTCCTCCTCTAGAATGACCACAGGAGCCTTCTTGCCTCTTGTGGTTGTCTAGGTTTATGAGGCTTACTCTCCAGTGCCAGCTTCAGAGGTGGAACTTGTACTCTGTAGTGGCAGGTGGAAGATGGAAGATGAGAATATTCCTGTTCAGTCTTGACATGAAAACTTTGCTTGTAGCTATGTCAGTGCCAAAGCTTTGAAATAACTCTTGGGCTCTGAGTATATTCTTCATGTTAAAACCATGCACTGCATGGGCTTTGTGTGCAGGAGGTGAGACAACCTTCTGAAGCTGTGTGCAGTTCAGGAAGGCTTTTTTCCCCTCCTCCAGTCTTCTGTCCACCATACAGACTCAGATTCTGATTCCTTCTGCTGCTTGGATGAGAAAAGGCAGCTCTGTAGGGTTATTGGACTCAAATGCAAGGGCTTGAGCCCACTTGTGTGTGCATGGACTTCCCAAGCCAAAGCAGACCTTCAGATTCCTGGTGTCAGGAGGATTTTTCCTGTGTGGATCAGACCAGGCTGTTCAGACCATGCCTGTTCACAGTAACTGGTGGACCCAGAGAAACCACCAGCAGTGTAAACTGGTTCTGTGTTGCTTTCACAGTGAAGCTCTGGAGAAAGCCTGGCTTCACTAGGTGACTGCACTGAGAAATGCTTTCTTCATGGATGCCATCAGCTAGCTGCTGCTTGAGCTCTTGTGGCACTTTTGTGACAGAACAATGCTTCATGAGCTAGTTCAGTGCTTATTAGAGCATTCCTGGCATTCCTGTTTGCAGGAAGGCCTGTTTTCAATCCTAATGTAAATAAGGGAGGTCCATGGTTGGAGTTGAGCACACTGTGAATACTTAACTCCAGTAGAAATGGTGGTAATTAGAAATGCTCTTCAGTTCATGCCTACATCCCTTCTCTGAAAGGGACCCTCAGGAGCACACTTAGAGCCTGTGAGCTGGAGAGGTCTGGGGAGTTTCACCTTACCTACTGATTGAAGGTGGGCTGCAGCCTTGCTCCCTGCAGATCCTGCAAGGGTTGGGGTTTTCACAGTGTGAATTCCTAGGCTGATATATCTATGATGTACATGCATCTGTGGAGAGCATGATAAAAACCTCTTGTCATTAGTCAGGAACATCCCTTTTCTAGTCCAAGAATGGCTGAAGTGCTGCCTGCCTTCTTGTTTGGGTGAGGAAAAGGTCTGGAAAACAAACAACTGCACCAAAAGAGTAATCCTTTTGTGGCAGTGGCTTCTTAATTACCTCACTGTGATCCACTATTGATTACAAACCTGTCTCACACAGAACTAAAAGGTATTCTTTAAATACAGGATTTGTCCTATTGCAGTGATTCTAGAAAGTAGCATTCTTCTCTCAGGGAGAAGGAAAGAAGATGGAAATGAAAAGCAATTATGGAAGAAGAAATGTACTTTTGAAACAGTGTTGGGTGGAAGCTAGGCTGACACTGACTTCTGGGTCAGCTTGTTTAGCTCTTGAAAGATTACCAGTGCTGCTGGAACTGGTGTCTGCTTTTAGGAAGAAAAGATAGGCAGTGTTTGATCTTGACAGGCAATGGTGAATGCTTCTGGACATAAACACATCAAAACAGAGAGGATTACTGGTCATCTCAGTGAAGTAAAAGCACCCAGGTCCATGAGGGTGAGATCCTTGTGCATCTGTGCTGCCCAGAGGCACAGGAGAGTTTTGCCCTTCAGAATAGGGACAGAACAGGAGTGTCTTCTTGTGTGAATATGTAGTTTCCATAGATTTGAATGGTACTGATAGCTGCTCTACACTGTGTCTAGAAATTAGTCTCTGTCTAGAAAACTGGTTAATGGAGTTACCATCTCTGTTGGAGGTTGTAGCAAACTTCCAACCCCGATTTGTTTGTCCTGTTTGAGGTGAAGCTCAGCTAGGTAGCAAGAGAAGCAAAACTATCTTTTCTTACCTCATGTATCTGGACACTGAAGCATTTATTTTAATTGTGGGAGCAGAAGTGTCTGAATTTCCTACTTCATCAAGAAAACTGGTAGTCATTCAGGTGAAGCCTCCAGCTCATTCTGGAGTGCAGTGGTTTCTGTGTTGATGGAGGACTTGGGCACCTTTGGTGTGCTTGCAGTGCACCAGCATCTCTCTGGTTGTGAAGTGGTCCTGCAGGTCACTGGTCCTGACAGACATACTAACAGGGAAGAGCTCAACTTCCTCAAATAGCTAGATAGGTGCAAAGATCATTCAGGATCTTTGCAAGGTTGGAAGAATGACCAGTATAGTCTGTAGAGCTTAGGCAGTATTCTGAGTTCTTTTCCTGTGCTTACCTGCAGACATTCTCATCTGGACCAGGATTGCTTGTTCTAACTCTTTATACTCCACAATTTTGCATTTTTTTTACTTCCATAAATCCTTTTGGGCCAGAGCTTGTGTGCTGACACAGCTGTGCTCATGGCTGTTAACTGGTAGAGTAGTAACAAAAGAACTTTGGCTTGGGCAACAGTTCTTTGCCTGGGATGAAAACATCACTTCCAACAAGATTTTCTTTGGCATGGTCTCTGTGTTTTGCTGCAGATAGGCTCAACTAATTGTTTCCTATTTGTGACCCAACAATAATCTTAGCAAAACCTGTCTGCTCTTGTGGATTTGTTCACAGGAGTGGAAGACTTCATTTCAGCTGCATGCACTGAGATGATGGGTTTCCTTCACCCTCTTGTATTGCTCTTCTTGCAAGCTCAAGACAAACAGATGCAGCAATTCCTCTTTGTTTAGGACTCACTATAATCATTATCAGTGGCAGAGTCCCCACCTCCCATCAAACACCAGTTTTCTACTTGGTCTTGTGTATTTTGCTCTCCAAAAGAAAAGTTAGCTCTTTAAAACCTAATGTGCTGGTGGCAAGACTGAGGACTAAATAGTGAGAACTTGTGCCAGGAATCCTTCTGTTGACCTAGGAAAATGAGGGGGTTTTGCTATGATTTGCTATATTTTATAGGCTGTGGAATTTTCTGAGGAGTCCTCCTCAGAGGTTAAAAGTAGAGCAGGCTACAGGTGATGTGTTCTTTCACTTAAATGTGATTTTCCTTGAGAGTAGAGTAAGCAGGCTTTGGTCAGGAGTTCTTCAGACAGCACTGAACTATTTCCTTTGTTACCTCCCCAGTATAATCCTGTTCTTCTTATATTTTATTTATCAGTATTTTTAATGGCTGATTTTCCTTAGGTAGCTTGGAAGCTGTTGAGCTTTTCTATGGTAACTTATTTTTACAGTTTCTAATCAAAGGGATTCTTGGGAGTGTTTCATGTTTGTCCATGAGATTCATCCAGGCTGGAAATCACAGGGATCTAAGCACTTTTGCAGTCCCAGATCTCCTCCTGCTAGTGGAGTCATTGCAGGCTGTGGATGTCTTTAATTTTGGCAGTCAGGTTCCTACACTTGTGGTCCTTCAGGGGTCCAAGAAGGTAGTAGAAAAGGTTCTAAATCTGTGCTGAAGAAATGACACCTTAAGGAAACTATTTCTGTTCAGCACTCCCGTGAGCTCTGTCTCAGGCTGAAGACCTCTGTGGGTTTGCAAGCTGTCAGCCAGGGCTCAGGCACTCACAGAAGTGTCTCCAGGAAGAATGGATGCTGGAAATCAGAGTGAGTTTGACAAGCTGATAGAAGCCAGCATCACCCTGTAGTTAACTCTAGTTCACTTTAGCAGACCTAAACCAGTCTAGATTTAGGTGGCCCTTGCTGGGAGAAAACTGTATGCATTTAGCTTGGGTATTTTCTCTGACAGTGATATCAGCAATGACTGGTGAGAAGAGAGGCTAATTCAGGCTTGGGAGATCAGTCCTGCACTGTACTGTAGATACCTAGAGACAGTGATACAATTTTGCCTGTCCTCTCATTGGACTTCTCTTTGTGTTGGGGACAAGAATTGAAGTGTATAAAACCTATCATGTGAAAAATGTAACACTAAACAGCCTTGAATGCCACCTCCAGGTGTGGTAGGAGCTCATTCCACTTGTGATCACAGCATCACAGAGTGTTAGGGGTTGGAAGGGACCTCTGGAGATCATCTAGTGCAACCCCCCTGCCAGAACAGGAGAACCTAGAGCAGCTTGCACAGGATGGGGTCCAGCTGGGTTTGGAATCTCTGCAGAGATGGAGACTCCAGCACCTCCCTGGGCAGCCTGGGCCAGTGCTCCAGCACCCTCCAAGGGAAAAAGATTCCTGCTGCTGTTCAGCTGGAAGTTGCTGGGTGCTAGTTTGTGCCCATGGCCTCTAGTGCTGTCCCTGGGCACCCAGAACAAAGCCTGGCCCCATCCTCCTGCCCCCCACCCTGTAAGGATTGCTAAGCATTGCTAAGCTCTCCCTTCAGGCTGCTCTGCTCCAGGCTAGTAATAGATCTGTCTTAATAAACAGAAGATTTTGGATGGCATAGTACTTGAAGTAGTGCTTGTAAATGTCTGAACAGAGGAACTTCTCCATCCTGTTCCAGAGTTGGAAGAGAAAGGTTTGATAATGCTGCTGGGACTGGAAGAGCCAATCCTAGCAGAATGCCTGCTGAATACTCTAGTGATACTCAACTTACTCAACGAATTGTGTGTTCTCTCAGTCGCAGATGCAGCCCCAGGTGCAGCAGGTGGGCCTGGTAGCGGGGCAGGCGATGGCGAGCGGGCCCACGGCGGATCCTGAGAAGCGCAAGCTGATCCAGCAGCAGCTGGTCTTGCTGCTCCATGCCCACAAGTGCCAGCGGCGCGAGCAGGCCAACGGCGAGGTGCGCGCCTGCGCCCTGCCCCACTGCCGCACCATGAAGAACGTCCTCAACCACATGACACACTGCCAGGCGGGGAAGGCCTGCCAAGGTGAGAGCAGGCTTCTGTCTGACAGCAGGTCTTCCGCTTACTGTCAAGCCAATCACAGAATCAGGGTTGGAAGAGACCTCTAAGGTCATCAAGTCCAACCATACCTAGCACTACTATGCCACTAAACCATGGCCTTAAGGAGAGCATCTAAATGTTTCCCTCTCTCCCAGGCATCAATCTAGCCACTCTGCCCCAAGTCTGTAATGTTGCATGGGGTTATTGTGACCAAATACAGATGCCTATGGAGCTGGCAGAATTGAGGGCTAGAAGTGGTTCTTTAATGAAACAGCTGCTCTCTTTGTCATTGCCTTTGCCCACTTTCCATTTCTCATCTCTCCACAGTTGTCCCTTTGGAGAACAGAATGCAGAGATTCCCCTTTAGAAAGAGGACAGTACCAGCGAAGCCTTGCAAGTGTTCTTTTCATTCCTCTGGTGTATAGAGAGGGAGTAATATCCACCCTGTCTCACTCTTAGATTTTAGCACTAGTTTCTTTCATTTGTTACAGCATTATTGGTGGGTCCTCAGACATTTTAGTTGCATTTAAGCTTAAAGATACATCCAGAATTACTTGTGAGGGAGAAAGTAACAGACTTACTCTAAAAAAAAAAAAAAAGGGTTGAGTTAATTCAAACCCAATTAACCAAAGAGTGACCTTAATTTTATTGCTTTTCCTTGTTCCAGTTGCTCATTGTGCATCCTCAAGACAAATCATCTCCCACTGGAAGAATTGTACCCGACACGACTGTCCTGTGTGCCTGCCTCTGAAAAATGCTAGTGACAAGAGAAACCAACAACGTAAGTGAGGCTTCTGGTGCTGCCACAGAACCAGGCAGGCAAAGAACCTTAGGGCTTGGGAGGGCCTTCTCACAGTGGAATAATCCTGTTCAAATACAGCAGTGTCCCAACTGACTAAACAGCTGTTTAAAAATCTCCTGTAGGGATTCATACACTGGAGAATTCTCCTTCCTGATCACTGAGTGCAATTTCTTACTGAAAGATGCATAAAGGGTGTGGCAACTTCTAGCTGGTGTTTTGTTGTGAGGCAGGTCAGTAGATTCCAGTTAGAATGCAGGTTTGGATGTAGGTAGGGTTTTGAGGAAGATACAAGCTACTGCATTATTTTTCTTGGTCGTAGAAACAACTTAAGTCAAGATACTTGTTAGTAAGAACAAACCAAAATGTTTGTAAAAACAAAAAGTAGTTCCTGTGCCCAAAAATGTCTGCTCTGGGTGTCTTAATCATGAAGTGTATATAGTGCTGGTATAGACAAGCTGAAGTTTTGCACATCATAGTGGGTTTACCCATGCCTGGTTTTTATAATGGCTTAGCTGTTGCTGCTGTTTGAGGCCAATCAGCTTCCAGTGCATTTCTTCCCTCTTGCTCTGAAATAGAAAATACTGAGTTGATGTTGGTGGCTTTGCTTCTCAGCAAATCCTTTGAAGAGATGCCAAGGTAGAAGATGGTGCAGCATAGATGCAGCAGCTCCAGAAGTCTAAGTATATTTAAGGAAGAGTTAAGAAGTGGGGAAATAGCTGGAGGACTTGCAAAGCTTATACATCTGAGTTGTGTTGGAAGCATTCTGCTCATTTCCATTTAGACTGAGACTATAGTGAGTAGTGCTAGTAAACCTTGGAGGAGGAAGAAAGAGCTCCTAGCTTAGGTGAGATTAAGGCAGAGGAAAGAGGAGATGGTAAGACTGTCCTACCAGCTCTCTCTGGATACTCTCATCATAGCTTCAGGAGGGTGTTTTTACCCTCCAAAACTGAAAATGATAAATGCAGAGCTCCTTGGAGGGAAGGATTTTGATTTTGTTTTACCAAACTTCACTTTGGTAAACAAGATACTTCAGCTACTTCTTGTGTGTGTGAAAGCAGTGATTTGTTGCAAGTAATTAGTTATGTTTGGCCTCTGAAAAATGTGTTGAAAGCCTTCATTTTGAATGACATGGTCCATTTGTGCATGGCATCCTCATTACACAGTTGTTACCAAAGTGCTAACAACATCTAGCACAACAGAATGGGGTTTTTTTCAATACAAGCTGCTGTAGAAAAGTAGTTTGTTTGGTATTTGTTTTTACATCACTCACACAAAAGAGAAGGCACTTGAACAGAAACAGTCCTTCAAAGTAATTTTTTTATGGGATCAAATAGGATGTTGTTGGAATGCAAAGAAGAATAATGAATAAGCATAGAGTTTGCTCTCTTGTTGCATGCAGGGATGAGAAACAGCAAATCTCCTCCTCCTGTTCTATTAATCAACAATCCAGTGGTAGTACTGAGGAGAATTTGCAGGTCCGTGTGCAGAGGTGCAGGGGTTTCTGTTCTGGATTATGTCTGAGAGTCATACAGGTAACACATTGTGGTTGGTTTGAAGGTAGAAGATGAGCTCTGAAAAGACTTGCTTAGATCCATTCTAAAGGATACCTTATTTGGGGCATTCAGGAAGGTTTGTGAAGTGATGGACATTGATGTGTGCCTTTGGAAACACTCTGCCTGATCAGCTGAACACTAACCTCAACTAGACTAGAAGGAAATGTTGGCTTTTAGGAATAAATGATCGTTTACTGATTGAGGGAGACTGCCTATGGCAGAATGTGATGAGAACATTTGCAAAGGGAAAGCAAACTGAGAAGTCTAGTGACCCTCAGGAGCTTTGTCAGGCTCTTGGGATTCCAGAATTAATGACCAGGTGGTGGTCATTAAAGACTTTGAGTCCTGGAACCTCCATTCCCATGCTTGTGCCTGGTTTACTCTTGCTGTTTCAAGTCTTAGTAGGAAAAGACCTTTCTTCCCCAGCTTCCCTGCCCTTCTATGCACACACTCCAGCACCTTAATGCCCTTCTGGGAGTGAGGAGCCCAAAGCTGAGCCCAGGATTGGAGCTGTGGCCTGCCCAGTGCAGGAGGACAATCCCTGCCCAGTCGTGCTGCCACACTAGTGCTGGATGCTGTTGGCCTTCTTGGCCACTTGAGCACACTGCTGCCTCAGCTTCAGCCACTGTCAGCTAACATCCCCCAGGTCCTTTCCTGCTGGGTAGCTTTCCAGCTGCTCTGCCCCAAGTCCTGCTGTAGCTGTGCTGGGATTTCCAGGGGCTCCTTGCAAGTGTGCAGATCTTTTAGAAGGTTCAGCAGCACAGTGGCTTGCTTCCACCCTCCCTGTGCACAGTGCTTTCTGTGCTCTTTGTGTCTCTTCCTCCTCCTTGAGCAATGGCCATGCTGCAGAAAGTCCTGGGCTTTAGGTTATTCCCATGGAGCTATTTCTGTACAGGTGTCTTGCTCCAGGTTGTAGTGTTTAGATTCTTTGCAAGGAACATCTGTGCCAGGTTTCATTTGTATAATGATTTTTTTTCCTTTCAGTAAACTTGAGCTGCCTTTTATTATCCTTATTAATAATGATATAACTCCTTAATAGCTAGGACAGCTTGGGACAGATTGGAAACCCTTTCTGTTCCTCCTGGTTCTTGCTGTGTGTGCCATGCATACCTCTGGGGGCAGGGGGAAACTGCCCAACCAAAGGTTATTTTGCACATGCTAAAATGTAAAGCATTTCCTTTGACTATAGGCCAGTGACTGCTGGGTTTTGAAGTCATGATTTGAAACTTGGTTGAAACATTTTGGGGTTAGAGGATTAGTTTTGTTAGGAAGTCCATCTTGCTCCCTGTTGAGCTGTTGATAGGTTTCCTAGTTGTATAGCTCTGTAATAAGTGTTACTTTTCTGAAGGCTTACCTTGTTGTGCACATGCTTGAGCTTCTGTATTCTCCTCCTCCTGGCTTGGTGTGTGTTGTGCCACCAAAGAGCTACTGGCTCTGCTTCCCTACAGCTGGTGATAAATCCAAGTGTTCTGTGCTCACTGCTATGCCCTGGGCAATCCTCATGCAGTGCTTGTTGTGCTTCATTCCAGGCTAGGGCATCCCTGCTCAGCTGAGTCAGATTGGAAGGAGCTGTTGTGAACATGGAGCTAGTCTTCCTTGTAGGAAGATGTTAAATAAAATGCAGCTGGTTTGAGAAAGAATAAATTTAACATAACTAATCTTAATCTTAAAATGTGATCTTGAAGAAAACTGGGCCAGAAATTCTGGAGTGTGTGGACTTGGGTATAAAGGGTGGGAGTTTGATGAGGGGAATGGAAATAGGGACCAGGAGGTCACTGGCTGAGGGAATAGTTTATTGAGTAGGGGCAGAAAGTGAGAGAAGACCTGACTGTAGAGCATTTGGAGACTTAACCCTTTGTAGAGAGTGAAGGAGTGCTTTGGTGCCCAGGGCAATGTGTTCAGAGTAGGCAGCAACTGCTTCACTAGAGCCTGTTTCCTGTGAGACCTGGAAGTGAAATCCAGTTAGCTCAAGACTTACTGTTAGTACAAACAAAATGTGTTACTTCTTTTTCTAAGTGCTGGAAATCACCCCTGATGGTGACCTATCAGCTGTCAGTTATTCCTCTGAGCCCCATGGGGGATAGCTAGCCCATGGATCAAGGAATTCCATTCAGTGCTGTGCTGTGCAAGCTTTTAGTTTAATGCTTAAATGAAAATGGCATTGGTGGTGAAGTTTAATACTGAGAATTCCTACCTTGAAGTTGCTCATGAAATCTTTACTGATTTACTTACCCCATAATTGGAATCAGCATACAGCCTGTGCACATTTACCTTTTGGATAGCTGCTGGATTCTAGGTGCAGGACAGGGTAAGTTAGGGTCACCATCAGAATCTTTGCTGCAGCTGCTCTGAGCTAGAATGGATGTAAGAAGCAGAGCAAGGAGCTGCAGGGTAGAGCATTGGAACACTGCTGAGCTAGTCTCAAGTACAGAATCTGGAAGCAAAATGTAAATCAGGCTCCTCACAAATGGGTTAACATCTTGCTTTTCCCTGGGGTGGTCAGGTTAGGGAAGTACTGGCAGCTTAAAACAGCATTAGGAGTCAGTGTTCAAAACATTCTGATCCAGATGGAGGGGTGCAGGGGTCCCTCTCTAGAAGACCTGAATGCAGTTTCATTATGTTCTTTGCACACTGGAACAGCAGCCCTGTGGATGAGATGGTGTTTGATCCTTTAGTGTACATCTGGAGGACCTCATCAGGGCTGTGCCTGAAGTTCTGAGGCTGCTTCACTTCTCCTTGTTTGAACTTTCACTCTGCAGATGCATAAAGGCATGGGACCTCCTAACAGTGGAACAGAGGGAGCTCACTTGTCTATAAAGCATTGAGAATGTGAACAGTCCTGTAGAGAAGTTACTTTCATGCTTGTAGCTTCTGTTAAGATCTCATCAATGTCCAAAACATCAGTTAATTAAGAAAATAAATCCTAGTAGGCATTGCTTCCTGTAGCAGTGGCCTGAGGTGCTAAATCCTCTTTGTTTCTGTCTTGTAATTGACTGGAATTCCTGTGGTAGCTGCCACAGAAAGGGCTGCATCTGCATTTGACCTGCCCACTACAGAAATGCAATACTCTCACTCCATCTTCTTGTCTGACAGATTAAGATAATGTCAGGCATCCAAATAAAACCAAGGAACAGACAAAAAAAAACCCAAAACCAAAAATACCACCCATAAAACCCAAACAAACCAAACCCCAAAACCTTCAAAATCAGATGACTGTTTTGGTGAAAACACTCAACACAGTGTGCTGTTGAGTTCTAAAGTACAGAAAAGCTGAGATGGAATAGTCATGGCCACTCATTCCCATTTTGTAAGTTCCATGAAGAAACTGTGGGGCTTTCTTCTCTTCAGAATAGGCTTACTCTTCACTTCTAAAGTGACTTTCTGACAAATACCCAGACTGAGGTTTTAGATGTAGTCTTTGACCTGGGGCAGAAGTAGAGATCCAGAAATCTGATCTTGCTGAAGTCAACTTGTCTAGAATTGACAGGATTGTGGTTCCTAAAGCTGCTCTAACACAAGGCCTGAACTTGTGCTTCACAGTCATCAGTCCCTAAAGCCACAGGCAAGAGGTGATGGACTTCTCCAAGCTCTGTCTTGCCTTCAGTGTGAGCTTCAAGCCAAGCTTGCAGTCCTCAGAAGAGCATGAGGAATGGGGAAAGGCTTGGCTACCCTCAGTGGGATGGCTGGAAGGCCTTCTCCTGTTCCCAGCCTTCACATCACCTGTGGTTGTGTTACCATCTCCAGAGAAGTGCCTCTGATATGCAGCCAATGCTGAAAGCATGTAGGGGGTGGGGTGTTATAATTTTTCTGGAGAAATGTCCTCCTCTTTCTCTAACAAGCTGGAATTTTTATGAGCTGTCTCAACAACCTCTGAAGCCTTTGGAATTCCAGGGTGCCACCAGCTTTGTGCTGTTTAACCTTTCTAGAGACTTCCTGTTTCTTGGCTTGCACTAGAGCAAAGATAATTTCTCTTGGGTTGTGTGATTCCAGCAAGAAATTCATACAGTTTCTTCTTAATATGCCTCTTTCATTTTTCATTAAACTGAAAAGACCTCAATCAGATTCTATCTTTGTTTTCAAACTTGCTAGGAGATGACTAGTGAGTTCAAAAGTTACTGAGAACACATCCACAGACATGTAACCTCATTTCCAGGACAAACCCAGTGTGGGCTGTCCTTGGGAAGGGGGAAAAAAGGGATGTTTTCTGTGGGACTGCCGATTCTGGAGAGAGGGATCCCTGACTGTGTTTATTTGTGTGAGATCAGATCGACTTCTCATCTGGAGAGGGCAGAGTCTGGGCTCTGTAGTGTGTGTGGTTTCTCCTGGGTGGCAGCTGGAGGTGTGTGTGTATCTTTTTCAGTGATTCAGTTTCCATTCTGGGTGAGGAACAAATCAAAAGCCTAGGTGATGCCATTAATGTCTCCAAAGGCTTGTTTCCCTGATGTTATTTTTTTTCTAGCCATGTGCCTCTCCTAATATTTCAATCAAGCAGCTTTTGTTGCCCAGATGAAAAGCTATTCCTATGACTATGCTCAGCTCACAGATCTGTAATACACATTATGTGTTTTTAATTACTCAAGGGGCATAATGTGAAGGATCTGCTACTTCTAGCAGAGTCTCAGTTACCCAGATGCAATGTCTGTGCAGTGAAGGGTACA
Source organism: Bucco capensis (assembly GCA_013396975.1). Taxonomy (NCBI): domain Eukaryota; kingdom Metazoa; phylum Chordata; class Aves; order Piciformes; family Bucconidae; genus Bucco; species Bucco capensis. The sequence goes on along the minus strand of VWZO01008647.1, from coordinate 1,105,335 downwards.
CTTCAGGTGTCACTCACAGTGAGAAAGGCAGCTTAAATCAGGACCAGAAAGAGTTTTATTCACTCCTGGGTTTAGGAAAAACTATTTTTCCCCGTTGTTTCCATTTCCTCTCTACTATGGAAATGTCTCTTCCATATATCTGTGTGGTGAGAGAGGTTGCTTGTGGTCATCTAGGTTAATAAATACCTCAATATTAGTATTTAAATAACTTCCTAAATCCTGTGGCAGGCTTATCCCCTTTCTGGCACTTCACATTATTTTAGATTTAGTCAGTACAGTCTGAAACCCAGTAGGGCTTTTCCTATCTCTGAGTAACTTGGGGTTTAGGGTAATTTGGCCTTCAGAGGATTCATTTAGTGACTGCTCTGAATGAAAATGTCTACCAGCAGATCTTCAGTGTTACTTTTGTTCCCAAGGACACACACTTTCTGCTGAACTCAGGATCTCTGTTCTGGAGCCAAAGGTTTTAACCTAAAATGGGATTGACAGGGAAAAGGGAAGTAATTTTTTCCCCCTTTTAGTCTACTGTAACGAGCATGAAAATCCTATTTAGCCTTATATTGTAGCTTATACTTTATGTGTATTACAGTAAATATGGGCCTATCTGCAGCAGTTCTCTGTAGACTGCATGTGTTCCTTGCTAGGGTGGTTTCTGTCCTGCAGAATCAAAGGCTGAGCTCCCCTGCTTGGCATCTTGGGTGTCGCTCTGTCCTTTGGTAGTAAAACACAACTCTTGATTCTTGGCATGGTTTTATTGTTTGTCCTCACTGCTGCTCCATTTTCTCTAGCCCTTTTAGGCTCTCCAGCTGGTGGAATCCAGAATTCCCTTGGATCTGTTGGCACAGGGCAGCAGAACGCTCCATCGCTCGGCAATCCTAACCCAATTGACCCCAGCTCCATGCAGCGAGCCTATGCTGCTCTTGGGCTGCCCTATGGCAACCAGCCTCAGACACAGCTGCAGCCCCAGGTCCAAGGCCAACAGCCAGCCCAGCCTCAGGCTCACCAGCAGATGAGGACCATCAATGCATTGGGTAGGTAGAAAGAGCAGCAAGAAACTCAGGCGCTAAAATAAACTGAACTGTTAAATTCTTATCTAGTATTTCACTTGATCAGAGTAGTGGCTTTCTGTTCATGTTGATTAGTGACTTAAAATTGAACTATTTATAAACACTACCAGTCATTTACATTTGAATATTAGAAAGTTTTAAGTGCATTGCCTCTGCTAAATAGCAGTAGTTTCAGTTTCTTTTAAAAGATAGTCTATAGCTTGTTTTTGTCTGAGATGATTGGACAGAATTGCTGAAGGATGTTGGTTTAACAAGTGTTTAACCTGTTCTAGAAGACACTTCTGCCTCAAATGCTGATAACCTTCTGCAGCTTAATTGTTAGTGCTATCTTTTCAGCTTATTGAATTAATATTGAGCTTATGATTTTTTAAAATGTAATAGACTAGTTTTTGTAGGGGAAAAAATAGTTCAGACTGTAAGTAACTTGCTTCCATAAGTAACTATGTATGTGCAACACAGCAGATATTATTATCCTAAAAGCACTTAGCTCATCTGCTGATTCTTTTGTTAAGCAGTTGGGTCAGTGAGGTGTAGGTTTGCCCTGTTATGTCAAAGTTGTGAACTGGGTACCAGTGATGTTTAATTTTGTCCCAAAGGAGCCAATCAGATGAACCTCCCTGCAGGAGGCATAACGACAGACCAGCAAGCCAGTCTCATTTCTGAAACTGCTCTTCCAACATCCCTTGGAACAAATAAGTAAGTAATGCACTCATTTTCATTCTTCCTTCATTAAACATTGATTTACATCCTTATGGAGATAAAGAGCAGGCTTTAAAACTGAAGTGTGTTGGCATGGAGGTGCTGGGTCACATCCAGAGCTGTTGCAGTTCCCTATCTACCACTTGTCCCCGCAGAGAGCCCCAGAAGATTCAGGATTTTTAAATGAATTCCCAGAGGAAGGATAAAAGTGTACAGCCTTAACAGTTGCAATTCTTTAGTGTGTTGTTATGATTTGGATGAAAATTCCCAGAGGAAAAATTGAAAGTGTACAGCCTTAACAGTTGCGATTCTTTAGTGTGTTGTTACGGATTGGATGAAATAACGAGACTTATGGATTGGAAAAGGCAGAGTAAGTTTAACTATTTCAATAGAAAGCAACGGCAGCAGACAAATATATACCAGCAAAGATGCAGAGCCAGCAGCAAGATCCAAAGGAAGAATAGAAGTGTACAGCCTTAACAGTTGTGATTCTTTAGTGTGCTGTTACAGATTGGATGAAATAA
>VWZO01008647.1:1070112-1101101 GCA_013396975.1 Bucco capensis | reverse complement strand
GGAAGCTGGACCCTGGAGGCCTGGACTCAGAAGCGAGGAAGCAGCAAAGCTGGGGCACCACGCAGGGCTGCAAGGGAGGCGAAGAAGAGAGAAGAGAAGAGAGAGAGGGACCAGCCCCCTAAACTTTTATACCGAGCATGCATGACGTGTATGAAATGGAATACTCAGTTGGTCAGTTCGGGGGTCACCTGCCTTGCCTGTTTCTTTCCTATAGATGTGGACTCTCACCCTGCACCCCCCTGATTTCTCAGTAGAGCCACAGAAGGTTTATGTTCCAATTCTGAGGCTGTAATCCAAACATTCAGGCTTAAGCTATTAGAAGCTGATAATGGTTTTGAAAACATACTGCCAGCTTTCAGAGGAATACAGTCACCTTTAAAGGAACCCTGACTAGAAGCAATACCATCTTATCAGAATTAATTCTGCTTCAGCCCAAACCAGGACATGCGTCTTGCAAACTCCTGAGCTTTCCTGCTTTGGCCGTCGCAGTTTGTTGCTATCAGAATTTCCCTTGGAGGAGGCTTGATGCAGTAGCTAGAAGTGATGAAAGCAAGTACTCAAAGATTCCTTCGGGCATCAAACATATACAAGACCTCTGCATTCTTATACTGTAACAGGCCCTTTTCTTTTAGCCCACTAATGAATGATGGCACAAACTCTGGTAATGTTGGGAACCTCAGCTCAATGCCAACAGCCGCACCTCCTTCGAGTAGCGGGGTAAGGAAAGCATGGCATGAACATGTCACTCAGGACCTGCGCAATCACTTAGTACACAAACTGTGAGTATGCCATAGCTGTGTCTAAGGGAATGTCCAGAGTGAATTGCATAAAGCTGTATTGATGATTTTTTTTTTTTTTTACCCATCTGAGGAATTTTCCATTGAGTCTTTCTCCTTTCTTGCAGTGTCCAAGCCATCTTCCCTACTCCTGATCCAGCAGCGCTGAAGGATCGCCGCATGGAGAACTTGGTGGCTTATGCCAGGAAAGTGGAAGGAGATATGTATGAGTCAGCTAACAGTAGGGTAGGTAGCTCCGGGCCAGCTCACTGTTGTATGTTAAAGAACAGCAGTATCACAAGTCCTGTAAGCATCATGAAAACCACAGAGAATCATTTCACTGCTCTCTGGATGAGGAAAGTCCTGCTTTCTGTCTGTGACAGTGTTTGTATGGTCACAAGCCATCTGACTGATGTCACTCCAAGCTCATTCACCTCCCTCAGCTCCATGAAAACTAGACACCATCCCAGCAGGATTTGCATTTGTCATGGAAGTGTGATGGAGGAGCATGAAGATTGAAGCATAGCTTGCAGTTCTGGATGGTTCCCTTACTGACTCTTTGGAAATCTAGATAAATAGGAGTTCTAAAACTTTCTTAATGCTTATGTACTGTGAGTGGTTTTCTCTAGGACTCTGTCCTGTCGTACTGCTTCCTTTGTAGCTGCACTGTTGGAACGATTTCTCCTCCACTGAGCAGCACCAGGAGTGATTTGGCTAGGATACAAAGACTGTTCTATGTTTCTCAACATAGTAGGAAGTCAGTTTACCTGTGTTTGTCCTTGTGCATGGGGAGTAAGGGAGAATTCCTGTTCTTGTCCATGGTTTTTGCTCTGCCTGCAAAGAGGTGTCAGCTCAGCTCTCTGTTACTCAGAGAGAGCAAACCCTTGTTGATTGACACTGTGAAGATGATGTTTCATTAAGACACTGCGGTAGTTCTACCCTAAAGGAACCACTGAAAGTTGTCACCAGCTAAAGACAGTGTTAGGAGGAGCAGTACTAGTAGCTAGTGAGGTCTCACCTGATCAGAACCTTGGGCTCCTTTCTTAAGTAGGGTAAGAGAGGAGTTAGTCACCTTTCAGCTGGTAATCAACCCAGTAAAACAGTAGCACTCAGTCTGCCCCTCTGAGCCCACCTTCTGGATCAGCTGAAGATGGAATGCAAGCTCTGTTTCCCAGGGGAAGGTGAACAGTGGCCGTGCTGGTAATGCTACTGCTGTGTCAGTGTTGGTCAGTGGCAATATCCTGCTCCCCTTGTGGCTGCTAAGAGGTGGTTTAGGAAGGAGTGATCACTCTTGATCACCCTGGCAGCCTTAGAAAACAACTTCAGAGACAGCAAGCATTTCATAGACATATCTAGACTTCTAAATGCCTTCTCATTAAGGATGAGTGCAGTAGACTTCTGGTTATAAAATTAAATGTCTTCTGACCTCTATGCCACACAAATACCCAGAAGTATCTTCTCTTCACCCCTTAAAACAGCTGTCAGCCTCACTGCCAGAAGTCTCTTTGATGGGAATTCATCTAAGGTGTTTAGCTCCAAGCAGCAAACTTGGGAGAAAGGAGTAGTTCAGAATGTATTAATGATGCCCAGTGGAATTGCATCCTTCTTTTTGAGGAGCATCTGTTGTGCTTTGACATTGAAGAACAGATTAGCATGTGGCACCATTGTGAGCAGTTTGTTGTTTGAGTAGGATGTGCTCCTTGTGAACACATCCATTTTCAGGGTGAGAGCAGCACAAGATTCAGTTCACAGGTAGGAAGTTCCAAGTGAAGTGTCTTGAGCAGGAGGAAGGAAGGGACTGTAGTGCTGGTCAGTTGGACAGCAGAGAACTTCTGCACTGATGGGGTTTTCTGAGGTATTTGGGAGAGAGAGGTGACCTACAACCAAAGGTGTATCTTGTAACCCTGGGCTTTAACAAGGCTGGTGAGGAATACCTATCCCAGATTAGTTCCCTGCAATGAATTCAAGAGTTCTACTGTAATAGCAAAGTCTAGTTTTGATGAAAATTGGATGAAGACAACAAAACGATTGTGGGACAGACAAGCATCACTCAGCCTTTACTCTGTGTACCACTGGGGTTTAAGAGCATAGGTAACCCCATGAAAGAATTGTAGTCTTGAGGGGTTTGGGGTTGTTTTTTCTTGTCTTTACCAGGTGCCTAATGTCATGCACTTGGCAGATGTGTGTCCAGCAATTGCTGACAAGCAGAATTGCCTACCTTGCTGTGCACTGTCTGATTTGATCTGTTGTCAGGGTGGATTGTGTAAAATAGATTTTTTTATCTTGTAGAGATGTAGTGTTTAGTTGTCTGTGCCTATAGACTGTTTTTCACTGATTTCCTTCATTCCTTTGGGTTTTGTCTGCTTTTGTTTATTCCCTGGAATGACTGTCAGGAGTCAGACTTTTAAGGAAAAGCATGGTTCCTTTCTTTAGGTAAAAATTGATCTGTCCTTAACGTGTCTCCTGAAGTTTATTCAGCATAACTGGGTTGCTGGAAGCATGTTTTCCTTTTGTCTGTGGATTAGTGGAAGTGCTTATTAAGAAAAGAACACTTAAAAATCATTAACACTTAGAAACTAAATGACCAGTTCCTCTTGGTGTTTGTGCAAGCACCAGAGATCCTACAGTCTCCTCCTCTGTCTGCTGGTGTACTCAGAGTAGAGATGATAGATCACCATAAAGCCAAGTCTCCTATATGTTTTCTGGAAGCTTTATTTTTCCTTTTCTCCATGAAAGCACTGATGAGATTCTCTTCATTTACCAGAATTCAAAGAAGAAATATTTCCTGTTTAAATAGGGAGGTGTATACATGGGGAGGGGGGAAGCAAACCACAAGTTCTGTGGCTGCTTTCTTAGAGCTGACATTGAGGACTGTTTTGTCTTTTTTTTTAGGATGAATACTACCATTTATTAGCAGAGAAAATCTATAAGATCCAGAAGGAGCTGGAGGAGAAGAGAAGGTCTCGGCTGCACAAGCAAGGGATGCTGGGGAATCAGGCAGCCTTACAGACCCCAGGCCCCCAGCCCCCTGGCATCCCCCAGGTGGCTGCTGCCATGGGCCAGGCCCAGCCCGTCAGACCACCCAGTAAGTGCTTCCCAGCAGCTACCTGAGCATTCCAGCAGCACCTCTGCACACTTTGTGCCCTTGGGCTCTCTTGCTAAACTGGAGGTTGTCTTTTCAACTGCTTTTTGCTGACCATTCCTCTGTTGTGTTGCAGATGGGCCTATGTCCATGCCAACTGTGCCTATAAGTCGTATACAGGTGTCTCAAGGTATCTATCTGTTTCATCTCTTCATTGCAATTTGAGGGTTGAAATCATTCTTGGGAGGAAAAGCTGATGTTCTGGGGTTTGTTTGTAATTGGGGGGTGGAGGACACGACTGGGTCTCCCTTCTTTCAGCATCCATTTTTGGTTGTTGCTATGTGGCAGGAGCTGTCTCAGTGCAGTCTTGGCTCAATACTTTGGGAAGTATCAGTCCCTTCCCAAAGAGGAGAGCACAAGCAGGAATACTGTGGATAATCTCATTTACAACAGCAAGGAGGGGGAGGATGTTGGCATGTTGTCATGAGTTAATTAGCCCAAAATACTCCTGTAGCTGGAAAGTCAGTGCATTAATCCCACAATCTGTAAAACTAATGATGTCCTCCCTTGGTTTCTGATGCAGAGTGCATCTAAAACAACCTTGTAGCTTGTCCTTAGCACTGCTGGCTTGCCATCACTGCATTAGGCTGCTGTGGGCTCACCTGAAAAATACAAACCCATGACTTCAGGTGCTTCAGCCTCCTCTAAAAAAGTGTTTCCAATTATTTTACTTCTTGATTGGATGTTAGTAGTAAATTGAAAGTTCTTTGAAGTGTCCTTGAGAAGTTGCATGCTTTTAAAGTTCCATTTCAATAGGAGAAAAAGTTGATAGCAAATACAGCTTCATGATTATTTATTTACACGTTTATGCCTCAGACAATAAGTTTGGATATTTTGGAGAAATGCAATGTTTTGTATGAAAGGCACAACAGCTTTTTAGAGTACATTGCTAGCTTTTGTCCTGATTTGAGGCTGGGAGTTGTCTTCATCTATACAATACATCTTTTTATGACCTTTACTTCAACCATTTCAGTGATAAGATACTGTCGTTTTCAGGCAAAATACCTGATTTTCAGACACTGGCTCAAATTATTACTTACAAATAGCACCTTGTCATTGCAGATCATCCAAACTCTTCATCTTTGACAGTTTTTTTTAGGCACCAAAAGTTACATTTCACCCTGACTGGTGGTGTTCTAAAGATTTTTTTTTTTGCATCCCAGTGGGTGTCTAAAACCAAGGAGTTTAAGTGAAAGATGTGGAGAACAGTCAAACTGGAGTGATAATAAATGTGCATTTTGTAGTAGAGTTATACCTCCACCATGATGCCTTGTTCCTAATGAGCTGTTTTGGGGGTGCATTTGCAGGAATGAATCAGTTTAACCCCATGTCCATAGGGAATGTCCAGATGCCACAAGCACCCATGGGCCCGCGCGCAGCTTCTGCCATGAACCACCCAGTGCAGATGAACAACATGGGAGCTGTCCCAGCGGTTCGTACCTCTTCTTACCAACCTCCTCTCTGCCCTGCCACTACCTCTGCCTGCTTTATTCCTCTGAAAACAGGGGCTTTAGCCCTTAGAGAAACAAAACCAGTTGAGGTTTCACTGGGTTGTCTATGTTGGCTCAGAGAATAAAATGGGAGTTCTAATACTTAGTTGAGTTGGATTATTACCTGGTTAAAAATAACTTTCTGATGAGTACTGTGGGACAAATGCTAAAGTTACCTGCCTTTGCCACTTCCAGAAGGCAGTTTTACCTTTCTATTTTTGGCCTGTCTTTTGGTTTGATTATATTGAAGGTATTTCCCTTCAGAACCATAGAATAGTTCAGGTTGGAAGGGACCTTTAAAAGTCCAGCCCTCCCTAAGGAGCAGGGATATAACTCACTGGCAGGAATGAATTGCTGCTTTGTCTTGCTGCATCATCCTAAATGGTCATCTCTTTAATTTGGGTGTTCATTTGCAGATGGCAATGTCTCCTTCCCGAATGCCTCAGCCACAGAACATGATGGGAGCTCATTCCAACAACATGATGGGCCAGGCTCCCACCCAGAACCAGTTCCTGCCACAGAATCAGTTTCCAGCCTCCACTGGAGCTATGAATGTGAACAATGTGGGCATGGGTCAGTCAACAGCCCAGGCTGGGGTGGCACAGGTGAGATTGATTTTCTAAGGGTTGACTTATTTACTCTTCATTTATTTCATTTCTGTTTGTTTGTTGTATTTCTATATCAACTGTTTATTGTGGTCACCTCTGACTTTGGGCATCCTGGATTAGATCTGCCTTCTTCATAAGTTCTTCTATAACTTACCTGCTAAATGGGGGCAAAGCCCTGTAATTCCTGATTTAAATTCTAATACAATGCTTGCTGATGAGTTTTTTAGGGGGAATATCAGAGGTTAGTTTATGGGACTTCTGTGAGTATAGACTTTAGTCTTTGTGGACCTGAGTAGCAAACTTGAAGTCAAGAGTTAAATAAGGTGACTGGAGATCTTTTAAAGTTTGTTTTAACCTGTCTGCTTCTGAAGAGAAAATTGGGGTTTTTTCTGTAACATATTTCTGTTACAGTAGGGGTCAACAAAGTAGCAGCTGTGCTGATGCCAAAAGCTATGCTTTTCTACAGGGAGAAGCTTGGGTTTTAACTCAGAGTCCAAGTAATTTAGGTTAGTTGAGAGCTCCAGAGTTCTTTAGTGTCCAGCACCATCCTCAAATGAGAGAAAACTTCAAACAGGTTATGAAGGGCTCTGTTGAATCCAGTTTGGATTATCTTCAGGATGGAGCATCTGCCATTTCTTGGGCCCTGGCTCAGTTATTTGACCACCTTTGTGGTGAACCTTTGTTCCTAATGCAATTACTTCACTAGAACTGAGTGCATCCAGGCTGTAGAGGAGCATGTTTTTCATTTGAAACCTCATCTGCAGGCAACTCTAAGTTGGATTAGATTCCTAAGAATCAGAGGTCTACATCTTCTTTAATGCAGTCTCCAGTAAAATGCTTAGTTGGAAAGGCTGTGCACATCTAGAATACTTTTTTGACAGCTCTGCAATTGCCTTAAGCATCTGGAGTAGTATAATCAGAATTAAAAAACCCCAAACAAACAAAACTCACAACACAAAACCAACCAAACAAACAAAAAAAAACCCACACACAAACCTCCCCTAAAAATCTCTTTTTAAGCCTTGCACTGTGCAGTGAGGCAAGTATGAAATACTTTGAACTATCTCCTAAAGCAGGGCTGCTCTAGAGTCCTGGCCTAAAGTCTATATTTGCTCAAAATTATTCTGTATGCAAAGCATGACCTTTGCCCAGCTAATGGCATGATGTGGAGACTGCCTGCCTGCCTGTGGGTTTCTGTGTTCCTTGGAGATGGTGAAGATTCTCTCTCTGGGCCAGCAGAATCATGTCAAATGATGTGTGTGGCACTTCTGGGTCTAGGAGCAAGGTCTTTGAGAGCTGATGAAAACAGTGAGAGAAATGAGAGCATAGTGCTTGGCCCCAGCAGCATTTGTTGATAGCTGACCTCACATGTAGGCTTACAGTAGACTTTTAAAGAGGACTTCAGTGCTGTGGTTCAAAGGAGAAGTGTGATTGGCCTGTAAAAGAATCTCTCTCTCTCTCTCTCTCCAGCAGGGGCAGGTTCCCAGTGCTGCTCTGCCCAACTCCATGAACATGCTAGGCCCTCAGAGCGGGCAGTTACCATGTCCTCCAGTGAGCCAGCCACCTCTCCATCAGAGTGCACCTCCTGTGTCCACTGCTGCTGGGATGCCACCAATTCAGCACCAGAGTGCAGCAGGAATGACTCCTCCTCAGCCGGCAGCCCCCGCTCAGCCATCCACGCCGGTCTCCTCTTCGGGCCAGACCCCCACGCCGACACCGGGCTCCGTTCCCACCGCCACGCAGACGCAGAGCACGCCCACGGGGCAGACCGCGGCACAGGTCACCCCACAGCCACACACCCCTCTGCAGCCCCAGTCTGTGCCAACCCCACAGCCAGCCCAGCAGCAGCCAACCTCAGTGCAGGCACAGCCACCTGGCACTCCAGTAAGTACCTGCTTGTTGTGGTCTGCTTTAGTCCTCCCTGTGTGTAGCATCATGTCGAGCCTGTAGCTGTCCATAGTGGCTTCTGCTGTAGACCAGAGGGTTCCTGAGAGATGTGTGTCAAATGTGTGTGTGTGTGTGTGTATGCAGATGTTCTCAGTGTTGTTTGAAGGAGGGGGGTGTGCTGAATGACTTCCAACTGCTCAGAGTAAAACTGGCAGCAGTATGCAGAAAGAGGAAGTGAAACGGGCCTTTTGTTGTTCTGTTTGGCCTTAATCAGAATTGGGCTTTTCGGAGCATGAGATTTGGATCAGTTTTTTGATCTTTGAAGATCCAGTCAGGAGGGATGCACATTCCAAGGAATGTACAGCCTCGTAGTGGGCAGGTGTTCTCTATGTCAGAGAAGCCTCTTTGGGGCAGAGTTCTTCCTTGGCTTCTCCTCTGTAAAGCAGAGTTACTAAATGTGTGATATCAAAACCTGGCTACAGTCAGCTCCTGTATCCATGTTCTGCACTGTTTTTAGAATATCATCTCATGTCTTTTGTGCTGTTCATTTTTAGTAAAGGAAAATATTTCTATCTATGCAGTGTCTTTCTTTTGTACTGTTTTTACAACAGCTATCCCAGGCAGCAGCTAGTATTGATAACAGGGTCCCCACACCTGCCTCAGTTGCTAGTGCTGATACGAATTCCCAGCAACTAGGACCAGATGCACCAATGCTAGAAAGCAAATCAGAAGTTAAAACTGAAGAAACTGAGCCAGAGACTAGTGAGACACAAGTGGAAGCTAAGACTGAGGTAAATGAGATTCTATACAGCTTAACTGAAAGCAGTGATAGATATAAAAGCACTTAATGCTATGTCTGACTTGGTGAGCTAAGGGGTGAGAAGAGGGTAGTTACTGGAAAGTAACTGTCCTGAGGAAAGCCATGGATGGAGAGTGCTTTGACAATCTCAGACAAATATGGTGGTGCCTGAGGTTTGGGTCAGAGATGTAACAGTACCTCTCATTGCATCCTTTCTTAAGGTGGAGGAGGATTTACAAGGATCTTCACAAATAAAAGAAGAAACAGATGGGACAGAACTGAAACAGGAACCAATGGAAATAGAAGAGAAGAAGCCTGAAATAAAAGTAGATGTTAAGGAGGAAGAGGAGAGCAGCACTAATGGAACCACTTCCCAGTCCACATCACCATCCCAGCCCCGCAAAAAAAGTATGTCTCTGAAAACTCAGGTTTCCTTCTTTGCTTGGTTTTTACTAACATTTGTTTTCCACAGTCCCAGCTGCTGCTGGGAGGTCTGTTCTACACGTGTTGCAGCACATGGAGCTCTTGGAGATAATACCCTGTCACTTACTTTTGAAAGTAGGCTTTCCTTAATTCCCTTAAGGAGCCGTGAATCACAGGTGAGAAAAGCAGGGCACTGTGTTCTCCAACCCAGCAATCTTCTGACAGATTCCAGTCGTGCCCAGAACCACCAAGGCAGTAAGAGAGGCAGCAAGCAGTTGCTGGAGATATTCTAGATGTAAATCTCACCTTGTAGGTCCTGGTCAGTGGCCTTTCAGAGGAGCACAGGGGAGATAAGGTGCTCTCATTGCTTGGCTTTTGTTTCAGTGGCTGCATACACTGCCTTCAAACTGACTTTTCTGAGGATCAGATCCATGAACTCCTCTCCTGGAGCTGTGTTCCTCCAAAGGTGGACTGCTCCAGTGAATATCTCCTATTTCACAGTGTAGTGTTCATTGGAAAGCTTTCTCCTCCAAAGTAGTTAGGTCAGAGGTCTCTTAATCCACAGTGTTAGCACAGGTTTAGGTGTTGCTGTATGTTTTATCAAAAGGAAACTTGATGGCATCAGAGATCTTGAGTGGAATTAGATAAATGATTGCCTGTCTTGGGGTAGGAAGAAGTAAATAAGATTCTTCAAACAGACCAGAAAAGATTCCTCCCCTTGTAGTGCAGGATTGGTGGGACTCCCAAACTGTAGCTGTTCAGAGACCTCTGTCTCTTAGCATCTGCTTGTTTGGAGAGAATGTTTTCCATGGTTAGTTTTTAGGTTTTAAATGAAAGTAAGCTTTCCATGTGCTGGAAATGTCAAAAAGGGAAAGTGGTGATCCATTTCATGACTTCTTTTCTTTATTTGCCAAGGGAACTGCATGTACCTCCATGAGGAGAACATTAGCAATGCTTGCTTTCCAGAATGGGCTGAAGAATCACCAAGTTCTAGAGTTTCTGCAGCTTGAATCTTGATCTCTTGGGTTGCATTTAATTACTGAGAATAATCTTTTTTTTATAACAAACCCCATTTTGCTGTAGCTGGTGCTTTCAGTGGCTCAGCCAGAGAGGAGTGTGCTGCAGAGCTAAGTGGCAGAGCCTGTTCCAGCCACTGTGTGGCATGGGGAGGGGAAAGCTGATTAGCATTTATAAACCAGTTATGTTCCCAGTGGAAGGAGTCACTGCTGCTTCTTAGAAGGACTCTGCTTGGCAGGAAATGGAGGCAAGTGGTGGAGAGAGGAAGGTTCTTGCCCAGTGAGTCTCTGGAAGCTGCTCTGTATCCCACTGGTTCAGCCTGGGTTCCTCTTGGTTTCCAATAGCCCTTTTAGTAGCAGAGTTTTATATTGGAGATGCTGTCACTAAGTAAGTGTGTAGGGGAATACTACATGTGCAGCAAGGGCAGGCAGAACCATCTACACCTCTCTGAGTGGGGACATTTCCTCCCCAAGCAGTTTGTCCAGCTTTAATAGAGCATTTGTACTCACATGCTAAAGGAACCAAGAGGCATTTGAGAGCAAATGCTGTGAAGTGTGCTTAAGGGTTAGGTGATATTCTAAAACCACTTAGGAGGTGTTTTGAATGGGTTACAGAAGTACTGGAAACTCTCCTTCCTTGCTGCAGTGCAGGCAGGTTCCTGGGATGCAGCCCACATAGCTGCATATGGGACATACAGGTCATAGCTGCAGCTACTCAGGGGTGGAATTGTGATGGAATGTGTGCTGTGAGGTAACTTAGCAAGTTGTAGCCTAGTGCCTTATTGTTTGGAAACATTCCTCAGGACCCCAAAGGATTGTTTCTCTGGGTTCAGGTGGGGCACTGAGCACCATCAGCCTGGCTGGGCTCACTTCAGCTAACTGACTTCAGTGATGGGGAGACATGGTATGGGCTAGAAAGCAGAGCATGCTCTTCTCCATTCACACCTGAATTTGTGAGGTTTAGCTTTTTTGGAGAATTGCAGACACCCTTCAGCAAGCTTTTGTTCCTCACCAAGGTTTGGCCTTCATAAGTATGGGCACCTCAACCCTTCTAAATTCAGGGTTTGAGTTTGCTTTTTTTCCTGCTAATCTGGTGTGTGGTGTGAGCAGAAAAGGAAGGGTTTGCTTCCTTCTCTCTTCCTTTGCAGTATAATACTCATTTGGGTAGCTTCTGTCTCCTCCTTGTAGATGATTGCCTTAGTGTAATGACCTTCAAGATGAGTTTTACTGCTTGCTTCCCTTCTTTGTAAGACATAATAATGCACAGCCTTGAAGGGCTTGGGTTGGGGAAGGTACATTCAGGTGTCTTGTCCTTATTGTTTGAAGATGTCTTCATCTTAATGTACAAATTCTCTCCTCTCAGCCCCTGTTGGGCTGAAGTACAGATGTAAGAAGGTAGCATTCTGCTCTCTGGCAGATGATACACCATCATGAGTCAGGCAAAGATCCCATTTTCTTTCTCCCACCCACGCATCCCAGACAAAATAGGATAACTGGATGCCAGCTCCTTACAGAGATCTTCTAGCTGCCAGAGGCCAACCAAGAGCATCTCATTTTGGAAAAGAGGGGAGGAAAGAACAGAAACTTCCTCATAAAATCTGTGGATGGGGAGATCCTGTGATCCACTGTTCTGTTCTTAGTCACTCCTCAGAGGCAGAGCAACTTTCTTACTGCTCAAGACAAAGGCAACTTTTCTTTAAGTCATAAATGAAAATAGTAACTGGATTTGGGGTTGTATCTTTTCAAGCTTCAAAATGAAAATAGGTGGTAAACTTCATCAGCAAAGGTGATCAGGCTTTAAGGAACTTGGCAAAAGTTGTGCTGCCTCTCTAGTTGGGATTTAAATTAGGATTGTGTTTCTTTTGAAAGATAACTCTGGCTTAACTCTTTGTTATAGGGTTGGTACAGGGAAAATTCTAAAAGGAATGTCAAGCAGGTGGCCAGGAGAGAGTATTAAAAGGTGCTTTTTGACCTTTAAATTGCATTAAATGAAATAATGCAGATTATCAGGTTACAAACTACCTGAGCCAGAGTAAGATGGTTCCAGAAGCAAAAAAAAAAAAAGAATACTTTCTCTCATGAATGATATTTAATATTTCCTTCTGTTCTCAAGAATTCCATAATATGAATTAGTTGTTGTTGATCAAGCTTGGGGAGTGTAAGGTAGGGTTCATTCCATAGGGAAGTGCCTGCATCTGAGAGACCAACAAATAGGAAAGAGAATCAGGACTGAGCTTGTGGCAATTGTTGTGGTAACCACAAGTCTCTAGGCCTCCTTGGCTCCTTTCATTCTCAACCTGATGAGTTTGAGGTCTTGATGTCTCTGTCAGAGGAGCCCTTCTGGCACCATCACATGGTGATACCTTCACCATGGTTTAGGTGGCTTGGTGGCATCTCACCTCTTGTGTCCAGGAGCAGCAATCCTCTCTCCAGTCAGAGGCAGCACACTCAAAATGGTCTTAAGACCATTCCAGGAGCTGCAGCATCTGCAAATGGCTAAAAAACAATGGAGAGGAATGTTCTGAGTAGTGTCACCTTGCTTTCTAGTCTGGCTTTAGTTTTGTGTGTGATGCCAGGGAGTGTAGTTGAGATGGAAAGACTTCCTCTCAGAAATACCAGTGAAAAAGGGGGAAAAGAAAACATCTTTAAAAGCATAGATCTGTAACTAGAAGTCTCCCAAAGCAATTTATATCTTGGAAAAATACCATTTGAGTGACAAAAGCAATGACCAGCCTCCAAGGGGTCACTGTAGCCCTGCTGATTTAAGTACTTTCAACAGAACTCCTCATTGCTCCCTTTTATTGCTATCATTCTCTTATCAGCCAGGTAGATAAATATTAGATGCCATCCTGCTTTCCTTAGCCTTTTTTTCCCGGTAATAGGCATTTTTCCCTATTTAAAGGCTGTGTTCCTAAGGAAATAAATGTAATTACACTGCTGAGATTCTCAAAGAACTCTCCAAGTTATCATTATATGTCAGAAAATGCATTGCCTCTCTTGTCCTTGTCATCCACTAGTGAAAGAAGCATGGCTGTTGCCATGCCACTGTTGCCAAGTGGTTGTAATGATGCAGAGAAATCTGGAAGTATTAACACTTTCCAAATCAATTAACAGTCCATCAGACCAAGACTGTTTGTATACTATGGCCAGAAAATTCCTGTGCCAGCTCTCAAGACATCTGGTTACTCCCTGCAGGGCTGGCTTCTCAGCCCCATCCACGACAGTGGTTTCTGCTAGAAGGATCTTGGCATGGAAATAGCAAACGAGGGTAGAACTAATTGAATTAATTTTGGTTCTGGATACCTTTTTTGTTGTTGTTTGTTTTTTTTTATACTCTAGAATATGTATGGTTCTGGGCCACAGTTGTTTGGGAATATCCCCTCCTGTGATTTGAGTAACCCTAAAAGCTGTGTGGTAGCCTCTTGGTTGTACAATTGGCCTCTGATCAGCCATCCAGAGCAGGAAATCCCTCTGAAGATCTTTATATTAACAGAGTTTCTTACTTTCTTTCAGGGGAGTCAAGAGGTTAGGAAACATGGAAGGAAACTTTCTAAGGAAACTTATCTAACCTTTCTGACTTGCACTGACAGTTTTCAAGCCCGAGGAGCTGCGCCAGGCTCTCATGCCTACACTGGAAGCTCTGTACCGGCAGGACCCGGAGTCCCTTCCCTTCAGACAGCCTGTGGATCCACAGCTTCTGGGCATCCCGGTGAGTTGGGCTCCCAAAAAACAGAGCCAATGTATTTCCTTCTCTCTTGGCTCGTACAAGCATTTTGTCTTGTCTGTACAACACACCCTGCACAGTGAACAGCTTAAAACTGAAGGGGTTTGTTTCTCTTTGAAGGACTACTTTGACATAGTGAAGAACCCGATGGATCTCTCCACCATCAAAAGGAAGCTGGACACTGGGCAGTACCAGGAGCCCTGGCAGTATGTGGATGATGTGTGGCTGATGTTTAACAATGCCTGGCTCTACAATCGCAAGACTTCCAGAGTCTACAAGTTTTGCACTAAGCTGGCAGAGGTGTTTGAGCAGGAAATTGATCCTGTGATGCAATCACTTGGCTACTGCTGTGGACGCAAGGTAGGGTAACCTAGGGGTAGAGTTGTGCTCTTCCAAAAAAACTGAGCTTGGTTAATCAGCTCCAACATCCACTTGGAATGCTCTTTTGTTAAATGGGAAATCCTGAATGAACAGGATGATCAAAATTTGGCTTTGTTAGAAGCATGCTAAGAGCTAAAATAGGTACATTACAAACCTTGCTGCTATTCTGTTTGTTGTCATTGTGTTTTTCCCCCTCAGAGAATGCCTTGTTTTGGTCATAAGCAATATGAAAATGCTTTGCTTGTTTCCCATGTCTGTTACAGTAAAGGAGGGAGGTAGAGGGTCAGCTGGTTAGCTAATTAGCTGGTTAGAGGGTCAGCTGGTTAGCTTATATAGTTAATAATTGTCATTAAATCAGTAGAACTGTGCTAGAATAGATACACTAGCTTGGGAAAGAGTGATAAAATTCATATATTATGATACTGGTAAGCATCAGGTTTGCCTAATAGATGCTTGCTTAACAAAGATCCCATTTTAAAGCTTTTTCTCCCCCCTTGTTTTGCAGTATGAGTTTTCTCCACAGACCCTGTGCTGCTATGGCAAGCAGCTGTGTACTATTCCTCGTGATGCTGCCTACTACAGTTACCAGAATAGGTAAGTCCCTGACTTTGGGTTTTCATCTTACTCAGGAACTGAGATCCTCTGACTTCTCTTCATGGACAGAGAAGGAGGATTGTTAGCTTTACCTTTCCTTTGTCATCTTAAGTCAGAAGAGAGTTGGTTTCTGTTTGCATGCTGTTCTTTGCAGGTGACCCTTTAGTTTGCTGCACTGCAGCTTGGTACACACTGTGCTGATGATGTGCTTGCTGGTAGCTAGGCTGTACCATGCACTGCTTAGGTGGAAGAGAAGTTGACCATGTTTTCCACCAACTGAGTAGCAGGACTTGCTGGAGGGAGAAGGGCACAAGTGCACCAAGGCACTGAGAAATGATGTTAGTTCTGGGAGAAGTATTAAAATAGGCAGGTTTGTTTTCACATGAGTGTCAGAATTTGCCACGTAAAAAGGGTACAGTGATAGATTGCAAGACTTAGATTCTCTCTTCCTACTCAGTACTTAATTCTCTTTAAATTAACATTGAAAACTACCCAGAGACTCCATGAGGAGCTGTGAAAACAAGAGTTTCTGTTGTTTTTTAATTAATATTAGGATTTGGTGTTCACATGAGTATTAAACAAATGTTATTTTATAATATTAATTTTCCCTTCAATGCTTAAATCAACAGTGCTAGAATAACAAAGCAAACTTAGAACTTGGCTTTTGTTTTGGTTTCTTAGATGTGTGTGTATGTCCCCAAATGCAAAACATACATGGGCTAAGACACAAACTTCCTTTTCCCTGTTTCAAACAAAGTTACCAACTGCTTTCCAGAGGCTTGGCAGTCTCTAAGCCTAACCACCTTGGAAGTGCACAGCAGGCTGGTGTCTGACTGGAGCTACAGCACTCATTCAGGGAATAAATTCCTGCACTTTAGGCTCTTTTAGGATAATCCCTACACCACCAAATATGAAACAGCACAGTGTGGGACCTGAAAACATCTCATTTTATGTTGGGTCTTAGGTGGCCTTTGTGAGGCAGATAAGTGTTGACATGGAGGGTACAGCCACCATAAGCTCCAAAAAAAGTCAATCTGAAGAGAAATAAAGCAATTAAAATACATTTAAGGAGATAGTACTTCAGTACTGGAAGTGGGGGGGGGAAGTCACCCTTAAATATCAATACTGTGTGGTGGAATTTCAGCTACTTCTCATGTGATGCATGCAGGTAGTACTGAGTTTGAAAAGAAGAGTAGCTTCAAAAATAATTGCCAAAGGCTCTGTTTGTCTTAGAGTTACTCCTTTCCTATTCAGTCATTTAGATAACTTGGTGGAAGGCAGTGTTGGTCAGGTGGTTGCTAGCCAGAAGTAGAAGGTTGATGGGGGTACTGGCTTCCTCTGGATTCAGTGATGCAATATTTCCATTTCCTACCTGTTAGAACTTGGATAGTCCCTTTACACTGAGTTTAGTCTAAAAGGGCAGTGATAAAAGGGAGGTGATTTGTCTCAGCAGTGTCACTAGCCCAGCAACAGGACAGAAGCAGGTGTAGATTTCTCTTCATCCCCATGCCTTGACAAAGGGTTGAGGGATTTGAGGTGGTTTTCTATTTCAGGCCAACTAAATGAGCAGTGAATAGGGATTTGGGTTGGGTTTGTTAACAAACTATTTCTAAAGGTCAATCAGCATTTTTTAAGTTGTGTTTTGGACTCTCAGATCACAGAAAGCTCTGCTTTGTATTGCTCTAAAACAGTCAAAGGAACTGTTTGCTGTGACATCTTCAAATCTTCATTTGTTCTTAGCTGAGCAGAGAGTTACTGAAAAATGAATTCTGTGGTTCTAGCAGATCTTCAGTTGGTCAAATATTCCTGACTTTTTCCAGTTATGGAAGTTCAGCTTACCACATAATTACACCTAGGAGTATTTAGGCACCATTGAATAAATGAACTGTGGCACAACAGTTCAATGATGTAAAGTTAATTATTTGGTATAAAACTGTTTGGCTTCCATAATAAGGCAAAAGTTTGAGTTAAAGTGTGTGTTGTGTTCAGAAAATAGACTTCATGTGTGACTATGCAGCTGAGAGAACTGATTGGTATTTCATTGCAGTGCTAGCATCCAATTAGTCACTTAGAAGTTCCTTTGAATGCAGTTAGTTACAGTTGGAAATTCACCTCTTAATGCCAAGATTGAGCATTTTCTGGACTTTGGAGTTGAATCATAATCTTGTTCTGTGATAAATAGGAATCAGTCACCTGCACAGTCTGCATTTGAAAAGCTTTTCATTTCTGATGGGTTGCAACAAGTAAATTCTTTGGGTTTTCTGTGGCTGTAGTAACTAGAAAATCATCTGATTTCCCTGGGTGAAAAAGTGAGGGAATGACAAGCAAATCTCCATTTCTGAGGGTCCCTATCCATAATAAGTCACAGCTATTCTTTCACCTTGGTTACCTTACAGAGAGACATTCATGATCCTCAGTGATTCATTTTCACTCTATTTCCATTTTTATTTCCCCATTTTAGTACCATGGATTAAGGCCTGACTCTGGCTACCATTAGGCTTTGCTTCTGCAGCACCTGAAGTCCTGTGCTCCCCTTGGGATGCCTGGATCCTTGCTGGGATGCCTGGATCCTTGCTGGGATGCCTGGATCCTTGCTGGGATGCCTGGATCCTTGCTGGGATGCCTGGATCCTTGCTGGGATGCCTGGATCCTTGCTGGGATGCCTGGATCCTTGCTGGGATGCCTGGATCCTTGGAGCATGTGCTGAACATGCAGCCCAACCAAAGGGCTCATCCCTGCCAGGCTGAGCTGCTGCAGCATGAGCAGCTACTCAAAGGTCCATGCTGCTGGAGACACATAGACTTCAACCCAGTGGCAAAGGCAACCTCATGAGTGCTTTAAAAGCCTGTAAATTATTCTGAAAATGGATCAGAATTAACCTTCTCTGGGATTGTTTAAATGTAGCAAAGTATTAATAGGAGCCTTGACTATGGCTGCTTCTGGCTACAGGCTGCTGTGTTTGGCTCCTCCTGTGTTCCAATCCTTCCCAGTCTGACTCTTAAAATGAGCAACCTTATTAGTAAGGAAATACATTATGGGGGGGGGAGGGACATGAACAATGTGTAAAAAGGTATAAAATTCTGAACCTGTTCTGTTTGAGATGGTGTTTGAGTTTAGGGGTGTGGGGTGAGGTCAGTGTAAATGGGATGTGCGGTGGCAGTATCCACTCCTGAAATTCCCTTGGAATATTGCTGTGTAGTAACCCTAGAATGTGTATCATTCCTCATGATTATGAATCAATGGAATACTACTTTTTTCCCCCCTGGCCTTGTTCTGTTGCATTGCCAGCTCCCAAAAGCCTTGGTTTGCCTGGGGAGGGTGATGTGTTTAATCCTAGTTGAGGTGGCCCAGGAGAAGTCCCTTGCAGTGTCACTGGGGGCAGTTTGGCTCAGGTGGCAGCCATCTAGCTAGTAAAATGATTGTGTGACTCTGTCAGTCCAGCCTCTATTAGCTAGGATAAAATACACCTTCTTCCTCATGGTGTCAGCCCACAGCAGAGGGGAGCAGGATTCAGTGTGCTGCTGCCTTCAAGTGGCTCTTGGCTAGCAGAGGAGCTCTTGAAGGCTGAGCCAGCTGGCAGAGCCTGCAGGAGTAGTGAGGCTCTGTAGTAGCACAGAGCTGACTCCAGCCTGGGGAGGACATGAAGCGCTCCGTGGAATGTCTGTGTCCCTGACCCCCTGGAGCTGCTGGAGGACCAGCTCCTGCTCATTTGCACTGTGTTTCACAAGCATTTAGGACACGTGTAGCTGTGATGTGATGGTTAGTGTGTGTGGAAGGAAGACATTGTGGTCCATACCTTTCTAGAAGTGCCTACAGATGGCTTTGGTTGTCCTGAGGAAGGCACACGTGGCCTTGGAGACATCCCCCAGGTGATAGTAGTTACGAGTATGTGTTTGGAGGGGCAAGGTGCCATGGTTCTGGCTCTCCATCCCTTCAGTTGTTGGTTCATTGTGATGTTTAAGTCTCCTTTGATGCCTTTTACACATAACCATTGTGATGGGTCTGGTGTTTGAGTACTAAAACTGCGTTTCACCCTGCTGCCCTGGCTGCTTACACTCTCTCACTCCTGATCCTCCATACAGCTCCTTTATTTTGGTGATCCTTTGTGGCCTTCCTGCATTTTACAGCTGTGGCCTCTCTTTGTTACCTTTTTCATGTGTGAATTCATATCCTTTCCAAGCATTTAGCCTTCTTTTTAATGACCCTGACAACTTTGGTTCCAGTTCATCTGAAACAAACCAAACCAAACCCCAAAAATCTGTGTAACTTTGATTTTATTTTCTTTCCTTTTTCAAATGCAGATTGTATTTTCACAGAGGTGTATTCCAATTTACTCAGCTTGGTTTGTTAAACTGCAGGCTGAGTATAACTTGGATTGGCTCTTGGTCTGGTGACCAAAAATTGTACCTAGCCTCAAACTAGCTGAATTCCACATCTTTAATGTACCTGCTAAATATATTGTATGTATGTACAATATTTCATGTTGTTCACATATATACATATATCATATGTATCTAGATCAGTGGCTGGAAACTCTGACCCATAATTGCATTTCTGTTAAATGTTTGTCTAGAGTATGGATTTGGTTTCATTTATATGAAATAATATGAGCTGAGCAATTGGTCACATTTCATCTTGGAGTCAAATCACTTTTGAATTTACTCTTTTTATAGGGTTTTTTTTTTCCAATACCAAGTGTTTCTGCTCTTACAGTTTTTACTGAAATGCTTTCAGCATCTTTTCTAATTACTTAAATCTGTAATAAATGTGTCCTTACAGCTTTTTGACAGGCTGGGTTGTTTTTTCTAACCCAAGCCTGGAATGAAAGAACAGGTTTTTTTTCTTCAGTAATGCAAATCAAATCCAAATTCTTAAATCTGAAGCCTTGCCAGAGGTAGCACTTGGTAGCTACCTCCTCAATCCCAATTTGACCCCTGAGGACTTGTTAGAGCTGTGCCAAATGAGACCGAATGCTAATCTGTGCTTTGCCTTGGCTTTCTGCTCTGTGTTGTCTTGGTGTTTGCGTCTTACCTCTTACGTCTGTGCTGTTTGTTCCCTCCCCTGTTCTCTAATCCTGCCCCTCCCCTCCCCTCTGTGCCTCCTCCCCCTCCTCCTCCTCCTCATTGTCCACACTGACCCATCAATCAACCAACAACCCCTTTCGTCGTGGTGATCTGCCCTGCTCTGGTTGGTGGCTCCGTGCTTGGGTGGCTGTGTGTTGTGCTGGACCAGTTCACCCAAATATGGCCTTCTTGCTGACAGGTATCACTTCTGTGAGAAGTGTTTCACTGAAATCCAGGGCGAGAATGTCACCCTGGGTGATGACCCTTCCCAGCCTCAAACGTAAGTCACTTCCCTTCTTCTGCATGCCCTCCTGTTCTGAGGGGAGGGGTGGGGATGGATGGGCCTGCTTTGGCAGCAGAACCCTGGGGTCTGGGCATGGGGAGGTGCCCCTTTCTTTCTGACAGGGTGATTAGTGGTTGGTATTGTGTTGGGTCTCTTAGTCTGCACAAGTGTCACTTGGGTCTACTCAAGCTGACTGCTTGCAGGGGGTGAGAGACACTATAGATAATGTGGGTGGGGGAGTGGAAGCTGTGTCAATAAATGTCACTAATCCATGACCTTTTCAAAGGAAAGGCTTGGGCTAATCCTGATCTCTCACCTGGTGAAGTACAGCTTTTCTTTATCAAACCAGTGGCTTGTCTTTAACCTGACCAGAAATTCAGGTGCTCTAAGATTTGAGGAATACAAGCTGGTCTTGGAAGGTGGCTACTTTACTGACAATAGCTTCCCTTCTTCTTTGAGTTAAAATTGATGTGTATGTTTGGGTAGCTTTTATTTTGCTTTTAACTTGTGCAGAAAGTGAAATGGGGAAATATTTTCTGCAGCTTAAAATGAAATGGGCTGAATTGCTTTCTCTGAATAGAAAATAAATACTGATACACCTTCTGGCTTGAGCTCTGCTCCTTTGCTGCAATTCAGAGAAGCATGATACTGTCTCAGCCTCTGATAGAAAGGTACTACTGAGTTTTCACGTTAACTCTCTGTCTCTAGAACCATCTCCAAGGATCAGTTTGAAAAGAAGAAAAATGATACACTAGATCCAGAGCCGTAAGTACCAGGCTGTTGCTCTCCTTAAGATCATCTCATCACTTTCTCTTGCCCTTCAGCCAGCACTTCAGAAATTAGGCAGTGAATAAAGAATTCTTCCTTTTCCCCCTATCTCTGCCCAAACAGGCTGCAGAACCTTCCTCTAGAGTTCATTGCTCAACATAGGAACTTGATGTCCTGTTGGTACCTGAGAGGAGAACATGAGCCTGTTTGCATGGCAGTTTCTAGCTGGGTTTTGGGGGATTCCTGAGCTGTGTTCTGCAGCACACACAGCCTTTCACACCCAGCCCTCAGTGCCCCTGGGAGACTTCTGCATCTTCCTCTCCTAGATTAGCTAGGCTTCCAAACCATGGTTCTTCTCCCACCTAAGTGGGGCTCAGCCCCCTGGAAGTGCCATCCTTGTTCCTTGCCTTTACCCTCAGAAAATTCAGGAAAAGCCAAGCACTGTGCTGCTTTTCCTGCTGCCTGTGACTGAAACAAGACTTTTATCTTGCTGCTCCTGGCAGTTGGATAGGTAGCAAGTCTGGATTCCTGTTCTCCTCTCTGCCAATACTGAACACAGCTCCTCCCGAGACCTTTCAGAGTAGACTGCTGAGGGATGCCTCAGTGCTTTTGGCTTCACAACCAACATTGCAGCTCGACTGGGAAAAATGCTAACAGTTTTCCCATCCAAAAAAAGAATTTTGACGTACTATTTTGACCAAAAAAAAAGGCCTAGAGCAAAGCCATGCAGGAAAAGACAAGCTAATACATGTTTTCTTGGCAGAGTGATTCACAAATGACTCGTTTTTACATTTACAGTAAGCTGAGCAACTCTTTAGTCAACATGGGGTTGTTGCAGCAACAACTGCAAATGAAGTCTGTAGAGGGACAGTGGAGCAGAATTCCTTGAAGCTGGGAAGGCTCTGAACTCTGCTTAGAAAAAGAGGAGGAAGAACTAGAAAATATTGTGCTTGAAAGCCCATTTCACATTTTTAAACCATTTTCCAATCTATTTTGATTGATTTGCCCATGAGATGTGTACCAGAAGCTATTCCAATGAGGACTTCGGGGTTTTTTTTAAGCTGACCCATAAACTAGGCCTGCTGCAGTTGATTCAGCTCTTAGCAGAGGGGTTGGAAAGTCTTCCTTTCCTGCTGAATGATGCAAAATGACTTGGTTAACACTAAAAGTGATGAGCTGCTGCTGTTTTGTCTCCTTAGGTTTGTTGACTGCAAGGAGTGTGGTCGGAAGATGCACCAGATTTGTGTATTACATTATGACATTATTTGGCCTTCGGGGTAAGTGATTTTGGGGGGGGCATTTTTTTGCCTTTTACAGTTAGACCAGTGTAGTTTATCTATCTGAGACTTTCTGCCTTTGCTCTTTAATGTGCCTTTGAAGAACTGAGTACAAAAGGACAAAGCCTTTCTAAACAAAAGAGATTTTTTTGGTGTTTGGGATCTCATTTCAGTATATTCAGATTAAAATGTGCCTGAAACCAACTTGCTCACATCCACAGATTTCTGTGGTTTCTTTCAAACTCCTAAACAGTGGGAGCTGCTTGGAGTTAAGTTTGTGTTGTACAGAGCACAAATGCAGGTGTAACTGCCTGGCAGAACTAAACTAGCTCATAAAGGCTTTAAGGTCCCTCAAAAATGGAGAGATAGAAGCTGTTCAAATCAGGAGAAAAATATGCTGTACTCTTGACATTAAATTGTGGCTTCAAACATTGGACTCAAGTTAGCTAGGAATAGGTTTATACTAAGTTTTTGCCTTTTTTTTCCCCTCATTAGGTTTGTCTGTGATAATTGTCTGAAAAAAACTGGGAGGACACGCAAAGAAAACAAATTCAGTGCTAAAAGTGAGTTGGATAGTTCTGCCTTTATCTTCAACTCCCATCTTCTCCCTTTCCCCTCTAATAGCTCTTTGATTGAGGCTTTCCATGGTCATGATAGACACTACAGGAGCATTGAGAGAATGGGCAGTAGTGTAGCACAAAGCTTTAGCAGCTGTCAGAACCTTCAGCAGCATTTTGGACACATGTGCATGGTCAGGCTTGATGCTGCTGGTGGTATTTGGTATCTATAGCCTTATTTTACTAAGATCCCCCCCCAAAACAGAGGGGAAACAAAGCTGTGTGCACTTTCCTGGTTGTGTTTAGACATGTTTCCATGTAGCATTGAAACTGGAGTAAATGAGTGGCACCTCTGAGCCCTTCCATCACATGGAGTAACAAGTTAGATTGCCTTTCAGGTATTCTGGGGTGGTGCCAAGTACTCGTGTATTTCAAGAGCTTTTCTTGCTGCTAGAGTGGCCTATGGTCTAGAACTGTCTGCTGGAATCAGTAACCAACATGACTAGATGTTCTAGGAAGTAAACATTGTCTTGAGCTTGTTGACACATGCACTAAAGAGAGCACCAAAAGCTGCCAGCTCGAGTTGCCTCAGCCCTCTTAGTAACCCTGATACAGGCATTCTGTGCCTCAGAGTTTGATAGCTTCTGCTCACACCCATTTTAGAGAGGAAGGAGCAGGGCCTAGCATTGAAAGTGCAGTGTCAGAAAGTAGAGAATCAAGTCAGAGTAGAAAGCAAGAGGGTGAATCACACACTTGAGCAACTAGAACCTGCAAGGATGCTTGATTCCTCCCCTGCTCTTCTTTGGGCCTGGCCTGACCTTGTCCTCCCGTGACTCTGCAAGCCTGAATCTTCCAAATTTGTCATAAAGGAGTGGTTTTGCTTTAAATGTAACTTCATGGTAGCTATGTGTGTGGTTGATTGCATAGTAAGAGATCTGGAGGGGGATAATTTGGAGATGATAATGCTGTAGGAGACAGATGAGGATACAGTAATCAGAACAGTCTCTGGAGTTATCTGACACATGCAGGGTGGCATTGTTAGAAAGATTCAAATCAGTCTCATTAAAGTCAGATTAAGATTCTAAGAGAACATTAATCAATGATGACATAAAAATGTAGTTCTAGATAGATAACCACTTTCAGTAGCACTCTCTTCCATTACATGCTGACTTAACAGCATATATTGATGTAAATTAGCTTCAGTAAGTGTGGGGATTCCCTGGATGTCTGAGTTATTCTGCAAGGTTGCTTAAAGTTTGGGTAAGTAGACATTCAGTCCAAGGTAACCATGCTGTTCTTTGGGGTTCTGGACAGGGGAAATAATGGTGCTTTTTCCCTTTTCCTTCACTATTCCCTGGTGTTTGGTGCTCTTGTTTTCTTTTTCCCATGATGTTTGAGTCCTGCCACTAGCTGTAACTCACTGGTGGGCTCAGCTCTTGAGGTCACCTTTCTCTAACAGAAAACAGAAGCAGAGAGAAGTTGTCAAAACCTTGGCCTTACTGCTGACCTCTAACCAAACCTGAGTAATGAAAGTTTGAAACCTGAAAGCCTCCCCTAATCTCCTGCCCCATACAAACCTTGGCTTCCTGCATCACCATCAATAGTTCCCAGCTCTCTGGAGCATGCTGGCACAGCTGCTGATGACCAAGGTAGCACATCCCTCAGCTGTTAGGGTAACACTCATATTCCTCATAGATAGGAGGTAAAATTGGTTATCTTCACCACATCCCAAGACAGTTGCATAAAGCTGACTAACAGCATGCCAAATATAACCTACAAACCACTGTCCAGTTGAATTACCCTGGCACATCCCTAACTTGGGAAGTACTTTCCTTTACTAAGAAAATGTACAAATAATACTTAACCTTCAGCTGATGCAGAGATATTCAAAAGCAAAAGACAATCTGACAAATCAGTCACCCAAAGTAGTTTTCTGACAGAAAGTCCCAGTAAGGCAGAAGTCTGACTTTATTCCTCTCAGTCCTATTACTCATCCAGTAGCCAATGTCTGCTCATTGCTGCTGCAACAACACTTGGATGCTCAAGCAGCCTGAGAGCTTCTGTGCTCTTACTAGTTTGGTTTTCATTAAGATCTGAGTTTTTCTTGGAAGTACAGATATTAGAGGTGCCCAAGAACCAAAATCCAGTTGTTCTCTGAAAGCATTTGCATGTTCTGATGTATCAGAACAGGCAGCTTTTAGATCCTTCCTTGATGGTGCATCTAATATTAATGCTTCCTATTTCTTTTATCTTCTTACCTGGTCTTTGTGTGTGTTTGTTTTCCAAGTCTTTAATGCATTGCAGCCTAAGGAAGGAAACAGATCTCCTCTAGTTGCTTAGCATTAGAAAGGTGATAAAACATAAACACAAGACAGAAGATTGAACTAAAATGGCTTTCTAGCTATGTACCAACTCAGCTCAAGTGGAGCTGTTTCATTTTGTTTTCTCTTTGTCTTCAGAGAGATCAACAAAATGAAATCATTTCTTCAGAAAGCATTTGGAAATGTTCTTTACTGTTATTTCTCTCTTTTCTTTGTTTCCTTTCATGTCAACTCCCTTCTGTTCTATATGGAAACTCTGGGAAAGGGCAGTGTATTGGAACTAGGAAAGGGCACAGTGCATTTTTACTTTAACCTGCTTTGAAATGTAATTATTGGCCTCCAGGTGAATGGAATTTAGACTGAGGTGTGCTGATTATAACCACAGGATCTCCCTGGGCAAGAGGACAGATTAAAAGATGTAAAACAAGATTTTCACCTTTGGCAGTTTCTATAAACTGACTGTAAAAGAAAATGTTAAGTCTATAAATCCCTTAGAAAGTGAGCTCTTCCCTTGAGTATCTGTGGCTTTTTTCCCCCAGTATTGGATCCTAAAATACTTTTAACATAGCTATTTCATTCTGTTCTATGTGCTCAGGAGGAATAAGAATCAACAGCCTTGTGGCAGTAGCCAAATACAACTGAAAAATGAAGCAATGGAGAGCTGAAACTTAAATACATTTTAGTTAAATGAACATCTGTACATAGAGAGCAAATTGACAATAAAAACGAAGTACAAAGGCTAGTTGGTAAAATAAGTGCAGCAGGAAAAGAGAAACAGTCCTCAATCTTCAAATCAAAGCAGTGTGCTGCTCCTCTTTTCTTCATTTAACCCAAAATCTTCATAATTTCTGTAATTTGCTGTGGATTCATTTGCACACCCTCACACCCCTGTAATCCTGCAGAACCAGCTAGCTCCACAAAGGCTCATTGTAACTATAAAGACCAAGAGGGAGAACCTGGACAATGTGTGGACTTGAACTTTGCAAGACCTCTATTGCTGGGCAAGAACTATTTAAGCTTGATGCACAGATTACTGTAACTGTTCAATCTAAAAGCTCTCTTGAAAAGAAAAGAACAAGCAATGAAATCTCCATTGAAGTCCAAAGGCTTTTCATTTCTGATGATTTGCTTTGCTTTGCCTGAAAAGGTGTGGCATGGAGCCAGCTCTATCAAGTGATGTCATCTCTGTCAAAGGGCCAGAGAGTGGTTTTGTTAGGAGAAAACATTTGCAGTGTTCATAAAATAAGCCTGCAAATTTAAAGAACACTGTGTAAAACCTTCTTTGTTAGGTCACTTACTAAGTCATTTTCCCTCTCTAGTGGGTTTAGCTCCCACAGTAGGGTAGGAACACTCAAGGCTTGGGTGAAAACAGGGATGGGTAAAAATACTAGATTTTCAGGTGGAGGTAAAATGAAGTGGGGGTAAGGGGGAGAAGCTCTCCTGTCCAGAATCACAGTGTTAGTGGTTGGCAGGGACCTCTGGAGATCATCTAGTGCAACCTCCCTGCCAGAGCAGGAGAACCTAGAGCAGCTTGCACAGGATGGGGTCCAGCTGGGTTTGGAATCTCTGCAGAGATGGAGACTCCAGCACCTCCCTGGGCAGCCTGGGCCAGTGCTCCAGCACCCTCCAAGGGAAAAAGTTGCTGCTGCTGTTCAGCTGGAACTTGCTGGGTGCTAGTTTGTGCCCATTGCCTCTAGTGCTGTCCCTGGGCACCCAGAACAAAGCCTGGCCCCATCCTCCTGCCCCCCACCCTGTAAGGATTGCTAAGCATTGCTAAGCTCTCCCCTCAGGCTGCTCTGCTCCAGGCTAAGCAGCCCCAGCTCTCTCAGCCTCTCTGTACTTGGCACTGGGGAGGCCACAGCTTGAATCCTGTGTGCAGTTTTGGGCACCACAGTCTAGGAAGGACATGGAGGTGCTGGAGAGGGTGCAGAGAAGGGCAGCTAGGCTGATCAGGGGTCTGCAGAGCAGGCCTGATGAGGAGAGGCTCAGGGAGCTGGGGCTGTTTAGCCTGGAGAAGAGGAGGCTGAGGGGAAGACCTTACCTCTCCCTTCAGCTATCTGAGAGGAGGTTGTAGAGGGGCAGGTGTTGGCCTCTTCTGCCTTGTGACTAGCAACAGGACTAGAGGGAATGGGTTCAAGTTGTGCCAGTGCAGGTTTAGGTTAGATATTGGGAAAAATTCCTTCACTGGAAGAGTGGTGTGGTGTTGGAACAGGCTGCCCAGGGAGGTGCTGGAGTCACCATCCCTGGAGGTGTTCAAGACATGGATGGATGTGGCACTTCAGGGGATGGTTTAGGGATAACAGTAGTGTAAGGCTATCCATTGGACTTGATGATCCTTTCCAACCTTGATGATTCTGTGAATCTATGATTCTGTGATTTTGTACTGGCCACACTAGAGACCTCACAGGCATGGTAACAACCTAAACCTCAGAGTGCTATCTCCAGAATTAACCATTATGTTTTCCTCTTCCCCCTGTCTATCCCTAGGGCTGCAGACCACACGTTTAGGAAATCATCTGGAAGATCGAGTCAACAAATTTTTGCGACGACAGAACCATTCTGAAGCTGGAGAGGTCTTTGTCAGAGTGGTAGCCAGCTCAGATAAGACAGTAGAAGTTAAGCCAGGAATGAAGTCCAGGTTAGTTCTGTTAATGACAACCTTGGATATTTTGTGTTTCTTTCTGTGGAAGTCTCCTTGGCTAAGTATCACAAGACTCTGCCAGTTTGCACCTTGATCCATTTGCATGTTCTGAAACTTAGTAAGATAATGGGAGGTAAAAAAAGCAATATGCAGGAACTGAACTCAGGGGAGGCTGGATGGCCATTCCTAGAGGGTTGTGATCAATGGAGTGAAATGTAGCTGGCTGCCAGTCACCAGTGGTGTCCCTCAGAGCTCAGTTTTGGGGCCAGTCTTGTTTGGCATCTTTATTGATGAGCTGGATGTGGGGATCGAGAGCACCCTCAACAAGTTTGCATATGACACCAAATTGTGTGGGAGTGTTTATCTGCTGGAGGGCAGGGAGGCTCTGCAGAGGCCAAGAAAGCCAGGAGGATCCTGGCTTGGATCAGGAAGAGTGTGGTGAGCAGGAGAAGGGAGGTTATCATGCCCTTGTACTCAGCACTTGTGAGGCCTCAGCTGCAGTACTGTGTTCAGTTCTGGGCCCCTCATGATAGGAAGGTCATTGAGATGCTGGAGTGTGTCCAGAGGAGAGCTACCAAGCTTGTGAGGGGTTTAGAGGACAAGCCATATGAGGAGAGGCTGAGGGAGCTGGGCGTGTTTAGTTTGGAGAAGAGGAGGCTGAGGGGGAACCTCATTGCCCTCTACAACTACCTGAAAGGAGGTTGTAGAGAGGTGGGGGTTGGCTCTGCTCCAGAGGAGAACCAGAGGGAATGGTCTGAAGTTGAGACAGGGTGGGGTTAGATTGGATATTAGGAAGAAATTCTTTCCAGAAAGAGTGGCGAGGCGCTGGAACAGCCTTCCCAGGGAGCTGGTTGAGTCTCCACCCCTGGAGGTGTTCAAGAAATGTGGAGATGTGGTGCTCCAGGACATGTCCTAGTGGCAGGCATGGAGGGGTGCTTGGGATTGGTTGTGGGCTTTTTGGTTGGTTTTTTTGGTTGGACTTGGTTATCTGAGAGATCCTTTTACTGAGAGGTGGCAGTTGTATTTTGCCTGTTTGATGGGATAGTGGATGTGTCCTGGTTTGGGTTGTACACTGTCTTTGTGTTTCTGTGTCTTTGGAGAGTCTGACCACCTTTTGTTGAGTTACTACAGAATCCATAGTTTAGTTTGGAACACTTGCTGAGGTTTGTTCTTTCCTTTTGTTGTGGTTTTAGAAATACTTGAGCTTTCAGAAGTTGTTTTTCATTTGCTTCATCATAAATGAAAAGCTTAAAAGGTTTCTTCTGTGAAGTATTTTGGCTTTAATTTATGTGTTTGACATGATTCCATGCTAATACATCAGGTGTTTTCCTCTGCAGCATAGTTAGAGGCTGGTGGTTTCTGAGGATCTCTCCTGCTCAGTCATATATTAACTCTGTGCAAACTGTCTTTCCCTGAGTTTTATAGTAACAGGACTCTCTGTACAGCTCTGATCTAACCCTGCTTTAACTGCTGCATCACCATTTCTAATGAGTTAAAAAGAATGTTGACAAGAATTGCCTCATTCTGGTAGGATACTGGTTTAATAATTGCCTTTTTTTGTTGTTTGTTTTCTCCCCTGTTCCTCCCACCCTTTGCTCCAGATTTGTGGACTCTGGTGAGATGTCAGAATCTTTCCCTTACCGTACCAAAGCTCTCTTTGCCTTTGAGGAGATAGATGGAGTGGATGTGTGCTTCTTTGGCATGCATGTCCAGGAGTATGGCTCTGACTGCCCCCCACCAAACACCAGGTATGTGTTCCTGCCTTGCTGCATTCCCTCAACAGTTAACTCTCAAACACAGACTGGGGGATAACCTTTCAATTCTGTGGCACAAATAAACCCCTCCTGTATGACTGCAGATGAATTGGAAGGCAAAAACAAACACTACCACAGCAGTCTCACAGCTTCTTGTATTCTGCAGTTAATTTTGTCTTCACCAAGGCCAAGGGCCAGATCCTACACTTGGGTCACAACAACCCCATGCAGTGTTACAGGCTTGGGGCAGAGTGGTCAGATTGGTGCCTGGCAGAGAAGGAGCTGGGGGGTGCTGGCTGAGAGCTGACTGAACATGAGCCCACAGAGTGCCCAGGTGGCCAAGAAAGCTAACAGCATCTTGGCCTGGATCAAACATAGTGTGAGCAGTAGGAGCAGAGAAGTGATCATCTTCCTGTCCTCAGCACTGGGGAGGCCACAACTAGAGTCCTGGGGTCAGTTCTGGACCCCTCAGTGCAAGAAGAACACAGAGGCATTGGAGTGTGTCCAGAGAAGGGCAAGGAGGCTAGGGAGGGCTCTGGAGCACAAGTGTGCTGAGGAGCAGCTGAGGGCACTGGGGTTGGTTAGTCTGGAGGAGAGGAGACTCGGGAGACCTTAGCTCTCTCTACAACTCCCTGCAAGGAGGTTGGAGTGAGATGGGGGTAGGTCTCTTCTCCAGGGTTAGCAGTGAGACAAGAGGAAATGGCCTCATGTTGCCCCAGGGGAGGTTTAGATTAGATATAAGGAGGAATTTCTTCCCTGAAAGGGTTGTTAAGTCTTGGCCCAGGCTGCCCAGGGAGATGGTGGAGTCGTCATCCCTGGAGGGGTTTAAAGAAGCATATTGATGTTCTACTTAGGGCCATGGTTTAGTGGCATGGTAGTGCTAGGTATGGTTGGACTTGACGAGCTGAGAGTTCTCTTCCAACCCTAATGATTTTGTCTTGCTGTCTTAAAAAACACACACACTCTTCATCTGTAGCTTTTGAGAACTATTTCTACCATGTTACAATGTTTAAATGTGCATTGAAAGGATAAATTGCTCTGTGTTGAGTGTAGCTGTGTATGTACGTATCACAGTATGTCAGGGGTTGGAAGGGCCCTAGAAAGATCATCTAGTGCAACCCCCCTGCCAGAGCAGGATCACCTAGACCAGCTCACACAGCAATGTGTCCAGGCAGCTCTGCAATGTCTCCAGACAAGGAGACTCCACAGGCTCCTGGGCAGCCTGGGCCAGTGCTCTGGTACTCTCACTGGAAAGAAGTTTTTCCTCATGTTAATACTAAACCTCCTATGATCTAGCTTGCTCCCATTCCCTCTTGTCCTACCACTGGATGCCATTGAGCAGAGCCTGGCTCTCTCCTCCTGACACTCACCCTTAACATATTTGTAGATATTAATGAGGTCTCCTCTCAGTCTCCTCTCAGTCTCCTCTTGTCCAGGCTGAAGAGACCCAGCTCTCTCAGCCTGTCCTCCTAGGGCACATGCTCC